>JAXCLR010000105.1:34592219-34615169 GCA_035584095.1 Annona squamosa | reverse complement strand
GGGCCGAAAATCCCACACGGGATTCGAACCCACGTCGACAGCAAAGCGCATTTCTGCGCCGCTGTCGACGACCAACCTGCTTCTTTTTCAATTGAAAGGTTCGGGTTGGCTTGGGTTGGCTACACACAAGTTCATTTGATTGAGAGGAGATTGTACAGAAGCAGTGGAATAAAAAATAAAAAGAAAAAAAAAAGAAAAGAACTCGGTGGATCGACACCAGAGAGTCTGATTAGAGTTTCATACCTTCGCCACAGTGCATTCTTTGCAGCATTCGTTGTCAATGCAGACCTTGCAACTGCAAAAAAGCAAATGAATAATCTTAATTTCTCTCTTTCTTTGAAATCCTGCCTCCTCCATGCCCTTCCCATGGATTTATATGCATAAGATTATGCAATGAAACATGAGTTG
This sequence comes from Annona squamosa, assembly GCA_035584095.1. NCBI lineage: Eukaryota > Viridiplantae > Streptophyta > Magnoliopsida > Magnoliales > Annonaceae > Annona > Annona squamosa. The sequence continues at coordinate 34,614,761 of JAXCLR010000105.1, read as the reverse complement.
CATTCATTTACTCACCTGGGTCCTTGGATTCTCTCCATCAATGATTCGAATTCAGGATCAAAGTAGGGCCAGCAAACCTTCTTCATGCTCTTTGTAATGCCACAAAACAATTGAAATCAATTGGGAATTAAAAGACGAAGCAACAAGAAAATCCCCAATCCATTAGGATTCATCGAAAGCATGCATGGGATGTTTTAAAACAGACGTAAGGGTGTACCTATAAGCTGCAGGAATGTTTCTCAGCTTACCTAATCAAATTCAGGAAAGATTGACACAGGTGGAATTCTAAAAAACATATGGAAAGAAGAAATAACAAAGAAAAGAGACAAAAAACGAAGTAGATGGTGAAAATGGATGTCTGCGTCCTCGAAGAGGAGAAGAGAAAAGCTGGAGGATGATTGCTATTTTGAGCTTGTTAATGGATCCTGATCTTGTGTACCCGGGCGCATTAACCTATTGTTTTTCATTTTTTTTAAATTTTTATACAAGTGTTAATCTAAGTGAATTTAACATGTTTATCAATTTTTACCAAATTTGAAATATTTTAGATATTTATTTTTGATTTTTGAAAATAAATATCTAAAATACTTCAAAAATGGTAAAAATTAATACACATGTTAAATATACTTAGATTAACACTTATATAAAAATATTAAAAAATATGAAAAAATAAGTTAAAATGACTTTAGCGCAACCGGGTGCCCTGAAGCTAAGCGCACCCAGGTGCACAAGATTGGAATCCCTTGTTAATGCTATTAAGGAGGGTCGGGAGTTTGTGGTGGAGATGCGCTGTCGCTAATCTCATGAGATGGACTCAAAATGAAGAGCTTTTGACGGTCAACGAAGAGCTTGTTTGCCAGACAAGTACAAGAAGGGTACCGATTAAATATAAATATCAATAAAAAAATTTTATTCTACAAAACCTCATTTCTTGTAATCTTATCTAATTTTCTCGCCTGGCTAATTGATGCGAAATTCATTTTATCCATTGTATTATTTATGTTGTCCTCAAAACCCTTTCATTTGATTAGCTTGATATATAGGGTGTGTTTGGGATATTATAAAACTTTTGATGAAAAGTTTTTTTATGAAAAAGTTGTTAAATTAGTAAAAAATAATGTGATAATGATGAGGAGTAAAGAAAATAAATTTAAAATAAATAGGTTAGTTGTATTGATAGTTGCGTAAAAATGATTGAAAAGTATAGTTGTTGTATAGAGAAATGTGTAAAAAATAATTAAAAAATGAGTAGTTATGAAAAGTGAAAAATTTTAGATTGAAAATTTTTAACTTGAAAAGTGAAAATTTTACAAATTGCCAGACACACCCATAATCTTATCTAAAAATGTGTAAAAACAACTTATAATAAAGTATTTTGATGCTAATATTAATTTTAAAGTATTATTTTTAACATTTGAATGCCTAAAATATCATTACTATGTGAATAAATAATTTATAAAGCATTGTTATATTCTAATGCATATCTAAATAGATTTAAGCGTTTTTAATAGTTTACACATAAACATATATTTTTAAGCAAGTGTGATCTATGGACATCTTTTTTTTTTTTATTACATCATCTTCATTAAGGGAGATAACACTCTCACAAAAGGGATCAAACTCTAGATCACATGCAAGTTCCTGCATGTGAAATCAACTTGGCAAAGACTTCAGCAAAATTTAACAATCACAAAAAAAAAAATTTGTAATAAAATTTTATTTCGTTGTAATCGATGATAATTTTATTGCAATAAAATACAATTTTTGTTGCTATTTGTGTGGTTTTGTCTTCAAGTTATGACGAAATCTAGCTCATTGCAAAAAATTTTCATTGTAATTGTTGGTCATAGTTACAACAAGAGATATTATTGGACAAATTGCAACAAAATGATGCTTTGTTGCTATTAGAGTAACAAATTGCAATGAAATTTGTCTTATTGTAAAAAAGCCGTAGCTATTTGATAGCAAAATTGCTGTGAAAATCTTGTTGTTGCTATTCTCATCACTAATGATGGGCATTGGGAAAGTTGTTGTATATATATGCCAAACTACAATGAAAAATCTTTTGTTATTGTTTATGGACACGAGTGGACTAGCACGGATGTCAAAATATGTAATAAATATTTGTTGAATTGATTAATGCAAATATGAAAATAAAATGTACTTTCACGTATGAGATAATATATATTACATATCTTATCATATGTGTTTGAATATTAACTAATGAATATTATCAATTTTAAGCGTCTATGTGCTAAGAATTAAAAAGCAGGAAATGAGCTGGACTGGAAATTTAAAATATGTAATATTCGAATTATATTACTAAATAATATATGCGCACATGAGTTTTGATATTATTTTTTTACATCAATTTTGGAAAATAATGATAAATCAAATTTTAATTTATCAACATATTTGATCATTATAAAATATAAATTAAAATCTATTGGAGTACTTTTTTACCTATTAAAGCATTTTTTTGAGATAATGATTTTAAAATTAATATATTAATATTTTTATTAGCATAATTTAATATTTGAAATATTTCATTTTTATTATGTATGCATTTACATGTATAGTGTTTTTTTGTAAATGAATGCTAAGAAAAGTAATTATATTACTTATTTTTTAATTACTTGATATTTAAATAATAAATTAATCTTTTTATTAGCATAATTTAAATTTTTAAAAATTTTAATTTTTATTATGTATACATTTACATGCACAGTGTTTATTTTTAAATGAATGTTAAGAAAGGTAATTATGTTACTTATTATTCATTTATTTGGTTTTTTGAATAATAAATAACTACAAAAAATTACATTTCTCAATAAAGATATAAGACTTATGTTAATGTCAAAATTTATACATTATATTTATACACGAAGAAGTAGATAATTTCTTTTAACCTCGTGTTCCAGAAATATTATTTCCAATAACTTGATATACAGGAAAATTTTAAGAAATCATATTATTTTCTCACACACTCTTAGTTAAGTTATTTATAGTGTGTTTGGTAATTGCTGAAAAATACTTCCATGCAATAACTTATACCATTAATAATTTAAGAGATTGAGGGTTTATTAAATTATACTTATTTGCATAGTTTGTGACTTATTTTTATTTTAAGTAATATCTAAAGAAATAGGCATGTCTGGTGGATTTGCCGCTGGAGCACACCTTGATCAGGTTCCTAGTCATCCGAGATAGATGATACAATCAAAGGATTTTATTTTCTAACATAGCCTTGTCAAAATTATAGAATTCATTTATTATTAAAAACAACATTATTATAAATAAAAGATTAAAATAGTATAAAACTTATTATTTTTATATTTTAAATAATGATCAAATACAACCATCACTAATATTATTTAATATATATTTCATTGCCATTGTTGGATATAGAGAAACAAGATGATTGAGGCCATTCTTTGGTTTAGACTTTGAGTTTTATTCTTTGTGTGAATTACTTTTGCTCCTTGATTTGTGCTTAAACTTTACTTTTTCTTTTCCTTGATATCCCTTATTCGATATGAACCATCTTTGAATATTTTTTAGTTGAAAAGTTAAAAAGATTTAAGAAATTTGAATAATTGGGCGATATTGAAATTTTATTTTATTATTATTCCAAGATACTTTCACATATTGTAAGGAAAAGTAAGCCAGACTTAGTTTTAAGAAAAAGGTAATAGCAAACTTTGAAAAGAAAGAAATAAGTGTGGGGATGGTGCATTCACATATATCAATATTACAATTGATCAATACAAATGACACTATGTCAAACCCCAACCTATGTAGGACTCAATGGTATGCATTGAACATAAATATTTGATTTATATGTAATTTAAATTAATTTTGAATAATTTATGGATGATTTTATGATTTAATGATATTTTGTAATTAGGTTTTAATTAAAAATGGTGATTAAAAATTTAATTGCCGAAGCCCAAAATAAGTCGGTATGACTAAAGGGGCTTAATGAGGATTAGGATATGCTAATGAGACATGAATATTTATTTTCCATGATATAATTAATGGAGATTAAAATGAAAATTATAGAATTATGTTGGAAAATTATAGAAAATTCATAATTTGACACTTACAAGGTGGATTTCAATAAAATTTGAAAGGTAAGCTCACGATGATAGACTCAATATTTTAAATGGATTGGATTAAGGGAATCATGATAAGATTAGGATGATAATTAATTATTTTTATTCCCAAATCCAAAAGATAAATGCAAGTGGTCATAAGTGGAGTTAGAAAACTCGGTTTGAGACAAAACTTGATAAAGATGGATAAAACGATATGAAAAACGATATGGTAAGAATGGATTAAGCTAATTTTCATGGAATTTGCTTAATCACAAAAAGACGAAAGTCATTAAATGCAAGTCAAGGTAGGAAGTTTCATGGATGTTGTAATGAGGGCAAATTGGGAAAAGTGAAAATGGAATTTACTAAAATGCCCTAGGGGTTGCTTGAGCACCAAGAAAAGTGGTAAATAAAAGGAAGAAAGAGAGGGAGCCTGGGGTGGACGTTCCAGCAGAGGAGAGAGAGAGAGAGAGAGGAAAACAAGAGAGAAATGAAGATTTTCTCTAAGGAACAGAAGTAAGAACGTCTAAACCTAGCAAAGAGGAAAGGAAAAGATGAAGGAAAAAGCTTGGTAGCAAGCTCGGGAGTTCAGGACAAAGAAGCGATGAAATTGGGTAAGTACCTGTTAAGTTTAAGCCTTCTAATTTCTAAGTTTTCTTCTTGATTTGGAATCATAGTTTTGAGTTATAAAAGACCTCTTAAAGCATATGTTTCAAGGATTAAAGATGCATGAGTTGATTTATAAAGTTTAATTTGGGGATTAATCAGTCTATATTCTTTAATCTGCACTAATGTGTAGCAAATCTGGACCTGAAAAGGAAAATATGGAAGAAATAGTTAATGCATGATTTTTAACATGAACATTTTTGGGAGAACTCATTATAGGGTTATTAAGGAATGACCTAATTTTTAGCTCAAAAGGGTAAGAAGGTTTTAAATTAAAAATCTGAGAAAATCAACCTGAACAGGGTTGCATGGGTGTTAGGATCAACTACACCAAATGATTTTTAATAATTTTTATACAAGGAATTTTGGGCTAAAACGTTTACAAGATATATAAGACATATTGAGGATCACACAACCAAAATAAAAATTAGGTTTTTATGGGTATAAATATACCCCGTAATTTACTTGATTCAGGCTGTCTAAAAAGGGATGCTGTTGTCTAGCAATGTAAAAATACCAAAATAAATAGAAATACTAAATATTTTATGCTGAAAATATATATTTTGGTTAATCAATGTAGTTATTAAGATATGATCAAAATTTCAGATAAAAATACTTGATTTGATATTAATTCAAGATTTTGAGAATTCAATGTGCCTGAATTCAGTATTATGAACAGTTTAAGGAATAAATCAAAATAAATGTTAAATTTCAGGTTTTTGTGATGGAATTTGACTAATAATGGGATATAAATAATGATTTAATGTAAGTCATATGATGATTTATGAATAAGCTGCTGATTTTATAAGGTATGGAACTTAGGATTGCATATATGACCTGATTTTTCCATTTTTATGTTAAAACGGTGTGGAAATGAGATTAAATGATTTATGAAAGTTACATAGGGTAAAATATCTTAAGATTAGGGTACTATGGATGCCCAAATGAATTTAGGAAGATAAGCCCCAAATTTGATTTTATGAATTTTATGAAAGGATGTCCAAATGGGGTGAAAATGGTACCCGAAATGGATGAGTAAGTTGCTTATAGAAACCATTTAATTATGGGATTCAAATATGTGCCAATGCCATAAATTTGGGTTAAGAAAAGTATGGTTTAAGGCTAGAAAATTTTGAGGAAAAATCTATTATGAACAATGTGTCAAGTTAAACATTGAATGCATGAAAGGAGGGTGCCAAAGTAGCTGTTTTGGGAACCCTATGATGAATAGATTATAAATCCGAAATTAAACCCTAAATTATGTGTTAATTAAGGGGTTTAATCATGCTAGAATTAGAGACAAGTTTCTTTGTTGAAAAATTTTAAGAAACACATGATTAATGTACTGAGAAATGGATGTATATGAAGAGATAAGTATGGATAAATGATATATGGATTATGTAAGTTTTTAAAATGCGAAAATGCATAAAAACATGATGAAAAATGTGGATTAGGGTGCTGTTTAAGTAAATAATGATAATCTCAAATTTCGAGATTATTATATGATGTCTAAGTTAGCAATTAAATGCTTAAAACGAGCACCGCTGTATGAAAAATGAAAAATATGTTAAAAATGATAAATTAAGGTAATGAACTTCTAAATAATGATTTAATGAAAGATTATTACATATATATAAGTTTACCCTACATAAGAGTATTAAAAATGAATGAATGAATGATTGATATATATAGGCTATGTTGCTAAGTTTGAATACCCAACTTGAAAGACAAGTGGGTTAAGTTAGATGAACTTATGTAAGTTGGAAAACCTAAGGAATATAAGTATTTGAAGACGATGCAAATAAATGAAATGTTATTTTCATTTATTTAGGCAAAGGCAAGGAAAACAATGGAAAGAAAGGGATTATGGCGATCTCAGGTAAGCAAGCAAACTTTCTAAAATGCTATTTTTTTTCTATGTGATTGATATGATTGAAATGTTTATGATTATGTTTAAACGAATGGGCAAGCACAAGTTTTGAGAATAATGACTTTAATGAAAAGCCACAAGTTTTGAAAAATGACGGCTTTAATGAAAAGTCGTAAGTTTTGGAAAAGAACGGCTTTTAGGAAAAGCCTCAAGGTTTGTTTTATGGGAAGCAAGCAATACGTTTTAAGATAAGGATTTTATCATCAGTGTTGCCAAAGACTGGCAATGGTTTATGTTGATGGATTGAGAAATTTTGCTTATGAGTAAGTAAGTTCTTTATGATAATGTTTTCAAACGATTTCATGTTTGATGTTGATTGTTTTTAAGAATTTACTTTTAAGTAAGCAAGTTTTTTATTATGTTGTTTCAAAAATATTTTAAAAGAAAAAGAAAATTTTGCCCTTTTTCACAAAGCAACAAATGTAAATAAGTTTGAATTTCTTTTATGATGTTTTATGATAAATAATTATGTTTATGAAAGAAAAAGAAAATGGGAACTGATGTATTGATATTTAAATATAAATAATTGTTGGTCCCGAGTTTATGGCAAAACCCAAGAGGGAAGGAGTGAATTGAGTTCTTAAAAATTTATTTGGTAAATCAAAACTTAACCCCTTTAAAAGTTTCAATCCCCTAGATTGTAACAAATAGAGAGCAATAAGATAATGAAAGCAATAAAGAAAAGCAGTAGGCAAGATTTATAGTGGTTCGAGCAACTTTTTCCTACTCCACTCTTCAAAGCTCACACACCGTTGTGACTTGGGTTCTACTATGTATTCCGCGAATACAATTAGAGTCTCTACTCTCTTCTAGATTCTAGCTCTAGGGGGCATATACAATCAGAGCCTCTGCTTTCTTCTAGATTTTAGCTCTAGGGGGCATATATAATCGACACAAGTAGATAATGAGTTATACTCCAATCACAACTCTACTTGCAACGTCTTGGTTTGAAACACTAAACTCAAACCAAGCACCAAAACAAACAACAATGTGAAAATAAAGAAGATCTACACTTTACTGAGTTTTGTAGCAAGTTTCAGCTTGAGAAAGAATCTGTAGGAACAACCGATTGTATTTCGTTGAAGCAAATCGCAACTTGAAGCTTGTTCTTCCTTTGAAAGTGTATAGATCACTCAAATTTAGAGAAAAGCAAATAAGAACTCTTACTTGCACTTCTTTCCTCTCTTTAGACTCTGTCTTGTGTGTATCCACATTTTCTTGAGTGTCTATATATAAAGGAGGGAAGATTTTGAACGTTATAGAGGTGGTTGGCGTGCAATAAATGTTCCAACGTTCAAAAATTTGAACGTTACGTCCCCAAGTCGCAGGTGGAGTCGACTTCGTCTGTGACTTCGCCCAAGTTTCATGCTGGAGTCGACTTTGTGTGCGACTTTAGCTGTTCTTCAGTTTTCAAGTTTGTGATTTGGGTCGACTTGGTTTCAGACTTGGCCTCAAGTCGATCTTGGAGTCGACTTGGGTTACGACTTGACCATTTTCTTGTGCTAAATCAGTTTGATCCTTGTTGATTCACCTCTTGCTTGCTTAGCTTCTTTCCTTCAATTATAGAAGCATTATTTTGTTCTGGATTGGCTTCAAATCTTGTAAACCTTGTGAATCTTGGAGAACTTGAAACTTGTATGGTCAAATCTTCTTTGATTTGGAATGAATTCATGTACCTTGCTTTGCTTTAAGTTTGTATTAGTCTTCATATCTTGAGTTGTCTTCATCTTGAAATGAGCTTGAACATTTAACTTGGGCTTGAGAAACTCAAGTCGATCTTGGGGTCGACTTCATACGCAACTTGGCCTCAAGTCGCAAGTGGAGTCGACTTCGACTACGACTTCGGATGTTTTGTCTCCAAAATCAACGCTGGAAGGAAATATGTATCTTCAAGTCGATACTGGAGTCGACTTTATCTGCGACTTTGGCTTCCAAGTCGCAAGTGGAGTCGACTTCGACTGCGACTTCAGATGTTCTGTCTCCAAAATCAACGCTAGAAGGAAATGTGCAACTTTAAGTCGATACTGGAGTCGACTTCGTCTTCGACTTGGCTTCCAAGTCACAAGTGGCGTCGACTTCATCTGCGACTTCAGATGTTCATATTCCAATTTCAACTCTGTCTATCAGGTATCTGTTGAAGTCGTATGTGGAGTCGACTTCGAGATCGACTTCACCCTGAGTTGAAGTTCGAGTCGACTTGGGAATCGACTTGGCTGGTTTTCATTCCTTAAGACATTCATTAAATTTATTAGTAATCATTTTATACTCAAATTTGAATTTGTTAATCATCAAAACTTATGCTTTGGTCAATTTATTTTGTTTTAACTATTGTTTCTAACAATAATGATTTGTACATAGTCTATATGTTTTGAAATGATATTTGGAAAGTTTTGATTTCCTTTAAATAAGAAAATCTATGTTGAAAATATCTTGAAAAATATTTATACGAATATTGTTGAAGGAGATTTAAGGATGACCAACCTCCTATGTTGATTTCATAAAATGATTTAATTTCGGGTTGCTAAATGGTATGCAAAAGGTTATGCAAGCCCCCTACGTAAAAATGGCATAATAGATAGGTGGAAAATAATTTGATTATTAGAATGGTTGAGAAGGGATAACATACTTGCATAACTTTTGTGAGCAACGGGTACTCAGAACCGAACCGAATTTTATATAATATTATTCTAATAAATATAAATATATATTATTAAGTATTAACATTTAAGTTTTAACAAGTTGTCACCTACTCGCCTGTCGCCTATCACTGTCAATCACTCATGTGAACTGTGAACCCCGCGATGAATCATGAACGGAGCCTTGCAGCCCTTGCTCGATTGCTCCAGAGTTCGCACAATTGCACCCCTCCAGTTCGTCTTCTTCTCCGAATCTCCAGTCCATCTTGCCTGGCTCGACAGTCGGCTCCAGTCCGTCTTCTCTCCTGATCGCCTAGCTTCGCACCCCTCCAGTCCATCTTCTTTTCCGAATCTCCAGTCCATCACTCCGTCTTCTCACCTAGCTCGACAGTTGGCTCCGGTCCATCTTCTCGCCTAGCTCGGCAGTTAGCTCCAGCCCGTCTTCTTGCCTGGCTTCACACCCCTCCAGTCTATCTTCTTCTCCGAATCTCTAGTCTGTCACTCCGTCTTCTCGCCTGGCTCGGCAGTTGGCTCCAGTCCATCCTCTCACCTGCTCGCCGGGCTTCGCTCCCCTCCAATCCGTCTTCTTCTCCAAATCTCCAGTCCATCACTACGTCTTCTCACTTGGCTCGGCAGTCGACTCCAGTCCATCTTCTTGCCTGGCCCTTGCTTGTCCCTCATCCGCGTTCGGCGTTCCACAGGCAGTCGTCCCTCATTTGCGTTTACCTAGTTAGCCTCTTGCCTCTCGGTCACCCCATCAGCATCGCTGCGTCCCATTGTCGTCGTCCTTCTTCTCTAACAATAGCGACACGCCGGTGCCTCTACTCGTTGTCAACAATGGTAACGATTTTTTGATTTCTGGCTTTGTTCGAATGTATGATTTCTGTCTGAATCAAGACTAATTCCAGAATGTGTTTGCTTTATTTTTAAAAAATTATTATTAAAACCAGGTGAGCAGCTATGTATTCTTTTAGAGCTTCTAGGTGACTCCGGATCCATTACTAGGTTTGATGTTGCTAGACATCCTCTTGCATGATGTCGAACAATGTTGTAAAAATATGCACTTAGAGATCGATGCAAAATTTTCTCATGCATCTACTTCCTGCTATAGTTAGTGAAAAAGTCACATTCTATTTTACATTGCTCCTTCATTTTGGATGTAATTGATTATTCATTTTGGGTTGATAATTGCAGAAGATTATATGTAATTGATTATTCAATTTGCAATGTCTAGACAATTAATTGTACGTAGCAAAATTACATATTTTGTAGTGATTCATGCGTGAACAGTTTTGAATACATGACTTCTTTAGGAAGTAGGAACAAATTTAGAACCGAACCGAAACCGACCTGCTCTTGAGAAAATTAGGTAGGGTAGGCTCCAGACTGACATGGTCTAAAATATGATAGAGTAGAGATTTTTAAAAAATGGGTAAGGGTAGGTTCCATCCATACCCGGATCTACCGGCCCAAGTTGCACCCCTAATATTTTTCTCATGTCATGCGTCCTTTTATTTATTACTTCTAATGTTCTCTCCATGCCAAACCATGTGTGCTTTGGTGCACCTTGCATGCCATTTCTTTCTTCCATCCTTCTTTACTTCATTTCAGCAAATTTCTTTTACATGATGAATAGTCATCATTATCATCATCACAAGTCATTTCTCACCTAGGTGGGATCGGCTACATGAATTCTGTTTCGCCATTCTTGGCAATTCAGACTAAATTTTTAATAATTTGTAATATTTTCAAATCTTATTTAATTACTTTCATCCATATTTTTGTGCATCTTGCTCTCTTTCTCTTACCACTTTTACTTGGATAGACTCTGCTCTCTTAACTGGTATCATTTCAGGCCTCCGTTTAACATGATTAAATCATCTTAATCTATTTTCACTCATTTTATTACCTATTGGTCTCACTTTTAGATTTTCTCAAATCATTTCATTTCTAATTTTATCTTTTCTTATTTTATTATTTATCCACCTTAACTTTTTCATTTCTTCTACGTTTCTACCACCCGAGTGCAAAAATTAATTTTTTTATTTTTTTGAATTTTTTTTATACAACTATTAATCTAGGTGCATTTAACATTTGTATTAAATTTTACCATTTTTAAATATTTTTAGATTTTTTAAAATCAGTGCCATTTTTATAATTCATGATTACAAAAATGCCACTACTTTTAAAATGAAAAATCTAAAAAAATCCCAAAATGATAAAAATTGATACACATGTTAAATACACCTACATTAATAGTTGTATAAAAATTTTTAAAAAATAAAAAAATAATTGAAATGCACCCGCGTGGATTGAGGTTGAATATACCCGGGTGCATTCAGTCAGTCGCTTAATTTATCTATAACTAAAATAAAAAAGGACTCAAGGTAAAACCTTGATGCAAACTTATTTCAACTGAAAAAAACTATTAGTATCTCCACTAATGGTTTTCACATTTGTTATAGCGGCCTCATATATATCTCTAATAACATCAATGTATCTATTATTAATTCTTTTTTTATCACTTACCATATTAACTTTTTTAGTACTCGATCGTATACTTTTTCTAAATCAATAAAATTTATGTATAAGTTCTTTTTCTCCCCCCTATACTTATCAAATAATTGTCTAAGTAAGAAAATGACCTCAATGGTTGACTTTCCTGGCAGAAAATCAAATTGATTTTAGATAATTAATTTTTTATCTTACTCTTTGTTCAATTATTCTTTCCCATAACTTCATAGTGTGACTCACTAATTTTATTCCTCGATAATTTCTACAATTTTAAATATCTTTCTTATTTTTATAGATTAGGACTATAAGATTTTTTCTCCATTCACTTGGCATTAACTTTTTTAATCATCTTATTAAAGAAATTGGTTATCCATATTGCACTTATATCTCTCATGCACTTCCATGCCCCAATTGGTATTTGAGTAAAAATATTAATGATTGAGATTCAGTCATCTATCCTACACCATCACCCATGTACCCTTGAATCTTCATGCACGTAATGGCTTGCCTTGCTTTTGCATATATGAATCTATACGTGAGATCACATAACCTGGCTTACAACACCCCCACAGTTATGATCAATGGCTTGGACCATACTACATGAATTTTTGCTACCACATCACTAGCTTATGGTCTTCCTTTTTTAGTAAGTTGGACCAATTTTTGACATGTGTCATTTCTTTGGTGTACGATGGCATACTCTTATTAATTCTTGTCTGTTTATATTAACGTAATTTTAATGATAACAGGACCAACTGAACCTTGCCCCAAATGTGCCTCTTCAAGGTGTGCAATCCATTTTATTAAGTTAAAAAGTTGAATTTGATGTACAAATTCGATTAAGAGAAATGTTTCAATGTGATTCTTACACGTTTAGCAAAATAAAATATCTAAGATGATAGGACACAACATCGATTTCAAGATAAAATCTAAGATGAAATCAATTTCAGAATATATCTCAGGCAAGGAAGCAAAAGAATATTGAGTTTTAGAACCTTCATCAAGTGAGATATAAGATCTAGATCCATTTCAAATGCGATCTCAAAGTAAAGTCTAACATGAGATGGATCTCAACATTGATCTTAAAGTAAAGTTTGAAATGAGATCAATCTCAAGTTATAATGGTTAAAAATTTTGAATGGTAGTATATAAATGCACTTCAACTACCATTCCAATGGCTCGATCTTCCTCTTCTTGATAAATAGTATTGATGAATAAATATGAGATGTTGTTGAGACAATAAATGTGCACTCAACTTCCATCATATCAAATTATTGAAGTTATTTAAAGAACTATTGAAGCTATCATATTCCACATCATCCAAAGCTTTTAAATCATTCATCTATAACAAGTTAAGAGTTTCCTAGGCCAATTGAATACACATTGTAAATCGTAATTTACATTTTATTTATTTTATTTTGGCGTGTTCTCTTATATCAATATTAGAGATTGAATCCAAGAAGTAGCAAAATAAGAAGTTAGTATGAGTTTGTCTCATTAATAGGTTTTACTTAATTGGTTTGAGTTTGTCTTATCGATAGATTAGTCTTGGTTAATTTGGAGTTATTCTCACTAACTAGTAATTATTATATATTTCGTAAAGCTAAAATTTGGTAGAGAGCATGTACTTCAATTATATTATTGAATACAATAGTATAATTCAAGCCACAAAATGTGTGTGCTTAAAAGAGTAACATAGGAAAGGTTATTATGAACCTATATATATTATTTTCTCTTGTATGGTTTGGTTGTTGTATTATTTTGTTTTACTCATTGCATTTTTTATCTCTTAGCATTGATCATTTTTGGGAACTTAGATTAAAGGAGTTTCTGATTCTTATATTAAATTTGTAATAACTTACCCTCCCCTCGTAGGTTTATATAACTTACCAAGACTAATACATGTGAAATATTTCATAAGTCGAATGCTTCACATCTTTTATGTAGAACTTTTCAATACATTTTTTTATAACAAGCAAAGATTTTTTTTGCTTCCTTTGTCATTTTCGGAAAAAATTCCTAGTATATATGTTGCAACGTTTAAGTTTTTCATGTCAAAGGACTTAGCTTTATCTTCAATTTATTCATCAAGTCAACAAATCTATCAAGAATGAGAATATCATTAACATGTAATAGAAGAATAATAAATGACTAGTTGAAAAATTCTTGATATAATTGCGTACTTTTTTTCTTTTACATAGAATCCTTTAAATTATTCTATATAAAATTTTATTCAAATTACCATGTAGGAAGGTTGTCTTCTTATTTATTTCTTTAATATCTAAATTCAAAGTGGCCACCAAATCTAGAATGGTATGAATAGAAATTATCTTCACAACTTGTAAAAAACAAATTATGGTCAAAAGCCTCTTTTTCTGTTTCAAACCTTTTTATCATTAGTCTTGCTTTATATTTGACATTGTCTTCATCATGCTTGGACTTACATGTTTTATTCTTTAAAGTTCTTCTACCTTTTGATAGCTCAACTTTGGTGGCTCTTCTTGAGTAGGTTGCTCCCTGCTCAATCTTCCCTTGCATATAGCCACCTTTAGGTGCAACTTGATCTAAATTTTCTTCTTCTTGTTTGCTTTATTTATAGTATTCTTCACTTCGTTGAACTAGCGGAGTGATCATTGTTAATTTTAAATACGAATCTTCAACAACTTTTGGTGGCTCAATATTATTAAGTTTAATACTATTTCATGCAAACAAAAGATAAGATTTTAATTTTGATTAGTTCATTTTTGTTCAAATTTTAAAGCTTGTAACCAAATTCATTGTATTATAACCCACAAAAATACATTGATGTTTTTAACTTTGTATGAGAATTTCTTACAGCTAAACACATTTAGGTATAAAATACAAGTTACTTTTCTACTCCATAATCTTGTTGGCATGTCACCTTCTAATCTATAAGAGGGAGATCGATTAATTAAATAATAAGCAGTGTTTAACTCTTTGCATCAAAATTTCTTAAATAATTTTGTATGTGACAACATGCATTTCATTTTTCTTAAATGTTACAACTAAACCTTTTTGTCGCACTATTGTACTTTGAACTATAGAAAACAATTTTCTCATGTCTTATATCATATTTAGCATAATATTTAGCAAAATCTTTTAAATATGTATTTATCATAATTATTGTTTCAAATGAATTCAAACACTTTTTAATTTATTTTTCAACCATAGCATGAAAATTCTCAAATATTTGAAATACTAAATCCTTATTTTCCATGATTTTAGCTTATATTTTTGTAAGGTTATAACTTAGGTTGATTCAATTTGATTCTTGATGTACCATACTTATACATAATTTGCAAAAATTTTACCTTACCCTACATATAGTCGGTTTATCTTATGCATATTAAGGTTAGTTGATTTGGTTCTTATTCCAAATTGATTTCTTAACAAAAGTTACATCATTATAATATCAAATATTTATGTAACTAGAACATATAAGTCACGTTTGTCAACTTGTGTGTAACAAATTGAAAATCTATAATGATTTCGGTAATTAATAACTCAATTAGAATGAAATAAGGGTCCTAACATATCTTTCATTAAGTGAATTCAAGTATAAAATTCATACACCAAGCTCAAAAGAATTATCAAGAAAAACACATGTCATATCCAATTGCAAGACAGAGGAATCGTAACCTCAAGTCAACTTTACTTATAACTTGGGTGAAATTGCACACTTAAGTCAACCTTGTCTATGACATGAATAGAGATCGGGTGAAAAATAAGACTTTGAAATTTGCTGAGATTCTAAGTCGCATATCCAAGTTGACTTCGCATGTGACTTGAGTAAAATAGCACTCAGAGTCGACTAACTTGAAGAAAAATTAGATGGAGTATAAGACTTCCAAATTTATGGGGATTAAAAGTCACAATTTAAGTCGACTTCGCATATAAATTGAGTAAAGTCTCACCTAAAATTGTCCTCTTCTATGACTTGGAGAAAAATTAGGTGGAGAACAAGACTTCTGAATTTGTTGGGATGTAAATTTTCGTATCCAAGTCGACCTCACATATGGCTTAGGTAAATTTATAACTCGAGTCGACTTCGCCTGTGATTTAGACAGAAATCAAGTGAAGAACAAGGCTTTGGAAATTGCTAAGATTAAAAGTCACACACCCAAGTTGACATCTCATATGACTTGAGTGAAATGGTACACTAAAGTCGACCCTATATATGACTTAGGTCGAATCCAAATTTAACCTCACCACTGATCGAAACTGAAGTTTAGTGAAGAAGACGAGGCTAAAAATACTAGAATCGAAAGTCACACCCTAAGTTAATCTCAACATGTGACCTCGGTATGAAGTTAATCCCCAAGTTAACTTCAAATCTGATTTTAATTTTAAAGGTTAAAAAAATTCAATTGTTGTTACATTTATTGCACATTACCTATCACGAAATGATCACTTTATGCTCAAAGCTTTAAATACCGTAACAAGAGGAGTTCCAGAAGCTGTCTAGAACATTAAATGAGCTTTAATTTTCTTACTTTCAAGCATTAATTCTCTCACTCATGTTTTCAAGCCCAAGATTTCAAGAACATGTAAAGAAGCATCCAAGTACACTCTTTATTTTCAACTTTAGTTTGTTGTGCTTACATTGGCCCACACTAAATTTTTCAAGCGCAATTTCTTACTTTTATTACTTTATTATTCTCATTGTTGACTTGATGTTGGAGATCAAGTTTAAATGATTGGTCGTAGTTGAGATTAGTTGGAGCAATGCTCACTAATCATTAGCATATTGTGCACAAAGTTCCATAGAGTTGAATCTAGAATGGAGTATATACTCTAAGTTGTATTATGCTACAATAGTAGAATTCATAAATAAAGGATGTGTGCTAGAAAAGTGGAGTATAGAGTTGCCTGAACTATTATAAACCTTATGCCTTCCATTGTGATTGTGTGTGCACTCATTTCTTCTATCTTTTGCACTACATTAGCCCTCTAATATCTAAAATATTTCATTCATGGAGAATTCATTTAAAAAGAGGTTAACAATTGAATCTAAGAAATTTTTTGTTATCCCAATTCACCTCTCATCTTTTGGAGGATGTTTGGTAATGTATAAAATTATGGGATTATAAAAAATTGTGAGAAATGGAAAACAGAATATTTTAAGAAATGTGTAATTCATAGGAAATAATAAATGTATAGTTGGAATAAATAAATTTGTTGTATTTAGTTGGTAGAAAAAATGATATGAATGTAGGGGTAGTGAGAAAAATAGTGTGATTTATGGAACAATGATTGGCCTTAGAAAACCAAATCTCATGGTCTTCCATGGTTTCCCACACTTGCACATTAATAAATGTGCCCTTAGGTTAAGCTAAGTAAATAAGACCAACAACGTTAACACTTAATAATAAAATAGAGACAAAACTACAATAATCTTTCATGAACCCAATATATTTTTTTAGCTTTACATAACCAAAATATGACACATTAACATTTAATAGTAAAATAGAGCTAATTGAACAAAGTTAACAATAGGCTGGAGAAAACAAAAATAAATGATCGTTAAACTTAGTTTCTTTTAGATTGAGTTGAATTTCAATTGGCAAAGCTTGTTGATATGTAAGCCTATAAGCTTCAATAACATTAGCATTTAAATACATTTTGTTTATAACCACACGGGCATTTAAGTACATTTTGTTCACAATCACATCAACATTCAAAGATCCATCTTTATAAAATTATTATAAAATTTATATTTGTTATTTCAAGGTTCTTAAATGAAATGGTAGCTAACAATAAATATGATTGCTATCGTAATTGAGCTAATATATGATTCTCCAACACAATTAGTAATCAACTTCAATGACAATATTTATCTTGAATCCAAACAGTCTTATGAAATGAAAATTGAAAATATAAATTACAAATAAGAAACAAAATAATAAATATGAATTACCCAATGCTCTCTATCTTCTTTTCTTTTTTGCATTTGAAATGGAAAATACTTAATTAGAATCAAATTAAAAGGAATTGAAATTAAAAAGTAAGGTAAACACATTACTTAGTTAAGCTATACAAATTTCTCCTAAGCTTATACACTGTAATCAATCTTGTAAATATGCAAATTAAAAATGAAAACATATAATCTCCAACTAATCTTATAAAGGATTCATTACACACCATATATGTAAAAACTATAAATTTTCTAAGTTTAACAAGTTAATGCCTATGTGGGATAACCTATACGGCAAGATTTGACTATTTGAATAACTAAGCTAAAGTGATTTGTTATTCAAGTTTGTAATTTTAATTAAATATGAATAATATTTTTAGTCTGCATATAGGTAGTTAATGTATCTTAGAGGTCTAAAATTCTAGTGTAGATACTTCAAGAAAATAAGAAATATATATTGTATTTTTGCCTCCTTAAGCATAGTTCTCGGTAGGATAAAACTTGATGTGGATAGAAAATTTAAAAATTATTTAAATTTCCTATAAAAAATTAATTAAATTTGAAGTCAATTGATATGGATAAAATTCTTATCTTGCAAGTGATTTTCTCTCCTATAATGTTGTCAACCCTTACAGAAACCTTTGTGTAAAACTCTTTACTAAAGAATCAAGAATTTTTGTCTATAAAATATTTATTCATAGAGAAGAAAAAGGGTTGCTAGAAAAAAATTATGAAGTGATACATTTTTTTTCTATTAATTAAGTAGAAATTCTATTTGGGAATTTATGTTTGGTTCCAACAAATATTTTGTACCTCAATTATGATGACTTTTATGTTGTAGCCATTAATTAACTTACTTAATTAATTTATTTCTAACTACTTATGCGAAGATTTTATACAACATGCATGTGATTTCTAGGGTTACATAATCATGTGTTGGACATGATTAATTTTATGTTTCTACGAAGTTTTAGGAATATAAAATTATGTAGAAAAGTTTTAGAGATGATCAAACGCACCCTGATGCACTTAGCCTCGGTGCGCCTAGGTCTATTTAATCCATTTTTAATTTTTTAGAATTTTGTATACAACTGTTAATCTTAGTGTATTTCATGTGTGTGTTAAGTTTTACCATTTTTGGAGATTTAAAGATTTTTATTTTTTAGAATTTATGGCATTTTTTGTAATTTAGATCTATAAAAAGATTTAAAAATAAATTAAAAATGGATTTGGGACCTGAATGCACCGAAGTTAAGTGCGCCCAGTGCACAAGATCATGACTCCAAAAGTTATGCATTAATTATTAATATGTGTTGAACAAATGGTCAACCCGTTGGCCAAAGAGCCACTAATACCTAGACAACATCAAAAGAAATAGTAAGCTCTCAAAGACCAACTCTCTCATGTTTGACTACTCCCGAGGCTTGAGTCCTTGAAATAGGAGAGTTAAGCTCTTCCGAAGAGAATAAGATTGAATAAATATAGTGACATTATCCTGACACCAACTTACTTCATACCTAAAGAGGCTTGTTAATGTCGTAGTTCTCAAGTGGGGCATCATCACCCCCGCATTAATGACAACTCCAATGGCCTTGGGAGGTGAAATTAACTAAAGTCATCATGAACATTCAAAGCAAGGCTCATTTAGTACCAAAATTATCAAAGATAATCTTACCTCTATGAGAAGAATCTAATGAGATGATTTCAAATTTCCTTCTAATATTAAATATGCAGTCTCTGAATGAATCATGTATAAAACCTACAGTAATCCCCCTACTTAGGGGGTTGGAGTTTGGACTCTCCAGAGCAAGGGCATTCAATCTAACATACTCCCCAAAAGGAACCATTCCTTTGGAGATCAAAGATAAAATTCACTTGCTCCTCTCCTTGGCCTTTTTCTTTAGAGGAGGAGAGTAATTTCACAAAAGGAAAAAGTACGTGGCTCAATATCTTACACTTGTATAATAAATACTCTAAAAAAATACTCTTGCATAGCCAAGGGGTAGGCATGGGGGGGGGGGGGGGGGTAACATCCTTTTTTTAAAACTGAGTTAGAGTGAGTCTCTCTTAAAAAAAAAAAAAAACTCTAAATAGTGAATTTATGACTAGAAGCGAGCTTGTAGTTTGGGATGACTTTTTATTCATGGGTTACTCTTTTCTATGCAAAAAATCTGAATCTTTGTACTAATATCTTCCTTTGATGATTTAATTCCCAAGCTTGGTTTGGCCAAGCCTTGAAAAAAATTTAGATTTATCAATTACAATACATGTATTGACATTTAATTTTTGATTAAATAGATTAATACGTGCATATGTACCCAAAAATTATATGCATTAATGTTTGGTTAAATGATGTTTTATCATAAAGAATATGTTTTTAGCATTAAATTTATATTCACATATATAAAGTTGAAATATGTATGTGTATATGTTGTCTATTGAATGAAAAAAATACTTGTTAGTGAAATGTTAAGAAAGCTTTATTTAGAGTATTTTTCATCTTATATAAATTTCATATTTTTCATAAATCTTTTGTTGTTTTTTCTCTAAAATATGATGGTAATCAATATCATGGATCCAATTCCTTATACTGGTTAAACTTTCTTATTTAGAACATTCCAATTATCTTTACATATATTTGGTAGTTTTTTCTACTCACTTCACATGTTTGTATAGATCTTTATAGTAAAGGAAAACTGTCATCTTGGAGTTCCATAAGAGCCAATTTTTTCTAAGTAAACTAATCATCCTACTCACTTTTTTCAAAAATTAGAATTTCAACTATGCTCTATTGTCCCTTATTAGAGGTGTGACGATACTACCCATGAAAGTTATCCCAAACAATTTTTCTTCTTCATACAAAAAATAAAAATAAAATAATGAAATAAAACGTTCAAACAAATGGATAAACAATAACAACCCGATATGAAAAAGGAAAAATCCTTCAATATGAAAGTAAAAGCCACATGTAGGAATTGGAGTAAATTTTCTTTTGTTAATAAAACATCAAATATTTATTAAACAACATTAGAAATGAAAAACATTGTTTGATCCTAAAAGAGGAGAAGTACTCCATTCAAGAAGCTTAGACAAAGAAAGAGTTGCTCAAGCTGTAGTATAAGCACTCTCATTTATTGACTTATTAACATAACAAAAAGTAGACCCCCAAATATCATGAAATAAAGGCATATAATCAACAATAAGAAAAATAAAATAAAAAAGAATAAGAACCTTTTATGACTTGGACCAATACTAGAAAATCATATTCAATATTAACATTCCCTAGCTCTTGTCCTTCAACCAAGAAACAATCTCACAAAAGTATAATATTTTTATAATTAACGGATAAAAGTAATTAGGAATACCCATCATATTACCCAAAACTAACAGCCCATGATCATCTTTTTTATTCATACTGAAGTTATGTGAATGAAGTGTTTGTCATTAAGAACACTATAATCGTCAATTTAATTAAATTAACTGAAACACAATGAAACTAACATTATATGAAAAATAATAGGGATGCAAGGTCCAGGTAACCTCACGTAGGGGTGGAACTTACCCTTACCCATTTTTTAAAAACGTCTACCTTATCCTATTTTAGACCGGGTCGGTCCAGAGTTTACTTTACCCAATTTTTTCAAGTGCTAGTCGGTTCCGGTTCGGTTCCAAATTGTTTCCTAAAAACGTCACGCATCCGAATTGGGTCCAAATATAGAAATACTATATTATGAAAAAAAAAATTTCCAATGAAATAAAAATATCAATAAGACTTATACACAACACACAATCTGTAAACTTGAATAACTGAAAAAACATATCAAGTTGGGGACATTGATGCATGTAGAAATTTTCACAATCAAATAGCAATTGATATACAAATAACTTGTTTCGCTTGATAAAATTTTACAACCTTCTAAATTGAGAAATTTTCAACCAAACACAATATCAAGCTCCAAATAACCTATTTCAGTTGCTAAATTGAATAACCTGTTTAACATTTTGAATATCTGAAACTTTGACAAATAATATCAAAACAAGTTAAAGTAAAAGTTGCAAATGCTTAAGTCCTTACCTTAACACTTCAATGCATCACACCTGTTCCATGTGTTTTCTTGGAATAATATCAAGTTCGTTCAATCCAATAGAAAATTTGTTTGAAAGTCATATGCATCACAATGAATATAATATAAACACAACACAAATTAAACATATCTTTCAAATCTCATCATTCATTTAGAATGTCTTTTTCCTGAAAGTAGAAAATATAAGATCTAGTAAGAATCATCTAACATTTAAATACAAAGACTAAATAATGAAAACTCTTATTTAACACAACCTTATTAGGAATTGAGGCAACGGTAGCAGTATTGGAATGAACACTTTCACTTTCTGCAAAAAAATTAGAAAACATATATAAATGAGCAATTTATCACACAAGTTATGTTTCTGAACTTATTACATATAGCATATATTTAATATATGTAAAATAAAAAAAATGTAAAATGTTACTTGATGTTGAACAATTTAAATTGGTATCTGGTATTACAATGGAAAACTCTCCAAATACCTCTTCAATGTCGGATGTCTTGGGAGTTGTCTTTAACCAATCTTGACAACTGTGGAACCCTGACAGTATATGCATTGTTTCGACCGTATAAGCGTCATTTCGACACTTATAATTTTCAAGATTATTTTATGAATAAATAAAGATTCATGAACCTTATTAATGGACATGTGTATTTGAGGTTAAAATAATACAAT
>JAXCLR010000105.1:34548785-34585189 GCA_035584095.1 Annona squamosa | reverse complement strand
TTTTTTATTGATTCTTATATTGCTTTTTGAATAAATTGATTCTTCTATTGTTGATAGAGTTGATTATAAAAAAGTGAAAAATTTGAAAGAAAATAATAATAATATTTTAATATAGTCTTATAATTTGTAATAAATTTATATATGCGGGGCGGGTCGGACTCTTTGGATCAGAGCATGGCCGACTCACCTCAATCCTATTTTTTAAATTCAAGTTAAAATTTCTGACATATACTTATACCGGGTCAAAAATATATTAGTTTTACTCGACTAAAAACGGATCGGATCAATGTCGGGTCACGGGTCGACCCGCCCCAATTCTCACCCCTAGTGGGGTTATCCGGTTGGAACTTTTTGATTTGGTGGTTCTCATGTTTGATGACGTGGCTGCCGAATATACCGTGGATTTCCGGTGTCAGGTCTTCTAGATGCTCGCTGCAATTTCTGCATTGAAGGAAGCAGATGTATTGGTAGCCATGGATGACTATTTGGGGGAGATGGTGGAGCGCCAAATCATTTGCTCAAGCGGTGCATGATAACCAGTACCCATGCAGTTTATGAATATGAATTTAAATCAATATAGAAAAATGTAATTTGCGAATAAATAATTTTCAAAGGCTCGTTCTTATTTTAATTTTTTAAACTTATTTTGAATTTATTTTATTACATAGCTCATCATTTTATCTCAAAATTATATGATAATATTTTAAAATATCCGCATATATATATATGATTTTTCATTAAAGCATTTTCTAAATTTGCACAACATTAAATTAACAGAACAATAAATATTTTAGAGTTATTTTAATTTTTTTCAAATATTTAATTTCTCTTATATTTATATAATTTATTTTGAACTATCTTAAAATATTATATATTAACTCATATATTAACTCATGTAAGATCAATCAAAGTCATTTAGAGCATTGTAATTTTACCCATATATTATTTAGAAAGTTAGTGAATGTTATAAGTAGTCTTCTTTGTATAATGAGATTACAATATTTTATATTTTTAAAATTAATATAAATTGGTCCATTTTGTATTTCGTATTAAAGATTCTTATATTATAAGTATAATTTTTCTAATCAAAGTTTTATATAAACTTTTCCAAATATTTTTAATCATTTCTTGCCCGTTTAATTTCTTTTCTCAAATCTATGTAAAATAACCTATTCTATAGCAAATATAAACATTTTATGAAAATTATTTTTTTTGAAATTTCCTACAAAACTTGTATTTAATTCACACTGTACATAATTTAACGCATGATATTATTATGAAAATTTTCAACTTATCACCAAGCCATTCCTACCATTTACCATGTCCAATCGGAGCGTCTATATTTAAACAAACTTTCTTTATATAAATGGGATTACAAAGTTTCTTCTCATATAAATGATATAAGAAAAAGAAATATCTCACTTGGAGGACGGAACACGTAAACTTTTCATGGAACTTTTCCTTTTTGAAAATTTACTTTAATCTTCTTAAGCTTCATTCATTGAACACCAATGTGAATAATTTCCAATATGAACTCTAAAAATCTCTTACTTTGCATAGTGCATTATAGGTGTGATAAATCTCTATTTATAAAATGAATTTCTTACATATATTCCTAGGCTTTTGTTTCTATGTACGATGCGCATTGCATTGGATGCAAGTGATCCATAAATAGTTCACGTAGAATGCATGGAATGTATCAACATATTGTCTATATATTATCATTCTTATTGTAAGAGGTGCAATCCATTTAGAGTTGAACGTCTATAAGATACTGGCTTGGGCAGTAGATAGTTGCGTAATGTATCATACTATAACAAATTAATCTCAGTAGAGGATAATGTTTTTTAAGACTGGTGTATCACAAAAATTAAGAGAAAAAAAAAGGAAAAACAGAGAAATTATATATGGCAACTGGGGTGTGAGATTTAGTGTCAACAACAAGAGAACCCTCCATCCATTTTTTCTAAGGCATTCCACATTACTAGTTTCAAAGAAGGTAAAGAAGGATAATGCATGGGAAGGAAAGAAATGGGAGAAGACCTAATTTTTCATTGGAGTTAGAGAAAAAAGTGTAAGAAGCGAAAACGAGTTTTACTTTATTCAATATCATATTAAGTTAAATGAGGTTGTAGGAAACAAAAATTATATTTGAAATGAAAAAATAAAGTTGTTATGTGTGTGTTTGGCAATAAAGAAAAAAGTTAGACTAAAACATTTTAATAAAATTTTTCACTATCTATAGTTATCTTATTTTTTAATTATTTCTTCACATCTTTTTATATAACTACCCTATTTTTCAATCTTTTTCATACAATTAATCTATCTATTTTAATTTTATTTTCTTTACTCCTCATCCTTATCTCTATCATATTACATTATTTTCTATCAATTTAACAACTTTTGTACCAAATATTTTTCATTAAAAAATTTTATTACTTTCCAAACACACCATATGTATTTAAAATGAAAAAAAATTCTTTTGCACTATAATAGGCCCTAAATTAGTACAAGTTTTAAACATACGTATTGAGCCCTAAATAGAGATAAAGTCTCAAGTAAATCCTATGGTTAGGAACTGACCTGCCACATTTAATAGTAAAAAATATAATTGATAATATTGGTCATTTGTGGACTAGTTTCTTAAAGTTTTAAACCTTATTTATATACCTTTATTAAAAAATATAAATAAGATGTGTTTGAATCGATAAAAGGGTAAAAAGAATTTTCTTATTCCATCATATTCATTTTTAATATAATTTAACATCTTAATTACTCAGTTATGCTATTTTTAATTATTATCTTTACATTTCAAGTATTTTTCAATTTTTTTTCAAACGTCTGTCATATGTTATTAATTATTAGACTATTATATTGTATTATTTTCTCACTTTTTAAATAAAATTTTCTGCTGTTTTAACCTTTTTTACCTCATATTAGACACGTTTAATGTTTTGTATAATATGCATAAGATAACATATATATCAATGCTTGCAAATTTCCTCGGTAGCAACACTAACGAACCATTTATTTTCTTCACTTGTTGCACTTAGGTAATTTTATATTTTTTATTTAATTACACATGGCAGCCATCAAGGATGACAACAACATTTTTCATTAACAATTTGGGAAATTTATTATTATTATTTTACCCAATCTTGGAGTTTGATTCTAATTTGATAAGTTTAGTGTTCAAAACATTCATGGATAATAATATGGTACTGAAGTTCGATGTCATCCTCGTATGAGATTTCTCATCATGTTTTTTTTAAATTTCAAATATTACTTATATAATTTTTCGTGTAATTTCTTATTTAATTTCATACTGTATTACAACCTTTTTTCCATTTATAATATAATGTATTTTTTATAATACATAACAACTCTTTTCAGCAACCTCCCTTTAGAATGCAATTCCATTCTATGGTTCCAAATATAAACAAAGCATCTATGGTTCCAAATATATACAAAGCATTGAAAGGCAATTCATACAAACTATTGTCGAGCATTTTACTAGTATAACATTTTCAGAAAAAAAAAAAAACCAATCCAATTTAACAATATGATTCAATATCAGTACAAGGTAATGCTCATGACCAGAATGAGTTGTAAACTTACAATGGACATGGAATGTAATAGTTCTTAATCACATTGCAACCTCTTCCACAACTCGCACCATCATTTACTTTCAAATATAGAAATATGTTTGTCATAAAATAATGGAGGTTAAAGTAAATAAGTTTATAAATATATAATTATCTTGGCAAAGTCATGTCAAAGAAATATTTGAAAAACGTAATTTCCTCAATAATTTCTTCTCCGCACATCCTCTTGCATTCCATATTGCCAACCCCGAGTAGGCATATAAATTCCTAACGCTTCCTGAAATAATCAATTATTAATCAATAAACGAGAACAAAAAGAAGTTTAAAAAAATTCTTAAGATCATTTTGGACTCATGGGTGGGCCCAAATCTAGTCTTGTAAGGCTACAACTGAGAAAAATAGCATTTACAGGGCTAACACCCGCAGTCTCGTGGCCAGTAGGCGGGCATTTCAATTCTCCCCAAATGTGTGAGAGTTTGCATCTCACACATTTGCAGCTTGTGAGAGCTCCTGAAAATAAAAGTGTGAGTTTAGTTTCTTGTGAGGATAGATGGGAGCTTGTTTTATGTTGGATGAATAGAATTGATTGATTTCAAAGCCCTTTTGTGGCTTCCATGGCCATTTTTTTTAATCTGCATGCTGTTTACATAGTAAATTGGTTTTGGTGACTCATCAGCAAGTGGGAAAAAATGTCACATCCTACATGGCTACATTAGCCATCAACATGTACTACCGAGCATCAAAACTTGTGGTACATTCGGTTGGTTTCAGGGCATAGTCTGATGGCACGCACCTTGGCCACAGTGTTAATTTGTCCAGGTATTGAATTCTAATAAGGGGTGCTTTGTCTCCCATTTCAGAAGCATGGTCTCCTACATGTAATTATTGGTTAGAATTCATTATGTTAAATTGAAAATTGTAATTTCAAGTCCTTGAATTATAAATACGTAGCTTTGAAAGTAGAATCATAAAAAAAAAAAGAAAAAATTTGGGTGCATCATAGGTTAGGGTGTCAATGAGTAACTACCAATGTGACTTATTTTTAGATAAGTTACAAAAGTGAGTTTCGTATAAAAGGCTCCATTCAATGCAACCATGTATATTAAGCCTTAATGCACATGCTTGCATGAATTTTTTTCTTTATTTATTTTTTTTTAGTTTTTAGCATTGATAGCCCAAACATTAATTTCTCATTTAAAACCTATTGAATTTTTCTCAACAGGCTTCCAATATAATAAAAAAAGGTCAATTTTTTAGCTAGTTAGTTGTTGGTTATTTGGTCTAATTAGACCGCCCAATTAGAATGCAATTAATTCTCAATCAAACTAGTTGCAATTGCAGGTCTGATTTAGTTTTGGCAACATTGTTAGGAACCAAAATGAATCAACTTATGAATAGTGCAAGATAAGATTTTCACTAAGTAGGATGTGACGTTTCATGTAATCTTTTTCATTTTTAATATCTTAATATTAGATAAGAAATTTCCTCCGGTCACTATATTTAATATTATTTGTTTAGCTAAAAGACTAAATTTCATTCAAGTCAAATATATGCAGCGGATAGGAGTATTAATAGATTGGGGCAGACTGGTTAGAACATAATCTTAATCCCAACCTAGTTAAAAAAATCTTAATTCTAATTCATTTATTAAGCCATTTAGAAACCCCAACCCCAACCTATTTAATAAACCGATTAGTAGGTTGTTAGTGGGTAATGTATATATTGCAAACAAGTCAAAACTAAACTAATTTAAAGTTGAATGTATGTTATTTGTAACTAACATGCAAATTAATCTATACTAATGTGATATATGATATAGCAAGATTTTCATTGGAATAGTGGTGTATATTCAACCCTAGAACACAAAAAAGGACAATGACTTGGTGAAATAGAGAAATAGAATAGAGAGGAAAAATAATAATAAAGATAGAGAGAAAAATAATTTGAGATTGGGAAGGAGAGATGGAAGAAAGAAGGAAAAGGAAAGAGAAAGACAAAAAAAGGAATCATCGAGGATGAAGGGAGGGCGAGAGAGGCAGGGAGAAAAAGAAGAATTTTAACAATAATACTCACAATGGTGGTAGGGGTAGCTATGACAATGTCATGGCACAACATAAGGAGAGACGTTATAGAGTAGTAGATGGAAAAAAGAAAAAAGAAAAAAGAAATAGGCAAAATATATTTACAGTTTAGGAAATATATATACTCTTTCTTAATGAGTTATAAACGGGTTGATGGGTTATTAAGCGATCTTAAAATCTCAACCTCAACCTATTTTTTTATTTAAATGAGTCAGTGGATCACAAACTAATTATTTAAAAATTTCAACCTAAATTCATTTCTAAACGGATTAGATGGTCGGGTCGATGAGTTAACCATGATCATTAACATTTCTAGCTGGGGAAACATTGCTGAAAAATGTATACATTAATATTAAAATTATGAAAATATGTTATTTTAGATGATTTAAATGTAAAAAATATAAGTTATGGGTATATTTGGAAAGTGATAAAATTTTTGGATGAAAAATTTTTAATATAAAAGTTTTCAAAATCAGAGAAAATATTGTGTATGACAGGGGTAATGATGAAGAACAAATATAATAAAAGTAAAATAGACAAGTTAGTTATATGAATAATTATGTAAAAATGATTGAAAAATAAGATAACTTTATAGAAAATGTGAAGATATAATAAAAAAGAAGGTATTTATGAAGAGTGAAAAGTTATAGGGTGTGATTGACAAGTAGTAAAACTTTTGATGAAAATTTTTTATGTAAAAGTATTTAAAACGAAAGAAAATGATGTGATATGACAGAGATAATGATGAATAGTAAAAAGAAAAAGTTAAATAAACAAATTAATATTATAAGTATTTATATAAAAATGATTGAAAAGTATTATATTTGTACAGAAAAATATAGAAAAATAATTAAAAAATAAGTAAGTTATAGAGAGTGAAAAGTTTAGATGTAAACAAACGCACCTCTATTTAGAAAGTTTTTAGTGTTAAACAAATGCACCTATTAAGTTAATATTACAAAATAATTTAATTTTAAGGATGTATCTTGAAAGTGATAAAACTTTTGAATTAGGGTTTTTTTAACATATAAAACTTTCAAACTAAAATTTTTTTAATC
Organism: Annona squamosa; assembly: GCA_035584095.1. Classification (NCBI taxonomy): domain Eukaryota; kingdom Viridiplantae; phylum Streptophyta; class Magnoliopsida; order Magnoliales; family Annonaceae; genus Annona; species Annona squamosa. The sequence goes on along the minus strand of JAXCLR010000105.1, from coordinate 34,578,445 downwards.
GAAAACTTCTCGTAATTCACAATTACTATATTTTTAAATTATTTCTTCACCTTTTCTTATATAACTATCTTACTTTTAAATCATTTTTATATAACTATCTATATATCCAATTATATATTTTAACTTTATTTTTTTACTTATCATCGTTATCTCTTTTATATTATATATTTCAAAAAATTGTACCCAAAATTTTTTTGTCAAAAGTTTTATTACTTACTAAATAGAACTTAAAAGTTTTTAAAATAGAAAAATGTTTACCCCTTCCAAAACACAAATTTATATTTTTTAACGGCAAAAACACGCCTTGTATTGATTTTATTAGCAGGGATTACATTGAAGATGAAGATGAAATCAACAATGAAACCCATCCTAATCTGACCCTACCCAAATTGCACCAATTCAATCCTCACTTCCAAAATCCCAACTCGCTGCTAGGATCATTATTCCCCTTCCAGCGGCAACCATCCAACGGCCGTGATCACGCCACCTCTTCCCTCCCGGTCCCATCCTCTATACCATCTCTAAAATCCACAGAAGGAAAAGCCAGAGAGCGAAAGAAGCTGGAGGGGCGCACAGCTTAACATCCTTTGCCGCTCTCCATTCCCTTCTTCCTCTTCCTCTTCCTCTTCCTCTTCCATTTCGAAAATCCTTCCTCTCGCTGCAAAATTTCAACCGTCCGATCACAATCAACGGTGCTGATGAAGCCCGCCGTCGCCGACGCTACCTCCTCCTCCTCTCTGCCGTCCACCCCCTCCCCGCCGCAGCAGCAGCTCTCCCACTCCGCTGCCGCTCCCCTTTCCGAAGACGCCATCCCCTCGCCTTCCTGGCGTGACGCCGGCGCAGGCGGTGCCACCGCCCCGGAATCCGTTTCCGTCGAGCGCCGGAGTGACTGCTCCGCCCTCTGCCGCTGGACCGTTTTCCATTTCCCCAAGGCCAAGGCCCGCGCGCTGTGGAGCCGCTACTTCGACGTCGGCGGCTACGACTGCCGCCTCCTCGTCTACCCCAAGGGCGATTCGCAAGCCCTCCCAGGCTACTTTTCCGTCTACCTCCAGATCATCGATCCTCGCACAGCCTCCTCCGCCTCCTCCTCCTCCTCCAAATGGGATTGCTTTGCCAGCTACCGCCTCTCCATCCTCAACCACGCCGATGACGCCAAATCCATCCACCGTGACTCGTGGCACCGCTTCTCTGCGAAGAAGAAGTCGCACGGCTGGTGCGACTTCACCCCCTCGGCTGCCGTCCTCGACCCCAAGTCCGGCTTCCTCCTCGGCGACTCCTCACTTGTTATTGCCGCCGATATCCTTGTTCTCAATGAGTCTTTCTCTTTCTCCCGCGACAATGAGCTGCAGTTGTCTCTCTCCCCGCCGTCGGCCCCTGCCCCCGACGTCTTGACGGGTAAGTTCACCTGGAAGGTTCATAATTTCAGCTTGTTTAGGGAGATGATTAAGACCCAGAAAATAATGAGCCCCGTGTTTCCCGCCGGTGAATGCAATTTGCGCATCAGCGTCTACCAGAGTTCTGTTGCTGGCATTGACTACCTGTCCATGTGCTTGGAGAGCAAGGACACTGATAAGTCGGCGGCGGTTTCGCCTGACCGCAGCTGCTGGTGCCTCTTCCGAATGTCGGTCTTGAACCAGCAGCATGGTCTCAACCACATGCACCGTGACTCTTATGGGAGGTTTGCTGCTGACAACAAGAGCGGGGATAACACCAGCCTTGGGTGGAATGATTACATGAAAATGTCAGATTTCGTTGGCCAGGACGCAGGTTTTATTGTGGATGATACTGCCGTTTTCAGCGCTTCCTTCCATGTTATCAAGGAATCCAATAGCTTTTCAAAGAATCTGGGGTTAGTCAGTGGGCGTGCAGGATCTGGTGGGCAGAGGAAGTCGGATGGTCACATGGGAAAGTTCACTTGGCGGATTGAAAATTTCACGAGGCTGAAGGATCTTCTTAAGAAGAGGAAAATTACTGGTCTTTGTGTAAAGAGCAAGAGGTTTCAAATTGGTAATCGGTACTGCCGGTTGATTGTCTATCCTAGAGGTATGAAGCGATAATCCAGTTCATTGTAATTCATTTTGATTTTATGGTTTTGCGCATCTATCCATGTTCTTCTAGGGTCGAACAAACTTAGAAGACTATACGATAAACTGTTAAGCTTGGTGAGATCTAATTAGTGCAGGAATAAAGATTTGTGGCAAAATACAAAAATCTTGAATCAAGCATTTTTCTGAAATGCATGGCACATCTGCTGGTGATCAAGTTTTTTGTACAATTTCATTGCTCTTGTCTGCGGTTTCTTCTTGTAAAATTCCCCAGCTAAGAAGATCTCCATCCATCCAATTCAGTACCTGCTTAGCTTGGACCAGCAGCTGTAAGTCTCCATGTTCAAGAGGGGAGCTGTAGTTTGGCTCATCGAATGTGAACTCCATGATATGACAGTTGTCTATTCCAATTGAGCATGTTGAATTTTTTTTTTTATTCAATAATGAATTTATCTTTATCTGCATAACTGTCGACTCATTTATTGTTGAATGCGATTATTTATGCAAGGCCTTGGTTTCTACAATCAGGGCAGTCTCAACCACCATGCCACCTTTCAGTGTTTCTTGAAGTTACGGATTCCCGTAATACAAACAGCGATTGGAGTTGTTTTGTAAGTCATCGGCTGTCAGTGGTGAATCAAAAGATGGAGGAGAAGTCTGTTATGAAGGAATCACAGAATCGCTATTCCAAGGCTGCCAAAGACTGGGGCTGGCGAGAATTTGTGACACTTACTAGCCTCTTTGATCAGGACTCTGGGTTCCTTGTACAGGATACTGTTGTGTTCTCTGCAGAGGTTCTCATTTTGAAGGAGACATGCATAATCCAAGATTTTTCAGGCCTTGAGATGGATTCTTTGTGCAATGGAGTTTCACAAAATGATGCTCCTGGCGTAAGAAGTACATTTACTTGGAAGGTAGAGAACTTCTTGTCATTCAAGGAAATAATGGAAACACGGAAGATCTTTAGCAAATTTTTTCAAGCTGGTGGTTGTGAACTGCGGATAGGTAGGTTCATTTTAGAAAATCCCTTAATTGGTATATCTGGATTTCATTTTTTGTTATTTTTGATAATATCAGTGCATCCATGATTGCTTTCATGCCATAATGCAGGTGTTTATGAATCATTCGACACTATCTGTATCTATTTGGAAAGCGATCAATCAGTTGCAAGTGATCCAGATAAGAACTATTGGGTCAGGTACAGGATGGCTGTGGTGAATCAAAAGAATCCTATGAAGACTGTGTGGAAGGAGTCTTCTATCTGCACAAAGACATGGAACAATTCAGTTATTCAGTTTATGAAGGTGTCTGATATGTTAGAGCTTGATGCAGGATTTCTTGTTCGTGACACAGTTGTATTTGTTTGTGAAATTATCGATTGCTGTCCTTGGTTTGAGTTTTCAGACCTTGAGGTTAGTTTTCCCTTCTGAACTTCTTTTTTTATTTTTTTGCCCCTTTCTAAGTTGGAAATTTCTAATGACACAAATGAGCATTTAATGCTTTGACACAAATGAGCATTTTAATGCTTTCTACCACTAATCTATTCTAGTATTATTTTAAGCATGATTCTTGATCCAGGTCCTCCATGGGGACTGCCTCTTGGGTTCGCTATACAATGAATTGGATTTTGTAGCAAATTAACACTACATATCGTGCCAACTTGTGAGTTGTGATAAAAGGAAGTAACTAAGAGACTTCTAATCCAATACAATGAGTTAGTCTGAAACGATTGATTTATTGAAGGAAACTGTGAGAGACGAATTTGAAGTTACATAGTCAAATCTTACATTCCATCTGACATTGTTGCTGTGATATTAGAACTAATGTAGCTAGTTTTTTGGATCTGAATATTTGTAATTGTTTGGCTCAAAGATAGCATATTCTAAGCGGAGTCCTAAAACGAGTGAGATTGGATAGCAGACAATAAAAAGTGTGGTGGTTAGAATCCTGGATATTATTCATGGCATTGGAGGAAAACATCCGATGATTGACACAGAAAAAGTGGGGTAATTTGTTTTACTTTTGTTGCTTTAAGGCTACATATGCTTCTTTGCTCTCAATTCCAAAAAAATGTTTCACATGGTGTACAATTTGTGCCCTAGAGTCTGGGACTTTCATCTGTGGTGCCAAAAGGTCATCCTTGCCAGTGCAGATTACTGAATAAATTTTGTTATGATAGACTATTATATGGAATATAGTTTCAAAATCAGTGAAACAAAAGTGGCAACAGACATGGAATGTTATCAAGTCAAAAAAGGCTGCAAGATACGAGAGGAGTATGGGTATGAAGTGTCATCCAAATCATGTTCGCTACTAAGCTAGAGTAATTTCATTGAGTCATCAAACGTTTTCACTCCATTCCAATTGAAATTGAAAGCTGTTTTGTTGAGATGCAAAAATTATTATTATTATTTTTTGCATTTCTATTAATAATCTTATAAAGTCTTTCAAAACAAAACTGAAATAAATAAACATATATGAAAGTGGAAGTATGCTTGGAAATATCTCCCTCATGGCAACAATGATCCATTAAATTTGTTGAAAATTTCTACGGTGCTTACCTAACTGCTGTTTTGTCAGGTTTTGGCTTCTGAAGATGACCAGGATGCGTTATCAACTGATCCAGATGAGCTTATTGATTCTGATGAGAGTGAAGATTTAAGTGGCGATGAAGAGGACATCTTTAGAAGTCTTCTTGCTCGCGCTGGGTTTCACCTTACATATGGAGATAACCCATCACAGCCTCAGGTCACTTTGAGGGAAAAGATTCTAATGGATGCTGGTGCAATAGCTGGATTCCTAACTGGTCTTCGTGTTTATCTTGATGACCCTGCTAAAGTGAAGCGCTTGCTTCTTCCAACCAAACTCTCTGGTGCTACAAGTGGGAAAAAAGAGATCTCAAGGGGGGATGTTGCCTCTCCAAGTGCATCGCCAAGTCTAATGAATTTGTTGATGGGGGTTAAAGTTTTACAGCAGGCCATCATTGATCTGCTTTTAGACATAATGGTTGAGTGTTGCCAGCCTTCAGAAGGAAGAACTTGTGGTGAATCTACTGATTTGAGCTCACAGCCTAGCCCTGATGCCGATGGAACAGGTAGATCGTTAAACTCTGCCAGGCAAAATGAAGCATCTGATTCTTTGCAATGCCCAATAAGTCAGAGATTGGATACTGGAGGAGATGAAAGTGCTCATGCACAGAGTTCAGACCTGAATTCTGCAGAGATGACTGAAAAAGCAGTTCCCTTAGAGCCTCTCTTTCCCCCAGAAACATCAGCCGGAAATCTTTCTATGGATGATAGTTCTCTTCAAGCTTCCAAGGTAGGCTACTAAAATTTGTAGAGTTGATGACTCCAATCTTAATTATTATCGATTTATCTTTGAGAACAAAAATCTGTGTGTTTAGACCAAATGGCCAGAGCAGTCTGAGGAGCTGTTGGGATTGATTGTGAATACTCTGAGAGCCTTAGACGGTGCTGTTCCTCATGTTTGTCCGGAACCAAGGCGAAGGCCTCATTCAGCGCAAAAGATTGCTCTTGTACTTGATAATGCTCCAAAGCATCTTCAGCCAGACCTTGTCACCCTGGTACCGAAATTAGTGGATCCTTCTGAACATCCACTTGCTGCTTGTGCTCTTCTTGATCGTCTTCAGAAGCCTGAAGCGGAACCTACATTGCATCTATTGGTAAGATCTAATTTGTTGTCCTTATGCAAATTCTACAGAAGCTATTCAGTATGTTCTACTTCTTGCACTCAAAGATTTTCTATTATATAAGAATAAGAAATTATTATTAACTAAGTGCCAGCCTGCCAGGTGTGTGGGAGAACGAAATCCATTTGATTATTTTGTTTGTGCAACTTTCCAGTAGTGCTTAGTGTGAAAGCTAAGCAACCAAAAAAGATAATATGCCATATCATGTTGACATCTTGAAAAATAAGATAAAGTTATTAGTTACATGTACATTAAGGAATATCTGAAAGCAATGTAGGTCCCTTCCAACTTTTTAACTATGTTCCTACCATTAACATTCTGATATCAGTTGGTGCTTACGTCTGCATGTGTTATTTCCAAAAGCTCAATATTCCTTAATAGAGAACCAATGCTGCAGGCAATAGATTTCAGCTCTTGTTTACCATGGACTTAAAATCATGTTGCCAGAACTAGATTGATGATCAAACTGGTGATGGGGCTGGTTTGGTTCAAACCAGTTTAACTGGTTAATTAAACCAGTGACGTTAGCACTACTTGCTGATAATATCATAAATATGTAATCAGTTCAAATTATTTAAATATTAATAATTTCAATATTCATACCTTCTAAGATTATATGTTAAACCCAGAACTGACCACCCTATTAACCAAAACTTGTGGAAAAAAAGATCAATAGAATCTTTTCAAAGCTACATTAACTGAGTATAAATATAGCATATTGAGTTAAAGGAAATTAACATCACTGACTTGAACAAGATGTAATTTTAGTTTTTCTTTTTTATATAAAAAGCCAAATGTCAGACCGATCGAACCGTTCGACCAGTCTGAACGTGGTTCACTTGGTTTAGAAATAAACTGGACATGCGGACTGGCTAATCCAATCCGTTTCTGATAACAGTGCTTAATATTTATTACCAAAGTGACGAGGGTAATAAAACAGTCATTCTCATGTGTATTAGTTGCTCTCATCTACTCATCTTGGCCATAATTTCTTTTTGGGCATTTTTTCAGATGTCTGGTTTTAGTTTCTCCATTTATCATTTTTTTGTCCATAACCATGGAAGAAATATCATACAACCCCACTTGATTACTTTATTGTCATTTTAGCCCTCAAGACCAAACTTCTGTTAGTCTATAGGAGTAAAATGAAATTAAATTTATCAAGTGGAGGACTGAAGATATTTCGTAGTTATGGGGGTACAAAATAATAACAAATCAGGAAAATTTAGGGGAAATATGAAAAAAATTTGAAAATTTTATCTAGCTAAGATATAAAATGTTATCCGTATGATATTTACATAGTTATGGGGCATAAAATAATAAATAAAGAAACTATGGGAGAGCATGTGATAAAAGCTCTTTCTTTTTATTTGTCAGAATATGCTTGACAGTGACAGTGGTTGATGTTGCAATATGGACCTCCACTGGAACAATGCCACACAGATTCTTGTGTATAATGATAATCAACCTCATTCTGAATTTCTTGGTATTTTCCATCAGGTTCTTAGTGCACTTGGTGAGCTAGAGTTTGGTATTGAAGTAGGGGAGCATGTCTTATTTCAAGCATTCCAAGTTCTGTCAAATTTAAATGATGAGCCACTTGCAGCCGCTATTAGTTTTGTTTGCAAAGCAGCGTGCCAATGTCAGCAACTTCCCCAAGCGGTATGAACTTCGACATCTATGGAAAGAGGGTTTTTTTTTTTTTTTTTTTTGTAGATGTTATATATTTTTTTATGTGTGGTTGTGTGATGTTATTTCAGACTATTTTATTTTGGTTTTCTTATACATGATTGCTATATATGTTTCCTAGGTGGGTGCAGTTCGTGTTAGACTAAAAAGGTTGGGTGCTCAAGTGCCAAATTGTGTGATTGATGCTCTGTGCAAAATCATAAATACTTGTCCTGAAGTTGCTGAAGCTTTGCTAAAAGATATTGATTCTGATAGTGGCATGGGTGAAAGTTGTATGCCATCTGGTGGGCATTTTTGCTTTAGTGAACATAAGATGGGTTCTGAAAGGCTGCATATGGATGAAGTGCAGTTCACATATACAATACCTCATTTGTCTGATGTGTGTATCCTGATAGAGATGCTATCTATACCTTCCATTACAGTTGAAGCTTCTCAAGCTTTTGAGAGGGCCATTTCTCGAAGGGCCTTTGGAATTCATACATTAATCATGGCCTTGGAAAGATGTCGCTCTCAAAGTTCAAGCAATTGCAGATTGGTTACTGAAATTCTCCTAGATGGAGATATAGTTCCAAATGGAGAAAGTGATGAGTTAATGTCCACTCAGCAAGATGATTTTACTCCAGTTCTCAGCCTAGCTGAGACTCTCTGTCTTTCTAGAGATGATGTCGTTCAAGACTTTGTGAAGATGATGTATCCTTTCATTTTTGACATGTATGCTGATGATACTTCTCGAAGAAGAATGTTAAAGGGACTTATTGACCGTGCTACTAGTTCTGTTGATAGTTGTCGTGATTTAGATTTAGATTTTGATGTCTTGGCATTTCTTGTTCAAGAGGAATCTGGGGTGGTGAGGCCAGTTTTAAGCATGATGAGGGATGTTGCTGAACTTGCTCATGTTCACCGTGCTGCCCTTTGGCATCAACTACATGCTGTGGAGGAAGAAAAAAATCACATTTTTGAAGAAAGGCAAAATGACAGTGCTGGTTTTGCTAGAGAAAAGGCTTTTTTGAATGAAAGGATAGAAGAATCAGAGGCAACCATTAATAACTTGAGGGTACCTTTTAATTGCTCTACCAAGTGACATACATATGGCATTATTGGTGTTTTCGAGAATCTGAGTCAATATGTTTTTGAAATGCAGGCAGAGATGAGGTCTGAGGCAGACCGTTTTGCTCGAGAGAGGAAGGATCTTTCTGAACATTTGCATGAAGCTGAAAATCAGCTGGAATGGCTTCGTGCAGAACGGGATGATGAAGTTGCAAAGCTCTCTACTGAAAAAAAGTTGCTTCAGGATTGTCTTCATGACGCAGAGACACAGCTCTTGCAATTGAAGTCTCGGAAACGGGATGAATTGAAGGTGGAAAGTCAAAATTTCTTTTCCTAATTGAATTATTAGGTTCAATTGGATCTTCTCCTACTTGCTCCAATCAAACCAATTTAATTTAGCAGGTGCCCTGTGTCCTGTGGTATGGAAAGTAGGCAGAGATGGCTTGAACATGATGCTAGGGCTACATCCTTTAGTAGTGAGTTTGTGTAAGTTTAAGGACTTGGAGGTCAGAGGAAGGCCCTAAAGGGTATAGAGGTAGAAAAGTTTGAGAATGGATAACCTAGAAAGACTCAGTTGCTAACAATCTTTAGCAACGATATCATAATTGGCGAGTATGATGATGGTACTTTTTAAAATAGGAGACTTAGACTAAAAAGCTGTAAGACAATTTTTTATATTGGTTAAGAACTATGAGATTTGAGCATAAAAGTGTAATCAGGTTTTCAACTGAGTTTTTCAGAGCAAAGATTCAAATCACCTTTTGATTAGCATAGAACAAATTGATCATCTTATTACCAAAATTTTCTGTAAGTGTCAGCTGTACTTATATGTTGAAAGAAGCTATATGCTGCTGCTTTGCTCGTTTTCATTCAATCATGTCCATCTAGTTTGGCATGGTATTTTTTTCCTCAAATAAAACTCATTTATAGGTCAATGGTCATACGCGGCCAGCCTAAGTGGCTGCATATCATTTTTTTTTGTTTAAACCTGTTAATTTAGGTATATTTAATGTATAAACCAAGTTTTACTATTTTTGGAGATGTACATTTTTTTTGGATTTTTAAACACAGGTATTTTAGTCATTCAATGCTTGAAAATGACTAAAATACCAATATTTAAAATTCAAAATATACATGTCCAAAAAGGGTAACTTGGTTTATAGATTAAATATGCATAGATTAATAGGTTTATTGAAAAAAAAAAAAAAAAAAAAAGATTTGCGGCTAGATGTAGTTTGGGGCCAACTATGGCTAGCCACATGGGATTGGCCTCGACTTACATGCCTTTTCGTGATCAATTCATTTTACTCTATTAATGCAATTGTTGAATCCAACACTTGGAATGCTGCAGAGAGTTGTGAAGGAGAAAAATGCTCTTGCTGAAAGACTGAAAAATGCGGAAGGTGCACGTAAAAGATTTGATGAAGAGTTGAAACGCCATGCCACAGAGACGGTAACTCGGGAGGAGGTTCGGCAGTCTCTTGAAGATGAAGTTCGACGATTGACAGAATCTGTTGGACAGACAGAAGGCGAAAAAAGAGAGAAGGAAGAACAAGTAGCTAGGTGTGAGGCATGCATAGATGGGATGGAGGCAAAATTGCAGGCTTGCCAGGTTCTTATAACTTCTGTTTCCTTCACTCACATTTCACTGTTATCCTGGTTTGTATGTGCCAGGCTTGTTTCAACTAGGCTGGAGACACCTCTGATCAATCAACTTCTTTTCTGTATGAAGGAGACTTTTGGCTCTCATCATCAGTCAAGTCTTCTTATTTATTTATTTATTTATTTATAGAATGTCAAGTCCCCTTTTGACTTCATAGAAGAATTGCACTTTTTAACTGAGAGCACGTTTGAAAATGAATAGAACTTTTAAATAAAAACTTTTCACTGTCCATAATTATTCTATATTCTAATTATTTTTTCACATTTTATATAATTATCTTATTTTTCAATCATTTCTACACAATTACCCATACAACTAATTTATATATTTTAACTTTATTCTCTGTAGTGCTTATACTTAACCCTATCACATCACATCATTTTCTTTTATTTTAAAAATTTCTACACCGAAGACTTTTCGTCTAAAAGTTTTATCCCTAAACATTAATTGCTTATCTTGATTGTAACTTGTTTCAGTCTACTCTCTCTCTTAGGCACATGCATATTCAGTAAGTGCTGCCATTGGTTCATAGAGCTCTTATGCCTGATTCCCTTAAAGTCTGATTTGGGATTTCTTGTAGGAATGGCATTTATTATCAAACGAATGTACTGAATCTCAATTGCTGTTGTCACTTTTAGTTCACCTCCTAGGATCATTTGTCATGTATAATATTGAATCTCTCTCTCTCTCTCTCTCTCTGATGATCTATAACACATATCACCAAATCATCAAAGATTTTGGCCTCATTTTGGCTAAAGATAAAGCATAAGATTCCATTTACCTCACCCTAGTCAATCCCAAAATGTGTTGAACTTGGTGAAGAAAGTTAAGACCTTTTAACTATTTAGATTGGCAATACAAATTCTACGTATGTACAAGAGAAGATATGTAAATTTTGGTTGTACTTCTGTGAAGCCTGGTTTATTCCCATTTGCATCATCTCATATCCAGGAGCAATTTTTTTTTTTTGAGAGAAAATATCCAGGAGCAATTAGTTACTGCTGAATTACTTTTTTTTGACATCTGCAGCAATACATCCACAACCTTGAAACTTCTCTTCAAGAGGAAATGTCTCGTCATGCTCCACTGTATGGTGCTGGATTGGAAGCCCTGTCAATGAATGAACTTGAGATTTTGTGTCGTATTCATGAAGAAGGGCTCCGGCAGATTCATGCCCTCCAACAACGCAAGGGAAATGGTAATCTTCTTCTGAGTGGTCACACTGTCCCCCATTCCCATGGCTTATACCCTACATCAGTGTCCATGCCTGTTGGACCACCATCAACAGTACAGTGTCCATGCCTGTTGGACCACCATCAACAGTAATCCCCAATGGTGTTGGAATCCACAGCAATGGGCATGTGAATGGTGCGGTGGGACGTTGGTTCAAGCCCACTTGAGCAGAACCTGGATTCTTTGTAATCCTTTGTAATCGTAAGTACCAGGTCTCAATTATTGGCTTATATCTTCCAGTAGTTGATCGATTTACATTTTTTTGGCCCAATTTTTTTTGCTCTTCTAGAGTAATTTTGGCATCCTTTAGAGCCATTGGATCTTCGCTGATTGGATGCATGTTGTCACATAAATAAGATAGAAGGAAATACTGGAAGAGCTAGGAGGTTGAGGTTCAAATGCCAGAGAGGAAGCTAGTACCCGATTGGTGGGATTTTTTTTTTAATTTTTTTTTTCCTCATATATTTTTTTCCCTTCCCCAAGAGACCCTTCTCCTTCTTTTTGCCTGTTAATTTCTTCAGCTGTCTCATTCTCACTTTGCAAAGGTTCGCCCCACTGCTGTGATCCAACCACCTTTGTGGCAGAATCTTAAAAAAAGAAAAGCAGCAGCACTAGTTTCTGATGGCTGTGCCGCCCTGGAAATCTGATATATGCTTTTATGTTTCTACCCAAATGAAACGCTTAGTCGGCTTTTTCCTGCTTCGCGGGTCTCATAACTCGCATTTACACCTTTGAAAATTGGACAGCTGTCTTTTGGGTGTTTCTATGCTTGGGAGAAGTGTGTGACTTACTGAAATCCCAGCACAAAAGTTTCGTTTTGTGCGCATTTTGATGTTTCGATGAGATTCATGTTGACCGCGAACTTTATTACGATGAATTTAATCCAGATTGTCTGAATCACTTCAACCACAGGTCTCTATATGTCTTACCGTTTGAAAATGTGTAATATTATTCATTATAAATATAAAAAGCATTTAAATAAATTCATTTAGTTTGATAAGATTAGTCGTCCCTGCTGGAAGAATGCCTTCAGGGTGTGGAGGTATGTCTTCCTCGTGGTTATAAAACTTCAATGATTTCATATTCATTCTATTTTCTTATTTGTCGTATGAAACTAGTGATCCCCCAAGTCGTTCTCCACATGATCGTTTGGTTAATAAGAAAACCCCATAATTACTTAGATAATACCCAGTCTAAAACCTTTAATGCCTGTACATAACCGGTTTCCAGACGCGTTGCGTTTCCTCTTTTTTTTTTTTATTTTTTTGGTTAGCTTTTGCATCGTCCAAAATGAAATGCCCACTCGCATGAATATGCATCCATATTAATTTGCATACCAGAGAGAAAAGATGCATTAAATGGCGATGGGTACAAGCTCATCACGCTTTTGTTGGTGAGTGTGTGTGCACGCGCATGTGGCCAGTTTTTGCTTCTTTTGACCACCACAGATACAGAACTGATGCGATTATTAGAATTCCAGCTGCACATCCAAAGGTGATCCCAACTATTTTTCCCCTGCGCTTCTTGTCGTTTTTGGAGGACGAACCGCCACTGGATGATTCTACAGGATGACAAAAATGGGGATGTAGATCAGTTGATAAACAAGGAGGAATGCCAAATTCATGATGAGTTTCAAAGCACAATGAATGCAAACCTTGAGCAACATGTATAGCGGACAGCAGAGGACCATAGGTTGATTGAAATGGAATGCAGCAGGTGCCTTTTCCTGCCCAAAAGAAGTGTATGTCCATCACTTTATTCGTTACATTGGCCTTGAATTTTCTTGTGACGGCTCTTTTGGAGCCCTGGGCTTCCTCTTGTATGTTGAAGTCTTCTAGCACTTTCTCACCCTGACATTTTTGTCCCGGGCAAACAAAACATATTAATAAGTTGAAAAAGAAAAAAAAATTGTCTACTTTTGAAGGTAAGGGAAGATGAATGAACCTGTATATATACATCGAATAAGCGTCTTCCTAGACCTTTCCATGACTGGGAATCATCCATGACTATCTCTGCGAAGTGGAGCTCGATATTATATAGTCCATTCTCTAAATCAAGGCCATAATACCTTAAGGAGCTGGGTGAAATTCTAGCTGTTTTGTACAGTTCTGACTCTAGAGTCCCTAGGATTTGAGAATCTGTTGTTGCTATGTACTGAGGGCCATTAGGGTTTGAGATGTAAACGCCAGTGTTACTCACTGCCCATTCATGTTCAGCGTCGGTATAAGATGATGAGGCTCCCAATGTTTCAGAGTCATCATAGAAATCAATGCCTAAGGCAGATTTCTGTTCTTTACCACCACAATTCACTGCGAATGAAGTAGCTGCAAGCCATTTGAAGAAAATGGTTGCCACCGTTAGTTTACAGACAAGTAGCTGGAGACAATGAAGTTGAGTTTTCTTTTATCTAAAGCCCCCAAGTTCCCACACCGTGCACTTTGATATATCTATCGAAACTAGCCTTAGATTTAGAATCCTTGTAATTTGCTAACATGTTGAATGGAATTCATGTTTTTTGAGGAGGCCATTTTTCTTATGTATTGGGCTTGCATGCGGTGTTAATTTGCACTGATTGCGTGTGTGCGCAATTTTGGCCTTGGCGGACTTTGAGAAGGAAGAACTGAAATAATCATTTCGAATAAACATATATGTTCGGTGTATGCAATTGGCCTATTATATTCCTTACGTATATTGTGATGCATTTGATGTGGTTTAACAGGCATTAGATGGGTTTTCAGTGACAAGGTCTATTATTATTATTTTTTATTGAGTTGATTAGCAGAACTAAGAACCTGAGAGATAAAAACGAAGAATTTGAACATTCGATGTTATTTCATACTTGTAACATGCTAATGTGCTTCCATACACTTGCTTGAATGGTTTTGGTTGAGTGAAGAGTGTTGGCAGTTTGCTAAGAAAAAGAGAGCAGAATTTGATGACAAATTTCAGTTGACTTAGGGTGTGTCTGGGAGAGTAAAAATTCAATGAAAATTTTTAGCCTCTAAGTTTTTAAATTAGAAAAAAGTGATGTAGTATGATAGGGATCATAATGAGGATTAAAGATAATAAAATTAAAATAGATAAATTAGTTGTATGAGTAGTCTATAGAAATGATTGAAAAGTTAGATAATTGTATAGGAAGATATGAAAAATAATTTAAAAATAAGGTACTTATGAAGAGTGAATAGTAGTAGCCAAACACACCCTTAGAAAACATTTCACGGTTTGTATTCTTAAGAGTTATGAAGTGCATTATATATATCAACGGAAGTAAAGTCAAAAGTTTGGTTATTCATTCATGAACACCCTGTGAATCAGTTTTTTTGGAGGCATGCACTACAATTTCTGTCTTTTTTTTTTTTTTTTAGAAATGGATTCCTGAAAATTTGCAGGAAGCCAGGAGTAGAAAATGATAATGAATAATTGCAAAATGGTAAGCCGCCTGATGCATACAGATTATTTTCCTAACAATGAAATGAGTGAGTTTGAAATTCCTTTTACTTACAGGCAGAATTGCACGATGAACCCTCTTGGAGGCATTGCAATATGCCCACATTTTTCCTGGAGCCATTTTAGTCATCATAGAAAGTATAAAATCACCACATATCCAGTTAACAAATAACTATGGCTACGAGTTCGTTGTTCTCAAATGTAAAGATTCCATTATGTCACAAATGCTATCATTATTGCGAAGCTTATCACAAAACAAGAGATTCACCAGACAAGTCCTTCGCTGCTTTGTTTCAAGGGCCATTATCATTAGTAAAACTACAGATATGTTTGGCATTTTGATAAAAATTTTGAATGAAAAGTTTTTAAAAAAGTAGAATGTGATTTGATATGATAGCGTAATGATGAAAAAATAAAGATAATAAATTCAAAATAGATAGGGTAGTTATATGTAAAGTTATAAATAAATGATTGAAAAGTAGGATAGTTGTATAAAAAGATAAGAATAAAATTGGAAAATAAGATAGTTGTGAAGGATAAAAAGTTTTAGATGAAAAAGAAAGTTTTTCATATCTACCAAATGCACCCTACGTCTTATTCGCAATCCGCTAGATAAATTGAAGTCTACTAAGATTGAAAGCCTTCTAAATCCTAACGCAAAATTGAGTTTACAAGTTTGTTTGAATAGCATGAAGGTATTCATGAAAGCAAATCTCAATAAGCTATAAAATAGCTCACAAGAATGATGTGGTGGTGGCAGTGATGATGATCATATGTTGGCGGTGTGTTCAATGAAGAAAAGGGACCACACTTTACCAATACTTGAAATCAGTAAACTATGAAATGTTTAAACCATAGTTATTGATGAAAAATGCTACTTAAAATTATTTTTCCTGTGTGACTATTGTTGAGATTTCTTCCAACGTTAATATACTTTTGACCAGAACCCAGTTCTTGAAGCCCCAATGTCTTGAGGACTTCTACTTATAGCATCTTGTTTCAGAAATGAGGCCTTGTAAGTCCATGTCATTGTTGCATACTGTAGGCTAATGTAATCGAACACAACAACATGGCAAATTCCTTGCCTTGTTATGGATTTGGATATGACAACAGGTATGTCTTAGCACAGTGGTCAATTTTTCTTTGTAAGATTCCATGAAAATGGAATTTGTTGACATATGCAAGCTAATAGTTCTATATGGTATTAAAATATATCAGTAGCCTAGTAGAGTACTATCCACGTGTTACGCTCCAAAGAAAAATGATTCACCTATCATATATGCTATTTACGTGCTATGCTCCAAAGAAAATTGCCTCACCTGTCATATATTCTATTTGCATTCATGGATGTGCCGATGAAGTTCCTAAAAGAAAGAGACAAGCATTACTTTCTATATGTCACAGCCGAGAGCATTCCAAGTTTGCGCTAGAATTCTGTATTTGGTTTGCTGATCAAACGATGAACCCTCATAGGAAGCATCATAAATATTATTGCATATGGAGTGAGAAAAACCAAATAAAGACCATTCAAGAAGGTGCATTTGCCTTTCTATCGAAAGCTATGGGCATTTTTCATTTTTTTTTTTCCGTTCATGATCTCAAATGCCACGATGAATTAGGAGATTGAAAATAAACATTAACTTACAATGCTAATCCTTCTTTTGCGTAATTTGCTGGAACATTTCCAGTGATTGGATTGAAGGAGACATCCCTGCATCAGGTAATCAAATAATTTTTTTTTTTTTTTTTTCAAAAAAGAGCAGTCCAGTTAATTCAAGATGCATGATAAGCTTACTTGGAGAAGATAGCTGGCCCTGATTAGTTGGAAAACAGCTTATGGATTTGCGGATTTGGAGGGGATAAATTCCAATATAATTGACATGGATTCGACCGTATTAAAGACAAACAAGCAGTTCCTGTAGGATACATATACTCACATGGCCACAAGATTTGGAGATAAAATATTTGACGGCAGGTCCCCAGAGAGTGCATTGTTTCCAAGATATCTGAGTGATACAGGCAATGTCATGTTTTGTGTGAATAAGCAGAAAGCATTTTTAAATAATCACAGCTATCATGCATCCATGTATGCATTCAAAGAAAATATGGTACGGATAATTAGAATGCTGCAAACCGACATAAATGTAGAACAGCTTACAAAAATTGCAAGGACTTGAAGTTCTGAAATGAGCCGGGTATCTGACCTGTTAGCTTGTTGAAGCTCAAGTCTCTGTAAAAAGAGAGAGATCAATCAAGTACTAAGAGACTTCCCTTTAGAGAAGTATCTCTTTCAAAGAAAACAAGAGGCCAACCTGATGGCTGAATTGGGCGTAATCTACAAACAGCATAAAATTCTTCTATTGACATATTTCAGAGGGCTTATCAGGCAATAAATTTTGAAGAGGAAAAAATTACATAAATCAGCAATATAAATTGAGCAATCGCCTATCTTCTTCTGAAGCTAATATGTTCAAAAAGACAAATTTTTAAGGATGTGAGCGACCCTCATTAATTTCACCGGCTATTCAACCAATTCACAATAGTCAAGTTCTTTTCCACAGCCAACTAATTTTGCCTCTTAGTAATGTCCTGAATCAGTATGGCATGTATTTGATGAATGGATAGGATCTTATATCAAAGAAAATATCCATATGTATCTCAATACTTACAAGAATCTTAATTTAGGAAAGTTTCCTAGTCCTTCTGGAATTTGGCCTGCAACTCTACTGTTTCTCACAATCCTGAATTTAACATGTTAGCAAGAGAAAAGAGCCAATCAGTGACCTCGGGGATTCTATTTTTAAATGCAGGGGGGATTTAAGACTTACAGAATGGAAAGATTGGGTAAGTTCTCCAGAAAAGAAAGAGAAGAATCTGTTGAAGTAAGATCTCCTAGTCTCCTGCAAAATCCTTGAACTTTAAACTTCATGCCAGATTCACAAAAAAGATATACAATGAATAATTTAAAAAAGAGAATGTGATTCGAATATACATGTGATTTGCATTCTTGCAATTTAACATATAATTCAAAAGAGAGAAAAAAAAAAAAAAGAGCTGTTGGATTTAATGGAAGCAACCTAGACTGAGAAACGTGGTGGCCAATACAAACAAAACAGCGATCAATGGATTCAGGATATAGTGAAACATAATGATTTAAACTAAAGTTGAAACAAGCATGGACTGAGTCTAAGACTGCTTGCTGAGAATACGTATAACAGAATCAATGCCAGTTTATGATAAGGAAAAAAATTCCATTTGTTGAAATACTCACAAGTCATC
This sequence comes from Annona squamosa, assembly GCA_035584095.1. Lineage (NCBI taxonomy): Eukaryota > Viridiplantae > Streptophyta > Magnoliopsida > Magnoliales > Annonaceae > Annona > Annona squamosa. The sequence continues at coordinate 34,560,330 of JAXCLR010000105.1, read as the reverse complement.
TAGTTTCGTTAGAGAAGAAAAACTGCTCGGAATTGGACCCTGAAGTAGTGTACCCTGTAGGCGTCTGCACATCAATTACGAATGGCTAAACAAGCCCGAAAAGCTTGACGAGATGACTCTTAAAATTACTGTGAGAAAAATGACATTATGCATACAGGTCTGTGAGCTTTTTCAATGTGCCAAAAAATTCTGGTAACTTCCCAGTAAAGCGGTTATCAGATGCCCAGCTGCGACAGAATAAGTTACTCTTATCGGAAATCCATTTTTACGGAAAAAAAAATTCCATTGGCCAACTTTCATGGGCATAAGAAACAAAGTACATACACATCTCCAAATCAAAGGAATTAGTTTCAATTTTCCAAATAGAAGGAAATAGATTGCATTACAGTGTCTTGAGAGACTTCAAATTTGCCAGTTGTTGTGGAATCTCTCCACTCAAACCACTGCTGTCGATGTACCTGACAAGAAGAGCAGATTTGTTTGACCCTTACGAAAAATTGTTAGCATATGATAGTTTTTTCTATCTGTCAAGAAGAGTTACAGAAAAAAAAACATGCAAACGGAAAAAGAGAGAAGATAGAGAAAGCAGAATCCTCATCTAGGAACCAGAAACCAGAACATCTCAGCTAAATTCCAGAACAAGTGTCTCTAAGGATGCAGGTGGCAGTTCCGCATATTAAAGCAGTGAAGTGATTGGAACATACATACATACAGATACAGATACAGCCCCACCTCCCAATAACAAAGAACAGAAAGGAAGATAGTCATATAAACAGGCCAAACACCAACCAAAAACAGAATTGAGATGCTCACAGCTTCTCAAGGGACGCCAAATTCCCAAGTTCCTTTGGTAGAGCACCAGTGAAATTGTTTGAACTAAAACTTCTGTAGAGAAAAACAGAAATGAATTCCATCACCGTTGGTCAAACCAAAGGTTTCCAGACTGTACTGTGGCCGTGTTTAGAAAAAGGTATATACTTACAGGGAGATCAACTTAGTGAGATTCCCAAGCTCCGGAGGCACAGTTCCCGAGAAATTATTGATGCCCAAGCTCCTATTTCAGTCAGTAAATTGACGCACGAATAATAAGAAGCATATATTCAAAGGGAAGCAAGTAACAGTCCTATAAATTAACAGTGTCAGAGAAGCACGATCACATGACTTTCTCACTTTTTGAAAAAAATTTCCATTCTTGTTTTCTCGCTTTTACTTTACATCTTTGCATATGGACATAACAAGTGATGATAATAAAGTTTGTATGAAAAGATCTGCTATCTTCATTTTTCCAAACATGTCAGTTACTAGGAAACCTCCTTTAGCAGAGCTGTTCGTTTTGGCCGTTTGGTTGGTCATTAATTCAGTTGCAAAGCAGGTTGCAGCTGTGTAGATGGATTCTCAAACCCATGTTTCTTCATGGTTAAATTCTCTCTTCTCAACAGAAACAACAACTACTAATACAGTACTACCATCGAGCATTCAAGTTGATTAAGACAAATGATGAAAGGGAAACAACTTACAGGTACTGCATCTTGGATAGTCGGGAAATTTCTGGAGGAACTGGTCCGCTGAGCACATTCTGCCCCAGATTCCTGCGGTAAACAGTACATACAATAAGGCCAAAAGGAAGGCAAAAAAAAAAAAAAAAAGAGCTCTCTCTCCTCGACAAATGATGAAGAGGCAACTGCCAACTGAAAAAGATCACCCACAAGTCGACCAGCTCCGTGAGATCGAACAGCTCCTTGGGAAGCTCGCCGGACACATCCAGCGCATACGCCTTGCTGAAATTCGCAAATTTAAGAATCTTATACAGCGAGAACTAGAAGCAGTGAAAAGGGCTGGAAAAAACCTGACATGTTCGTGATGTGGCAGGCATTGTCTGGAAAGGAATGGCAGGCGCAGGCGAGGCGGGGATTTGCATTTGGAAGGCTCCAGGAAGCATTCTCTGAGCACGGATCCATCGCGCTGAAATTCCACCACCTCAGCTTCCAGTACTCTGCCAACGCCTTCACCGCCGCCACTATTCATGCATACATTAGATAAATAAAAAAAATTTCTCGACGGTCAGCCCAAGAACTTTGAGCATAGGAGCGAAATTTAGCAACAAAGTTGATTTCGTTGCTAATAATATAAAATCGTTGCTAAAAGCTTAAATTTTGATGACTAAAAGTTCATGTTCCATAATGAAGTCTATCTTTAGCTGATAAATTTCTTCTGCAACAGATCTTTATCAACGAATTAGCAACAAAACTGCATGGTTGCTAATTGTAACTTTTAGTAATGAATAAGCTCTGTTGCTAAATCTAGAGAGAGAGAGAGAGAGAGACCTTCAGAAGCATTGGTTGATGGCCGTTGTGCAGAGACGGGGTGGTTGGGAAGGAGGAGGGAAAGAAAGAGAGCAGAGAAGGCGAGAAGAACCATTTTGCTACTCTTCTTAGTTACTGCTGCAGAAACGGCAAGCAATTCAAGTTGCTAGATTTTCACTAGCAGCAGCAGCAGAAGAAGAAGTAGCATGTTCCGGGAAGGAAAGGAATGAGAGCGACCGTTTTCTTTTTTCTGTTTGACCCAGGCAACCAAACCAATAATGCTCGGCCGGCTGCAATTTCATAATCAGGCCGACGAAAGGGGGGCCATGGAAGTATGCAGGGATTCAAATATCATATTAAGTTCTCTTCTCTCCTCCCCCCAATTTCCAGTAACGCAGTCTTCGAATTAGAAAATTACCATGTTGTCTTATTTGCAATATTTTCTTCTTATGATGTCGTCATGGGTCAGCAAAATATGGTCAGTTGCAATTCTAGAAATTTTGTAGGTCGCAAATAAATTAAATATAATCGCCTCATTGCTGAATTTGATGGGACAGTTTACCGCCCTACAGATTTTTTTGTTCTTGAGTCTTGACTTGGCCCTTGGATCATTTTCAGATCATCCTAGTCGTCTTCCTACGAAAGCAACCTTTAAAACATAAAGTCAGATACTCTTTGCATTAATTTCCCATCCTTAGCAGATACGGAGTATAAGTCATGCAAACCTGCGCTCGCAAGGATGAAATTGACCTGGTTCTCGAACAGAAACAGTGCAGACATCAGGACGAAGAAAATGAAATTTTAAGGCATGCGACGGTGGAAGCTTAATAGTGGAAAAATAAAATCAGGATATATATACTTCAGATTTTAACGGGTTAAACATGTTTAACTGGTTAAATGGAGTACTAGACGAGTTGACGGATTGTAAAATTTCAACTTTAATATGCTATTTAATTAAATGATTAAACGAGTTTGACTATAAACTATTTGTACAAAAATTTCAAACCAAATTCATTTATTAATATGTTGGATGAGCGGGTTGACGAGTTGATCATGACCATTACCACCCTTACTTTTAGAAGAGCTCATATTTTAATAGGTTCATGCATATGATACTAGATAAATGATAAAGTTTTCATTATAATATAAATGGTGTTATAAATGATGTTAAATATAGTAAATGAAGTAAGTTTACCATCAATTATTAAATGGAGAAAATCAAGTAGATAAGTTATATGGAAATGGTGAGCCATAGATGCATAACTCTACATTATGACTGCCAACTGAGTCTAGCTCCTTTGATACGTGGAAAATTTTTTGATAGGTTTGGGTTTGAAACCTAGTGAGAGCAATGTCTTGTATATTTTGTTTGAGGAGCTTTGTCTCCTACATTTTTGCTGATTGGTGCTCTGTCTTATACTTAGCGTGTGTGTTCGGGAAGTGATAAAACTTTTAGATAAAAGTTTTAGTGCAAAAACTTTTTTAATTTGAAGAAAACGTTGTAATATGATAGAGGTAATGATGAGGAAAAAAGAAAATAAAGTTAAAATAGATAGATTGGCTGTATGGATATTTATATAGAGATGATTAGAAAGTAGGATAGTTGTATAAGAAGATATGAAAAATGATTAAAAAAATAAAATAGTCAGAGAAAGTGAAAAGTTTTAGATGAGAAATTTTAGTTTAACATGTTTTTGTTATTGCCAAAGATACCCTTAATATGTAAGTTGATTATAGGAAATTTGTAAGATTTCATGCACATGATTAATAATATGAGATGAATATAATATTATAAATAAGATTTCAACTGGAACAATAAAAACAATTACATTACAACCCAAGAATTTAGAGGTGAAACTTGTGTTTATCTTAATTTTAGTCTTACCTTATACATTTAAGTTTTTAATGCTAAATATACTCAAAGCGTTTCTAAAATTTTAAATATGTTTATTATGTTTGCATCTAATCCTAAAAATATTCATTCCGTTATATATGTAAATTGATGTCGTTAGCTAATATGTGGAATTAGTAATATGCCCATTTAATCTAAGGTTAGATTGAAAGAGTTAAATTTTATATCTCGCAATTGTCTTACTTGCACGATAGCCCTAAATCTGAAAAGTCCTAATTTAATTCTTCCTATTTCAGTTCATCTTTTATTATTTTATATAAGGGTATTTTCAACATTTATGAAAATATAACCAGTATTTAGATGGATCATAGTTAACTTATTTTTAACCAGTGGACATCTTTGGGATTATTAGGTATAGTTGGGATTTTCAAAGGTTCGCAGATATTTTTTTAATTAAATTCAAATAGAGTGGGAATATTCAAAAAATTCTGAAATTTAAATACTAACTCTTTATTTATGTAAACTATGTCTGGATTGAAATTCCCATTAAATCCAAGGTTAGATTGAAAGAGTTAAATTTGATAGCCTACAATTGTCTTAATTGCCCAGTAGCCCTAAATCTGAAGAGTCCTGGTTTAATTATTCCTATTTCATTTCATCTTTTATTATTTTATGTTAAGGATAGTTTGAAGTAAAGTTATATTAAGGATATTTTATATTAAAGATATTTTGAAGAGATGAAAATAGAAATATCAGTTATTTTCCAAAAATTCAAATATCTGAAGTAAAGAAAGTTCTAAGGAAAATGAAAATAGGAAAAACCTTAGGTCCAAATAATATACCAATTGAGACATGAAAGTGTATAGGAGATATTGGTGCAACATGGTTAACAAATTTTTTTAATAAGATTATAAAAACAAAGTTAATGCTAAGTGAATGGAGGAAAAATATTATAGTTTCAATCTATAAAAATAAAGGAGATATTCAAAATTTTGCAAATCATCGTGGAATAAAATTAATAAGTCATACTATGAAATTATGAAAAAAAGTAATTGAACATAGACTAAGACGGAAAACTAATGTATCTGAAAATCAATTTGGTTTTATGCCAGAAAGATCAACCACTGTACCTATTTTCTTACTCAGTCAACTATTTTTAAAGTATATGAAGAAGAAAAAAAACTTATAGATGATTTTTATTGATTTAGAAAAAACATCTGATCAAGTACCAATAAAGTTAATATGACAAGTGATGAAAAAAAGGAATTAATAACAAGTACATTGATATTATTAAAAATATGTATGAGAGAGCTGTTATGAATGCAAGAACCATTGGTGGAGATACTAATATCTTTCCAGTTAAAATAGGTTTATATCAAAGTTCAGCCTTGAGTTCTTACCTTTTTACTTTAGTCATAGATGAAATTACTAGATATTTCCAAAAAAAAGTACTTTGATGTATATTATTTGCAGATGACATTATTTTAATAGATGAAACTGAAGAAGGACTAAATTTAAAATTAAATAGGTGAGTAGATGCTTTGGAATCTAATGGTTTTAGAATTAGTTGTATAAAAACTGAATATATAAAATGCAATTTTAATAATTTTGAGAACCTGAATGAAGAATCAATTAAGATATTAGATCAAGTAGTAACAAGAACTAATCAATTCCGGTACTTAGGATCAATGGTTTAAGAGAATGGGGAAACTGAGAAAGATATAATACATAATATATTTCGTAGTAGCGTGTGTTCTCTTCCATATTGGTATTTTTTTAGAGTATGTTGAGCTTGCTTGAAAACGAAATCAGCTCGCGTTGTTATTTATGCGTAATGATTCAATACTCTTGGTTTTTACTTTTAAAAATATATTTTTAAAAGCTAAACTATTTATCATGTCTAACACGTCTAAAAGAAATTTATCGTGTACATATAACATATATTATCTTTTAAGAGTGAATGTATACTTATTCAAATTTTAAAAAGACATGTATAGTATAAATACACATGTATAAATGTATAAAATGTTGCGATATATTTGATTTTTTTATGTTAACAAGACATTTGATTTTTAGAATCATAAGTAAATACATAGGCATAAATAAAATAAATGTCTTAGATTTTTTAAAATTAAAATTAGAAAATCAAGGTAATCATTCATGGATCCCGATTTTGGGCACCCGCTTCAGTGCACCCAGGCGCATTAATCTATTTTTTAAAAAAGAATTGATATAACTGTTAATCTAAGTATATTTAACATGTGTATCAATTTTTATCATTTTTGGATTATTTTACTCTTTTATTTTAAATTACCTAAAATGCCATTGATTTTCAAAAATAAAAAATAAAAATATAAAATAATCCAAAAATGGTAAAAACTGATACACATGTTAAATACACTAAGATTAACCGTTGTATAAAAAATTTTAAAAAAATGAAAAAGAGTTAAAATGGGTTTAATGCACCCGAGTGTGCATAGGATCGGATTCCATCATAGAGCTTCCATCCTTACATTAAGTATATATATCAAATCATCACCGATTATTTATTTTTTATTACTCCGATTTATTGATGTGCAGCCCACTTTTATTTAATTGTAATAATTACATTTTAAAGGTTGATTTATTATACTCTTAAAGCCACCAAACTTTACTCTTTTATCCTAAGATAATGTTGCGAGTGATCATACAAACTTGCATGTTCACTTCGATAATATTAGCCATTGGCTAAAAGAGGGGAGAAAGAATGAGTCCTGACTCACATGGGCCAAATCGATTTTTTTTTTTTCCATTGCCGTTAAACCTTTTATATTTATTATGAAATCTTTTTTTTTTAATGCAATCCACTTGATTGTTCTGTAAAATCATTTTGATTTCTGGACTGAATAAATAAGGGTTATTTTTAAATACATACATATAGTATCTGATCATATTCGCAAATATAAACTCTTATAGTTTTGAAAATAATAAATCACCATCATATAGTTTGTAACTATTTGAAAGCATACGTATGACATTAAATTTTAAATCACAAAACTATGCCCCATTTTTCTAAAAAGCAATCATGAATATTTCAACTAGATATCTTTCGTCATCTTTAAAATTTATTAAAATAACAAAAACAAATAAAATAAATTCACTAAAACTACTATTTAAAAATTGTTACTATTCACAATCAATGCATTTTAAAATTTTAAAGGATAGAGAATTCAAATCTGAGTAGCTTAAATCATTTAATTTTGTGATATTCGAAAAGAAGAAAAAACTAACTTAAATGAAGAAAGCTATTGGATCATTTACATAAAATATCTAATTCAAGCATTATATGGAAGAAAGACAGAATCAATTTTAGAATTCTAAAAGTATTTCTGATCGTTTCTCCATTGAATTTAATTTCATTAATATGCTCGAAAATAGTTGAAAAGGGGTAATTTACTATTTTTTAAAATTATAAAGATATATTTGTAATTATAATCAAACTATCGATATATATTTGCCAATCATCTGATAAATGTTTTGGAAAAGGAAGCTTTCATATTATATTAGCCAAAGTCTAATGTTGGGTGAAAATAATATAAAATAATTTATAGTAAAAATATGCTTATTTTTTTAGAAGATGTAAATTTTCAATAATTTTTTTAGTAAAATAGATGCATTGAAAATGATAAATGGCTTAGATTTTAAAAAACTAAGGATAAGCTTATAGCCCCCATACTATAGTCATTAAATTTAATATTTAATTTTTATTGGAACCTCAGAAATTTGTTTAATATCGAAAAATCAAGACATCAGACAAGTAATTGACATTAATCTGGTAAAATTATTTGGAATATTCTGAATTCACCATGGCTCAAATATCCTTACTAAACAATCTAACTAGTAGATGGGTAAACAGTTAATCATTGATGCTTAACGAAACAAATAATCTGTTATTTAGATCTAAACAACCGAGTTTTTATTTAGTTCAGCTAGAGTTTATGTCTCCTATCTTGATATAATATTTGTAAGTACCAATATAGCGGGTCTACGAACAGTTGTGATAGTCTTTACTCTTTAGCCAATTGTTCCCATTTTGCACATTCATCCATTCTCTATGGACTAAGGAAAATGATTTAAGAAACAAGGATTAGTGTTTGCCGTAGGTCTGTATAAGTTAGGATATCCTAAAAGGAGCTAGAAGGTTCTTTTAAAATATCAAACACACCTTTAAATAAATAATTATTTATTGAATGAGAGGAAAATAGTTTTTTATATTTTCGAAAAATTTTAAAATGCTGGTTTATGTAAAAGGCCCTCTATAACTATAACTATCCGACTGTTCCGTTTCAATTTCAAATTCAAAATATTTAATAGAAGTTCCATTATATTGTTTAGTACATGGAAAGTTACAGTTTTTTGCTTTATTATGTCTGTTTGGACTCAGGTAATCTACTTCTTCTTGTACACCTCTTGCTGAGATTTAACATTTTAAGTACTTAATTATTTTATTCTTTCAATGATTACTCACTTGTTTTAATTATTTTTTTTACATTTTCATATGACCATACTATCATTTTTAATTTATTTTAACTTTACCTCTCTTGAACGACGTAACTCCCTTAAATTTATGGGATTCACACTTTCACACTACCACCCGTTTCTTCTTCCCAAATGCACCACTCTATTTAGAGTATTACCTTCAACAATCAAATTACAAGTTCTCAGCTAACTAGTAACTTAGGAGTATTAATGGTTATTGTCAACCTATCAATTCGCTTATCCAATCTGTTTATAAATGAGTTTAAGTTGGAATTTTTAAATAAATTATTTACAATCCGCCGATTCGTTTAACCTTTTAATTAAATAAACGAATTAAAATTTAGATCTTATAACCCGTTAACCCATTTAGTAACCTATTTAACTGGTTGAATCTGTTCAACCCGTTCAACACATTAAAGTATCTACTTCTATGTAACCTGGGTACATAGAAGCACGCCCACGTGATCTCTTCAAAATCTAAAGATATAATCTTTGATAAAAATCTAATCTATTTATTGTATTTAATATCATTTGTTTATTTAAGAGATCAAGTTTCATTCTAATTAAGTATGTTTATAGGCTACATTTGTTAGAAAACATATATATTCATGCGTAAATTATGAAAAATGCTAAAATATCAATTTTAAAGTAGTATTTTCGACATCTAAACCATCCAAAATATCACTTCTTAGATTTTTAAGGGATTAAATAGGTCCACTTTTATGTAACTCGGTTACATAGAAGCAAGACCGTGTGTGTGTGTGTATATATATATATATATATATATATAATATGAGAAATATTAAGGTGCAGTTTCACTTTACCATAATTATGGTACAGTTACCTCAAAATGAGCCCCACATGATCATAAAATTACAACCTACTTCACCCATTATATTTTAGAATTATGTATTCTGTTATTATACCAATTTTCATCCTAGTTGTATATGTGTATGAACCTCATCTGAAAATGGTACAAAATTTAACAAAATAAAATAATTTGATGTAATAACAACTTTAATATTATTTTTTCAACATGTAAATCATTTGCTATAAAATTTATATATGGATAAATAATTGTATATAATATTAATACATTTAAATACATATAGGGCTTATTTTGGGCCAAATACACCATTAGATATAGTGTAACTTCACTGCACATGAAATGTTCTCTCTCTCTCTATATATATATATATATATATAAATATTACAGTGTCCACATGATCATGAATAGAAAATTCACCTTGCTCATTGTATTTAAAATTGTTCACTTTGTTACCATACTAATTTTCATCTAAATCCAACATGTGTGTTGTCCTCATCTTAAAATGATGCAAAATCAATATAATAAAATAATTTAACGTTAATATCAAGTTTAAAATGGTATTTTAAACATCCAAACCGTGTAAAGTATGATTTTTATATGGATAAATGATTATATAAAGTTTTATTACATTTTAATATGTGCGAGATCCATTTTATAGCAGATGACACCGTAACTATGATGCAGTCCGTCTACAACCTATCCTATGTGGGCAATTACGATGCAGTCTGCTATAAATGGGTCCCACGTGTATTAGAATATAATAAAATTTTATACAATCATTTATCCATATAGAAATCACACTTTAGATGATTTAGATGTTAAAAATATCACTTTAAACTTGATATTTATGTTAAACTATTTTATTATGTTGATTTTGTACCATGTTAAGATGGGGCACATACATATGTTGGATTTACATGAAAATTAGTATGCTAATAAAGTGAATAATGTAATTATTCATGGTTAGCATGAAAATTAGCATGCACCATAATTAGCATGAAAATTATAGATCCAATTATGTGCAGACAGACTGCACTGTAATGACTATGCATTCCGTTGTAAAATGAGCCTTTTACATATTAGAATATAATAAAACTTTATATAAGCATTTATCTATATTAAAATTATACTTTAGACAGTTTAAATGTTAAAAATACAAATTTAAACTTGATATTTACGTTAAACTAATTTATTATGTTAATTTTATACCATTTTTAGATGGGGTCATACAAATGCTGGAATTAGATGAAAATGGATATATTAATAACGCGAACAATTTTAAATACAATGGATATGCAAGATTTTCATTCATAATCAAGTAGGGCTCATAGTGCATGGACTGCATTGTGCAGTTGTGTGGGGCTCATTTTACAGCTTACGGTGTAGTTTGTCTATACATGATCGGATCTCATGTGTATATGAGAAATTTTCAGGTGCAGTGGTGTTGAAATGGCCCCACATGATGATAAAATTATAATCTACTTTACCGATTATATTTAAAATAATGTATGCTATTATTGTATCGATTTTCATCCCGATCAGATATGTGTATGGACTCCATCTGAAAATGGTAGAAATTCAACGTAATAGAATAGTTTGATGCAAATGACAACTTTAAAATGATTTTTTCAATATCTAAACCTTCTAAAGTATGATTTATATATGAATAAGTAATTGTATAAAAATTTTTTGCATTTTAATATGTGTGAGATCCATTTTTGAGCAACTGTACTGGAACAACTTGGATATATATATAAGATCCGATCCTGTGCAGTACGGTGCAGTCTGCTGTAAAATGGACCCTACACATATTAAATTGTAATGAAACTTTATATACTCATTTATTCATATACAAATCATACTTTAGACAGTTTAGATGTTGAAAAAACCACTTTAAATTTGATATTTACATTAAACTATTTTATTTCGTTGATTTTGCACCATTTTAAGATAAAGACTACACACATGTTGGATTTGGATGAAAATTGGCATGCTAATAAAGTGAACAATTCTAAATACAATGGGTGGAGTGAATTTTCTATT
>JAXCLR010000105.1:34536533-34548685 GCA_035584095.1 Annona squamosa | reverse complement strand
CTGATTGGGATGAAAATTGGTATGGTAGTAGAATACATTATTCTAAATACAATGGGTGGAGTAGATCATGATTTCATAATCACGTGGGCCCCATTTTGGGGCCATTGTACCACTGTTCCGGTGCAGCATCACTGCACCGGAACAGCTCTCTCTATATATATATGTAGAGATCCGATCGTGTGCAGTCGGACTGCACCGTAATTATGGTGCAGTCCGCTGTAAAATGGACCTCACACATGTTAGTTTGTAATGAAACTTTATACACTCATTTATCCATATATAAATCATACTTTACACGGTTTAGATGTTGAAAAAACCACTTTAAACTTGATATTAACATTAAACTATTTTATTAAGTTGATTTTGCACCATTTTAAGATGGGGACTGTATACATGTTGGATTTGGATGAAAATTGGTATGCTAATAAAGTGAACAATTCTAAATACAATGGGTGGAGTGAATTTTCTATTTATGATCAAGTGAGGCCCACAGTGCATGGACTGCACGGTGCAGTTGTATGCACTGGATTATTTCCCTATATATATATATATATTTCCTTAACGATACATTTGGCCTAAAATGAGCCCTACATATACTTAAATATGTTGATACTTTATACAATTATTTATCTTTATATAAATTTTATAGCAAACGGTTTATATGTTGAAAAAACAATTTTAAAGTTGTTATTTATGTTAAACTATTTTATTATGTTGAATTTGTACTATTTTCATATGGGGTCTTTACACATATCCAATTGGAATGAAAATTGATATGGTCCTAGAATACATAATTTTATATATAACAGGTGAAGTAAATTATAATTTTATAATCATATGAAATTTATTTTGAGGTAACTATACTGTAAATGGAACGTAATATAGTGCACCTGGTTGTACTTAACTTCAGTACACTCAGAGTGCAAAAACTTAATTTTTAAAATTTTAAATTTTTTTATATAATTATTAATCTAGGTGCAATGTCACGTACCTAACCCGATTTGTAAAAACCCCTGCTAGTAAATAGTTCTACAGTGCCAGTTCCACACTTGGATGGCGGCTGGAGAGCATCTCGCCCTCGCCCAGCAACAACTTCGGGGCAAAACCACAAAAGCCCACACATGTTGATTATTCACGGGCGCCCCGGCGTCCACTGCCCATCCACGAACGGCGAAGATTTCAAACGGACGGCCCACGCTGGCCACTTCCCACGTGCGCTGTATGAAGACCGAAATCACCCAAACTCATCCGTCCGGCAAATGAGCATCCTGACCGTTCATCCCGGGGGTCCCACATCAAGTACCGGACTCCTGCCATCCTCTCACGTGCTCCGTCAATCTGCCCGCTGCATGGCCGCATGGACGGTTTGGATTCGTGGAGGAGCAGGGAATCGACGGCTTGGCAATCTTCAACTGGGCCCCACATATTTCTCTTTCATAAATACCTGGTCTTGGACCCAACATAGCTACGAAAGCCTACCCACTGCCGCGCTACACCGTGAGATATACAATTCCCCTGAAACGTCTCAGAAGACAAGCCCAGGCCCAACCTCTTTCGAGAACCCTAGTTCCTCCTCTTCCTCCTCCACCACCACCACCACCACCTCCTCCTCCTCCTCCTCCTCGTCTTCCTCTCTCTGTCTCTGTCTCTCTCTGTCCCGAAACCATAGCTCCGTCTCTTCTTCTCGGAATTCTCACTTTGGAAGGCGTCGAAATGGTATAGATCTGCTGCTGGTACAGCTCCGTAACCCCGGGGAGTCAAAGCTTGCCTTATTCTTCTGCAGAGGTACAAAACTCGAGATCTCGCGTCGAGATCCTATCTTTTCTTTCTGGAGTGCGAAAACCCTAGATTTTGCGCTTGTTGTTCGTTTCTTTTGACTTGCTGCTTCTGAAGATCAGGTTTTCTCTTCTTGTTGCTCTTCTTTCGTCCGCTTCGGACATCCGTTGTTCGTTGCTATAGATTGTTGAGAGTTTTTCGTGGTTCGATTGAGCATGTATGCGTAACTCGGCTTTTCTGATTTTGGTTTTCATCCTTTGTGCATCGAAAGTCGAACTTTGCTGGATTCGCATTCTTTCGTCTAAAATTAAGCCCATACTGTGCTGGGTTTTTGTGTGGGCTCGTGTGATAAAAAACGGCGGGCTTTAAGCCCGTCGAGCCCAAGACAGAAGATGAGTCAGATACCGGATTTTAAACCTGTTGCAGCATTTGTTGCTGATTTGAAGGAATCTCTGAAGTTTCTTCGGTTATATGACTTCAGTTGGATTGACATGTTTTGTGGCTGTTGATGTTGGGCCTAACGGTTGCAAGGGTGTCTAATCTTTATGAGTCTTACACTTGCGTTTACAGCAACTATCTTAGTCTGTTCTAACAAAATGTTCCTAGATATTCTCACAGTAATCTTCTGTAAATCATATTAGTTGATATTGTCAACGTTTTTCTGTTACAAGCAGTTCTTTCTAGGACTTATGGAAAATTTTGAAGTCTCTTCATACAGTGTTATGAAGGCGTAGTGATTGGATTAAGAAAAGAATGTGGTTTTTGACTTTTTAATGAAATGCTCTTTTACTTGCTGATGACGGCATTTTACAGCTATCTTAAAACTTAGAAGTCTTGAACTAACCAAGCATAGGTCGGGTGGCCAGGGGCTTGCCTTGGCTTGCCGTCAACGCAGGTTTTGACTCCCACGGGCAATGGTCCCCCTGGAGTGCGAGCAATAGTCTCCTTCTTGATATTGTCGAGGAAATTTGTAAGGGTTCTCATGAGTTCGATTTGAAATAATTCAATGGAGAAAAACAAAGTGAGATATTGTAAAGTATGATTCCAAAATGGAACAGTAAGGGGGAAAAAAAACTTAGAAGGCTTGTGCAACAAATTTTGCTGAGCTACACAACTATTAATCATACTCTGTTAGGATTACAATGATATTGTTTGTTGCCTCATTGTCTGAGTGGCTGATTGTCTGCTGAAGTTTGAGTTTACAGAGCTTTTCTTTTCTTTTACTCTTTATATAAAAATTTTAATAATAAGTTCCAGGATTTTGAATTTTCCCTGTGTTCATTTAGACAATTAGACCTTAAGCATACTAACAAATGTGGAACAGCTGTATGAATATTATTGTTTGGGATTTCCTTTCATCACTAACCTTGTTTTGTCCACAAATATTGCTTTTGAAAGTAGTCATTTACAACTCCATGGAATTGACAGGCATCCACAGGATTCTCGAAGGAATTTATGAGGCGGCAATCTGGTTCATCTCTGCTCTGACTGAAACATGTTTCTTTCACAGCTATATTTGACCAAAAAAAAAAAAAAGGAATCTGACAAAAATAGAGAGAATTGCATTCTTTTGCTAGATTGATTGGGATAGCTTGATGCATGCCTTTTTTCTCTTGCGCTTGTAAGCAGTTCAATGGTATCAAGTGCAAAGTTCTAATAGGATGAAACATATCCTATCTTTTACTATTTCATTTTGTTTATTGTTTCCTTGGTATACAGTAATATCCCAATTGCTGTTGACATTTCTTTAACTGTAGGGAAGACAATGCTGCTATCAACAAAGGGTTAAATAAAAGGTTAATTACTCACTTATTTTGCAATAGTTTCATGAATGGAAACTGAACTCTGAACAACAGAACTGATGGATTTTGTTGTCCAAGATATATTTCATGTGGATGTGTTGGAAGTGAGCTTTCAACCCAAATGCATAAATTAGGGCCTAGCAGCTGTGTTGATCAGAGTGGAGGACAAGCGGAATCCAATAGTAGGATCCATGCAGACTTCAGTTAGCTGGTAGAAAGATTAGTTGATGACATTCATACAAGATTATGATGGGATTGCATCAATATGTGTTGGTCTTCTTGCAATGGCTTACGCTCCAAATGCTAAGTATTATAGTAAAACACAGAAGATGGTGTGAACTGTACCCACTGTAACTTTGTGTGTGAAAAGTTTACTGGTGGAACCCACGCTGGTTGGCTCGGAGAATGGAGTAGGATAGGGGATTCTGAACCACTAAATCTTGCATTGTCTTTTGCGCGATTCTTTTATTTTATATGGCTTCTCTCATTTGTGTGCTTGATCTTATTTTTAGTATACTACTAAACAATTGCACTAAGACATTGTAAGTAGACCAGCAATATGTTTTTGCCAGATAGCCTACGAACATGCAGCTCTTCATAAATGACATTGTTTCTCTGAAATGTGATTATGTCAATGATTTCATCTGTTTCAATTGTATTTGCACACTTATTTGGCACAAGAATGTCCTCAAATTCCAAGGTCCAAAATGTTCAATAGAAATTTCAGAATCTGAGTTTGGCTTGCAGCAGATAGTTTGGGTTCACAGCTTCAGCATTTTGCTCCTATTAGTATGTAATTATATATAACTTTACTTGTCATGAGTCACTTGGAATTTAGCCAAGTTACTCTGCGGTTCATTTTTAGCTGAAAAATGCAATTGGAACTCAGCTAAATCATTCACATGTGCCAATTTCATGTACTTAAAATAACTGCATTTACACAATATGCCATTCACTACTTCCTATGATTTGCTTTGTTGTTTTTCTTATATTCATATCATTCATAGGATGTATTATTTGACTGTAGTTGAAAATTTTGTTTATTTGATTCAACCTTCTCTACTTGAGTCTCAGACTGTTGTGAGAATTAGTTTATATATAGGCTGATGATATCATTTTGATGTGCTTCTGCTTCTACCTGGGTTGTTTAATGTAAAACAAACAAAGTTTCTGTGGAAATTTGAAGAACACTATGCTCATATATCTGTGATAATAGAGTATTTATTTTTCTGCTTTCACAAATGAAATGCCAGGACACATGTACCTCCTTTCTTATTACAGCAGGACGAATGTGTTGATCTACATTTTTCCTTTTTTTTTTTTTTTTCCCAAATACAGAATCACATTCAAGATGGCTGGTGGCAGTGACAATGAACAGGAGGGTACTGCCCAGACATCTGGCAAGCGGATGAGAAGAAAATCAGTAGTCTGGGAGCACTTTACAGTGGAATCATTGGGTGGTGGTTGTACCCGGGCATGCTGCAAAAGATGCAAACAAACCTTTGCATATAGTACTGGTTCCAAGTTTGCTGGCACAAGCCACCTAAAGCGGCATTTGGCATTGGGAATTTGCCCCAGGAACCGAAATAAAGATAAAAACCAACTCACCCCATATACTCCATCCTCTAAAAATGACGGCAGTATTGATACACCAAAAAGACGGTATAGATGGAACCCTGGCTTGACAACTGTTTTTGATCAGGATCGTAGCCGTCAAGATATTGCAAGGATGATAATTGTACATGAATTCCCTCTCCACATGGTTGAACATCCCGGTTTCATTAATTTTGCCCAAAATCTTCAACCCCAGTTCAAGATGGTTACAGTCGGTACCCTTGAAGCTGATATTCTGGAAATGTACCAGAAGGAGAAGCAAAATCTGATGCAACTCTTGGGGACAATGCCTGGTCGGATCAGCCTAAATTTGGATCGGTGGGTGTCTAGTCAGTCTTTACCGTACATGTGCATCACTGGGCAGTTTATTGATGGTGACTGGAGATTACATCGACGGCTTCTCAACTTTCTACCGCTATCCTCACAGCCTGGGAATGTTCTTAGTGATGCAATTGGCACTTGTCTTTCAAATTGGAATTTGGAAAACAAGTTATTCTCCATCACATTAGAAAATGGTTCCTCAAATGATGGCATTAGTTCCAATCTTAGAGATTACCTGTCCAATAAGAATGCACTAGCACACAATGGTCAGTTATTTGTTGCAAGTTATGCCCACATTTTAAATCTCGTTGTGAAGGATGGATTTGGGGCAATCCATGAAATTGTCTTGAAGATCCGGGAGAGCATTAAGTATGTGAAATCATCACCAGCTCTTGATGAGAAGTTTGTTGAGATTGTTCAGCAATTTCAAATCCCCAGTACAAGAAACCTATCTGTTGATGTTCCAGCACAGTGGAACACAACTTTTCTCATGTTAATGGCTGCTTTAGACTACAAGCAAGCATTTGCTTACTTGGAGACGTGTGATTCAACCTACATTCAAGCACCAACAGTGGATGAATGGAAGAAGGTTGAAACCGTGTGCAAGTACTTGAAAGTTTTATATGATGCTGCGAATGTCTTTACAGGAATATCTAATCCAACATCCAATCTGTACTTCCATGAAGCGTGGAAGATTAAATTAGAGCTGGCACATGCGGCAGCAAGTGAGGATGTGTTCACCAGGTCTGTTGCCGGGCCAATGCATGAGAAGTTTGATAGTTACTGGAAAGATTGCAATCTTATCTTGGCAATTGCGGTTGTTATGGATCCTCGCTTCAAGATGAAGCTTGTTGAGTTCAGCTTCACAAAAATCTATGGGGAAAATGCAGGCTTGCACATCAAGACTGTAAATGATGGGATTCATGACCTATATCTTGAATATATTGCACAGCCACTTCCACTAACTCCTGCTTACATTGAGCAAGGCGAGCAAGGTGAGCAGAATTTGCAAGGTGAGCAACGAGAACAAGGTGAGCGAGTTGAGCAAGGTGGGCAAGTTCAAGGTGAGCAAGTTGAACAAAGTGAGCTAGCACTGGTTCCCAGTAATGGGGTGGATGGAGGAGCCCTTCTTTCTAGTGGTGATGGGCTTCTAGACTTTGATGTTTTCATATCAGAAATGTCCAGCACCCAGCAGACAAAGTCAGAATTGGATCAATATCTTGATGAAGCCCTCTTGCCAAGGATCCAGGAATTTGACATCTTAGAATGGTGGAAGTTGAACAAGCTAAAGTATCCAACACTCTCAAAGATGGCCCGTGATGTCTTGGCTATTGCCATGTCCACTGGCAGTTCTGAGTTCATATTTAGCACAGAGAATCAATCAATTGATGACTATCGGAGTACATTGCGGCCTGAAACACTGGAGGCCATTTTTTGTGCAAAAGATTGGCTTCAGCAGCAGATTGAAGAGGATGACCAACCAAATGCTATTGTCAAAATGGAATTCTGAAACTCATGAAATTGGGATCTTTAACTGTGCTGGCTGTTACCCTCATGGCCTTGTCACGCAAGGCATCTTTTAGTGTTTAACTTGGCTATTGTATTTTTCTTTTTTTCTGTTGTTAACAAATTATCTGTAATGGTAACCTAGGACCAATTACTTGTACTCAGTTGCTTTGTTGCTATTGCACAATTAGCTTTCGCTACTTCATGGCAGCTTGTGACCTGATATTCTAAATAGATATAAGAGGCTGCTCCAGAAAAGGTTTTGCGATTGCTCAGGGATATCATTACTCAAGGTGAGAACTACGCATGCTTCACGAGTTCCTCTTATCTGTTGCTTCTTCCATTTACGTTCCTTATAAATAAACTGTTACCATCACTATAATCATCATTCAAGGTTTATGATTACAAAAGCTTTTAGTTACTTGGGTCTTTAACCACATTTTTTGGTATGAGAAGTTGATCATCCATGCTCAGAATCAGCAGCAAGGACTAAGGAAGGAAGGCTTCTATTTGCAAAGTGTCCTGCCGTCTAATGATCCATAATATTGGATGACTAAGATTCCAACATTTGATAAATTTGTTTAATCTTTCAATTTCGGGAAAGGAGGTCACCTGGTCCTCGGCAGGTCATTAGAGCGCAGTCAAATGGCTGTGATGATCCATAATGGGGGAGAGATGGTGACTTGAGCTCGGGACCATGGTCTGCAATTGTAAACAGTGAAATTTTAACGTTCTCTGGGCATGCACCTGGTTTGCTTATTTATCTATATACCCGTGGAAGATTTCTGTCTGGTTTCTTCATTTTTCTGTGTATAATAATTGTTTATCTACTTGAAGAAATGTTTGCCATTACTAAACCGGTTTAATTTTCCAATCTGGAAGAATCTTTTTTAACTTTTGAATCCACAATAGAGATGGTGATACTTGTTGACTTGCACATTCTGCACTCTGGGCTAATGCAGTCACATTTTCAAAATTGAATATTGCAAATGATCTCACTTGTATCATTAAACTGTTCTTCTTTCATTAGAGGGCATCACTTCCTTGGAATGTAAGGATCTTCTCCGGACAATGGCCAGGTCATTCCACTGCCCTCCCAGCATTGGATGCCTGCTTTTTTGGAATGTATCTCAGATGGATTGAGTTACACAATCCCAGAAAAAAACAAAAAAAAATTCTGACAAAAGCCCATCCCCTCTCAAAATTTTATGCAACAGACGACAGCCAAAATTCCCCTAATTTTTTTTTTCTTCTTCTTCTTGCGCTTCAAAATGGTTTTCAGATGTGCCGTTTCACACCAAAATTATTAAAACCAAACCAAAAGTTAAACCGGTTGAATATATGGTTCAAGGTCAAATGAGTTCAAGTTCAACTCGACTTAACCGTACTAATCGTTTCAATGAATATATTCCCCTACGCATATAATTTTGAACCTAACATGTACCTGTCTCAAGTATCATAATAACAAATCTACTTTTTTTTTTTTTTTTTTAATTGCTACTTTTGTTTTCGATTTCTAACTTGTGTCTTTTTTAATTCGTTTAGTATCATCTCAAGTATCAATTTTTTCCTTCATTTTTTCAACAGCAATCACCCTAACTATTTCATACTCAGGCGCGAAAAATGCCAGTTTCATTGCAAATGGAAAAGGAATAATTTCAGAGGGCCTCTAGATAATTATCTTAGCTAAAAAAATGATCAAGAAGCATAAAATATATGGAAGCTGACGCCAATAAAGATGAAATCATAATGGTTAATGTGAAATTATACTTGATCACTCTCAACTGAAATCATGTACTATTATCGCCGTCGTGATGATGCCGGTTATTATTGGATGTTGTCTAAAATAGAATTATTTCTACATTATTATTGTCCTGTCATTTTTTCTACATTTTATTACTGAAATATAATTTATCTTTTTTTAATCTTTATTCAGGTTATGATTTACAACACTCCTTACATTGACTACATCATCGTCATCTCTCTGTTTGTTTATTAAAAAGAAATTAGTATTCTCTATACTTTTTGCTCCTGCCTTTTCAACAAAAATGGTGAAAAATCATCAGCCTTCTGTCCGACTTGAGATCTACTTTGATCACCTTAGCTGCAACATTTTGTCCCTACGAGTGCTGCAGGCATTGCTCGGTTGAGGCTTCAATGGCACCCAACATTCACTTCTCTGTAAATACGAATGTCCTCATCTGGGCTACTGCTGGTGCCATCTGGCCTTCCCAACTTGGCTTTCCTTTGATCTTCACAGCACATGCAAATATTTTCCATTGTCTCCGTCTTTGTGCCAGTAAGCTGATGATTACTGCCAAATATATGCACGCAAAGGATTTTGATACTATGGGATCAATGTCCAAAAAATAATCAAAGGACAGCCAAACATTGCAAGGATTATTGCAGGGTCATCATTTTGCCCTGAAAAAAAAAAAAAAAAAAAAACTTTCTCCCTTTTAATGTGGTAGACGTGAATATTTCTTTTATAATCTTATTTAAGTCATTACTACTTTAATTTTAACATATATTTCGTCATTGTCGTTATTATTATTATTATTATTATTCAATTTGGGATTGATGACGCCCCATATCACATTTACATCAAAATTTGTCCTTTAAATAAAATATTCTGTTTCATAAAGTCACAATCAAATTCTCCAGGCTGTTGGTTTGTCCACTTGTTTGCAGCATATGTCAAAAATAAATGAATAGATATGGCTGGGACCAAACTGTTATTCTCTTCATATTTTTATGATATACAATGGATCAGGTCATGAGATCTATGCACCCATATATATAGATCCCAATGACAAGATCATATCAAGATAAATTTTACCTCACTCATAACAAGCACGAAAAATTAACCTCATTTAAGTGGACCAAGCTAGACAATCTAACACAAACACCTGGCAATCAACCATCAAATGGGGCAATAAAATCTGAAATCGACAGTGGGTTGGTTAATGGTCAACCGAACGACTTCACATACGAGTGCCCTTCTTTTGAATGTAATGCCCAGCATCATATATGTAACTGAGATCCAAAACATACCTCTTAATAAACAGGATTACTAACACAACAAAGATTGTTGGATTATTTGAGACCAACATGGATCATTATCCACCCCAGCCAGCTGCTCTTGTTATTGCTTTCTTATCCAGCCTGAGCTTCCTTAAATTATATCCATCAAGTCGTATAACATTGTAGGAAATGGATTCCAAACAACTCAATGCTGGCAGAAACATGTCATCTTGTGTTTTCCATTAGTTAAGAACAAAACAAGAATAGCACAATACAACAGCCAAATATTTAATCACAATATCTATGACATTGCTCTGATGAATCGACATGTCCATAACAAGGGTAGTCTTACATCCTAAGTTTTTTACCAGATCTAAGACACACATGCGTATAAACCGCAATAAGCCAGCTAATCATGAGCAAGCCCAGGTAACTATTCGAGTCACCTTCAAAGTCAACTCAATAACTCAGTGACACTTTCACAGTTGACCCAAGCATGCCAAAATGAGCTAGAAGCACCTTAGATGGAGTTGAATTATATAGTTCACTACATGAGAGATTGTGATTCATAATCTCCAGTCTTTTAGTTGAGCCCAAATTGTAGAGCCCACCATGCATCTCCAAACACTGATTTATTACCACTACATTAGTGGCTCCAGAGACAAACTTACACCACAAAATTTTCTAGCTGTCATTGTAATTTTTCATCATCTTAGATAAGATCATAGGCGGTCTAAAAAGTTTCTTAGGCTTTTCAATGCAAAATCAAAAAAATATACATAGTACACTTAATCGTTTGATTTATAACACAACCAGCACTGCCTCGAAGGCTTCTTAATAGGATTAATCACTCACTTTTTTTTCATAACAAAGATATCTTATCCATCATCTTATTTTCTTTATTTTTCAAGTGCACAAATCCTATTCCATGTAGTTCATCTCCTTTTTTCTAAATTTCACAATTAAAGACCTTCACATCTAGTTTTCGATCTCTCGTAGACATAAATAATAAAGACCAATCGTTTTTCAATCTTTTTTAGGCCAAAAAAAAAAATGATTGCATCACCTCCAAACTTAACTTTTGATTTCTCACAAGCATAAATGACAAAGATCACTTGTCTTCAATCTTTCTGAGATTGATTGAAAGTTCAAACCATTTTCACACCTAGCTTTTGATTTCTCATAGGCTTAAAAGGCAAAGATCGTATTTTTTAAAATCTTTCACAAGTTGAAGACTTCACAGATTTCATCTTCCTTTATATCTATACCTTTTCAAAATCAAGGGTTTTTTTTTTCTGAAGATGTAATTAAAGACCGGTATGGATAACGATTTAGGAATTTTCTTGAGTAATTAGACTCGTTGAATAAAATATAAATTTTATTTTATGAATGCTCTACCAAGTAAAAGTACAGAGATATCGCAGCAATCAGATGCTGTAACTTAATACTAACCTTTCACGCCTTGCTGTTATCGTGGATGCATTTTGGTGTCAATATCAAATCACAACAACCTTACTTTTTTCTTTTACAATATTACTTTCCCAATTCATTATATAATCTCTCATTTTCTAATGCACAAAAACTCTTCATATCCGATTTCTTCTTTCAAATGCAATGATGCTTTCAAACAGGCCCTGAAGAGCTTTCCTCAATGGAACCCACATTGATTTTGTTGGGCGGAGACTTAAAAATAGAAAAAGAAAATGTTTCGGGAAAGTGAGAAAACCGCAAACTAGAAAAATAAGTCTCTTCTAAGAGTGTTACATACGTCACTTCCCTTAAGGCATTGCACCCTCTCAGCTATTATAGAATTATAGTAATTTGCCTTTAAGATACAAAGACAGAATAAATCTAATCTAGTATGGAAAATAGCCTCCCTTCTGGATTCAACACTTGAAATAGAAGCAACTTTGATGGGGTCGAAACTCAAAATCGATCACGACTGATAACCAATGTTGTCATAACCGAACTGGTGATTAAACCGGTAAAGGTACCGGTCTGGTTCGAACCGGTTCGACCGGTTAAGCAAACCGGTTCGAACCGATGACGTCAGCATGACATATTTATGATGTTATAAATATTAAATTATTTTTAAATTTTAAATAAATA
>JAXCLR010000105.1:34500942-34526509 GCA_035584095.1 Annona squamosa | reverse complement strand
GATTGATTGATTGTATCAGCCAGTCCATGCAGTATTAGGTACACTTATCTTATATGATCATGAATGGGAAATCTATCTCGCCGGTTGTATCCAAAATTATTCACTTTATGAAAATATTAATTTTCATTAAAATCCAACACGCTTCTGGCCCCATCTTAGAATAGTATAAAATCAATATAATATAATTATTTAACATAAACATTAAGTTTAAGTGGTATTTTCAACATCTGAACCGTCTAAAGTATAATTTTTATATGGATAAATGATTGTATAAAATATCACAATATTCTAATAAATGTAGAACTCATTTTGCAGCGAACTACACCATAATTATAGTGCAACTCATCTGCAAATGAGTGGTTTATATATATATAAGCTATGTTATAATGCAGTTTCTTGTACGGTAACATGCAGTGAATTCGGCCCAGGCCTCATATGTATTTAAATATATTGATATTTTATATAATTATTTATTTATATATAAATTATGTAGAAGATAGTTATATGTTAAAAAAACAATTTTAAAGTTATTATTTATATTAAATTATTTTATTACGTTAAATTTATATCATTTTCAGAAGGAGTTTATATGCATATCCAATTTGGATGAAAATTGATACGGAAATATAATACATAATTCCAAATATAATGTATAGGGTAGATTATAATTTTATCATCACGTAGGGCTCATCACATAGAAACGGAACTGATAATCGTGTGTGTTACCGGCTCTACTTTTTTCATCTCATTCTCACACTAGTGAGATGAAAGTCTATTTTTCACCTGTAACCACTGGTGAAGATTCTCTCATGTTTTCATTGACAGAAAAAGCCCACTGACCATTCTGAATTAGTGTTGTCATTCCTACTTTAGTTCATCTCTCTCTCTTTCTTCTTAACTGACTCTGCTTCCTCCATCTCATTGAGTATGATGAAATCCTAGTTTTCACTGGTAACCGTTGGTGAAGATTCTGTCATGTTTTCATTTACAGATAAAGCCCACTGACCATTCTGAATTATTGATGTCAGAATGTCATTCTTGATTTAATTGATGGCATTTTCACTTATTATTTATTTTCTTCTGTTAATTTATTGTGAAAATGCCCAACACAAACATTCATCATCTGCCAAAACTTGCTAAATCATCACTCTCTGCTTAATTAATCATGTAACACTCATATAGCTATGTAGCAGATGCATTTTTCTATTAGGTGAATTAATTAAAGTACAAATTTCCAAATAGTTTTTTAAAGGCAGCAGCATTATGTTCCAGTTATCCCATTCGATGTTGCTATGTCCAGCACACCACGTGCTGACTCATATTTAAAAGCAGCCAGAGTAGTAGACTTAGGGGTGCAACATGGATTGGGTTAACTTATGACCCACCCCTGTAATTATTTTTAATTCAGTTAAACTAGAACTTTCATAAACCCCGCGGAGTAATAGGACGGGTTAAAAAATTCAAATTCAAATTCAAAAATAGAGTCATCAACCATGTCTTTCCTCGAACAAACCTGAACAACCCCACAAAAATTCATTTATTAAAAATAATAAGCATACTTTATCCTATTCTCATTTTTTTTTAAAAAAAATCGCATTATTTATAGTTAATTATAATCTAATTTAGTTTTTTAAATTGCACATTGTAATAATTAATACGAAGTTTAATATAAATGATAGTTTAGATTAAGTATCAAGATACCAAAAATTTTACAATTGATACAAAATTTTAACCCAGATTACTAATCCAAGGCCGATTTGAATTTAACCCAATTTCATCCTGACATAGTATAATATATAAGGTGGTGCAGAAGTAGCCGGCGTGCAGAAGCAAGCCTCGTACAGTTTTGTCCTTTTAAAACACAAAGCTATAACTTTAAGAAGTGTGAAGCTTTTTAGAGGATAGTGATCAAGAGACACTACTTTTAGCCCAAAAGATAAGAATGGTTTTATTATTATTATTTTTTAAGTACTCTGCATGCTAATGCATCTTTTTTTGTTAGCATCTGTGGTTTGACATGTGTGTGGATGGTTAGTTATTCATGACTGTAAGGTAAAGACAGGGAGAGGGAAAAATGGAAAGAAGAAAAGAAGAAACTTTAGTGCTTAAATTGAAAACATATTAGTTGATTCAGATATCAATGCAACTTCTATCATTGTGGCAGACAAGAACATGTAGGAATCTATAATTGAGGAACTGTGAATAATAACTCGGTTGGGAGCATGGTATCAATACGTCCGTGATTCAACTCCCAATGTTTATGTACACAATGTGAGAAAAAGAATCTTCTTTTGTTTTTCTTATGGTAATGCATTCATTAGAGAAGATGGTTATTAAAAGGCCCCGTCCATCTACGCAAAAGTCCAATATTCTAAAGATGCTTGCACATTCTCCTAAATCTTATCCAAGCAAAACACCCACTTACCGTGCGTTTATTATTTTGCCCCATGTTTGTCTGCCTTTTAATGCACACCCAAATTCATCTTATCATCGTCATCCCCATGTTCTTTTATCTTACTGCATTACAGTCTGCACTATACTACACAGTACTAATAATATCTGCATTCTTTTGAACCCCATCAAAATCACCCAAAATTGAGCTGAATTATGGTACCAATGCCATTATATTTGGCACGTCCCAATCCCCAATTACACCTGCATATATATTGGGTCATCCGTTAAAGAAGAAAGCTTACTACTACCAATTAAAATTAACAACATTTGTATTTAATCATTTACCAACAGCAAATTTACATTATTTCCGAAATATATTTATAAGTTCCCGGACACTCTTTAAAAAAAAACATTTTACACGTTGTCTCATGATGCGACAAATCCTTGTACAAGTGGAAATAGAGGGCATGTGACAGGCTGGAGATTCTTGTACAACATTCACCCAGTTGCACACCTTATTTCCGAAGACAACAAGCTTGCGATGTTGGCATTTAATAAATGCAATTGAAGCTAAAGGATTTGAAATACACCAGGCATGTAGCAGTAACCCAAAAAATACTTTCATGGCACGAGATGTAGGAAATATATGCGAGTTTTCATAAATTTGAGCTTAGAGAGCTGGAACGAAATCATTCAGTAGTAGATGTCAATGTATGGGGTGTTTTACAAATATTTAAATCATGAAATTCAATTTTACTGAAATCCATTTGTCAAAATTTTGTTTGACATTTATATATTTTCTATATCTAATCTCTCTCTCTTTCTCTCTCTATGTTATCATTATCTTTTTTCTTGTGAAGCAGGCCCATGCTAGCGGTTGCAGTCCCAAATTATAGAATAATAGAAAGCAAGGCAATTATTTGAGTGAAATCTCTTAAAATCGGTTGAAATGACAATGACGTGGACACCTCCTCCCTCCTTTTTAGAGGCCAATACATATCTTTTCTTATCACTTGAGCCCAAAAAAACTCACACTCAACTTTTCTTTCCAACTTTCTCAAAGTTGAATGCCAAGATTGCCTCGTTGTCATGTATTGATTTTACTCTTACAAACCACATCGTAACTTGGTTTCCATCTGAATTTATTTTTAAACTAGTGCTGTAGACTGAAAAGTGAAAGCTGCAGGTGGTACAACCATCGTATATTAAGCTGGCATAAAATCTCTTCGATGATTTTTTTTCCCGTTGTTTATCATTTCCATTGGATCTTCTTTGCTAAAGGAGTTTGTTTAATTATCATTTTATCGGTTTATCCCTGTATTGAAGGTGATAAAGGAGAAAAGCATGACACACAAATCATGTGGCAGAGATCTCAAATTATGGGGTGAGTGTGTCATACAACTGTAGCTCTTTTGAAGATTGACAAAACACTATTAGCTACGGTTGACAAGCCTTTTTCATTATTTTCTCTATTTTCAATCATTTCTCTTTGCTTGTAATAATATATTATGCTAACATCATTCACTCTTACACTTCTCTGTTACACTCAAATATTAAATGATTGAGACTGTTTTTTTTTTTTTTTTTTTTTTTATGTGTGTGAAGGAGACGATCGCCCCAACCCGAATTTGAAGCCGGGATTACACTTATACACACATTAATGTCGAATGCCAATGATGACAGTTTTAAGTTCAAATAATCTGAAGTTCACTTTCTCAATTTTCTTTGAGTTCGCATATACATTGTGATATGTACAATCCTGATAGCGTTGCTAGCATTTTGACTATCTTATTTTTGAAGAGTACCAATCAAAACCCATAAGAAGTAAGCGGTTGAAATTTGGAGGATGAAGTCAACCAAAGAAGAGTTCCAACATTCAATCATTGCTATTCTCTAACCTGATCTCTGTGTCCAAACAAAATCTTCTAAACTTCCCTGAGTAGGACAGATCTCATCATCCAAATGAATCTGTTCCTTAGATGGTAATATTCATTCTGAAAATCTGTGGCCAAAATTACAGTATTTATGAGACTACATTCTTAGAATGTTTTATGTTAATTGGATGCATTCTTCCATATTACAGTGTACAAATAAAACCTTTAATTGATTGATTGTAACATGAAGTAGAACCCTCTTTGCAACTTTCCAAATCCTGCATCTCCCAACCCTCTTTACCCTTCTATTGATCTGTGAGATTTGGGTTGTCTCCATTACCACGATGCAACTATTCCGTTAATGGACGGTGATGCTTTTTGGAGTTGGGACACATTGAGGAGCATTTGATGTTTGAATGTGCCCCAGCACAGAGAAATAAAATCAAAAGTTTCTTACTTAGGGCAACAACCAAAGCTGGGATGTTACATAGCAGGAAAGTAGTAAAAGGACTAATGAGTTGGAGATGGGCTAGCTTGGTCTTATTGGAAGATATTGCCAACTTGCAAGATTGGCAGCTACCTGTGTAGCCTTGCCATCTTCACGTGATTGGTTTTCTAGGGTTTCATTTCACCATCAGAATCTCTATAAAGTACCACCAACACCACTGCACTGCTTGAGCTAACCAATAGCTGCAGAGAGAGAGAGAGAGAGGAGCCATGGCCATGGGCTCCAACAAGCTGTCAGCTCTGTTTTTCATCGTCATGATCTTCATTTCCTTAGTTTCTCCCATCTTGGCCTGTCCTTATTGTGGGAAGACACCACCAAAACATAGGAACCCCAAATCTCCCAAAGGAAAACCTCCAAAGGGTCCCATCACCCTCCCACCAGTCATTGGAAAACCACCCATCACACGTCCTCCCGTCATTGGAAAACCACCCATCACACGTCCTCCGGTCATCGGAAAACCACCCATCACACTTCCTCCGGTCATCGGAAAACCACCCATCACAGTACCACCGGTCATTGGAAAACCACCCATCACACTTCCTCCCGTCATTGGAAAACCACCCATCACACTTCCTCCCGTCATTGGAAAACCACCCATCACACTTCCTCCGGTCATCGGAAAACCACCCATCACACTTCCTCCTGTCATTGGTAAGCCGCCCATTACACTCCCTCCGGTCATTGGAAAACCACCCATCACACTTCCTCCCGTCATCGGAAAACCACCCATTACAGTACCGCCAGTCATTGGGAAGCCGCCCATTACGCTCCCTCCAATAATTGGAAAGCCACCCATTACGCTCCCTCCCATTATTGGGCAGCCACCTGTTGCAGTTCCTCCAGTTATTGGCGGTCCACCTGCTGGTGGTGGTAATCCAAGCCCAGCTTGTCCCCCAACTCCAACTACTTCAGACAAGTGCCCCATCGACACGTTGAAGCTTGGAGCTTGTGTGGACCTTCTGGGAGGGATAGTGCACATTGGGTTGGGTGATCCAGTGGTGAACACTTGCTGCCCACTGCTGCAGGGCCTCGTGGAGCTCGAAGCTGCCGTTTGCTTGTGCACCACCATCAAGCTCAAGCTCCTCAACGTCAAGATCATCCTTCCAGTCGCTCTTCAACTGCTTGTCACTTGTGGGAAGACACCGCCGCCTGGTTTTACCTGCTAGCTGTAGGGTCTATCCAGTTCCAAGTATTCTATCTTCTCCACTATGCACTGCATCTGTTTATATGTGTTTTTTGCAAGATAGAAAGAGATTATAGTTAGCCCGTTATTTATTTCCGCCATGCATGCTTCTATCGTATGTGTTTGAGCGAGACACCTACGTATCCAACTACCACCTTATAATTTCCTACCATCTCAATTTTTATTACTTCCCTGTTGGAATATGTTGTTTTTTCTACTGATCGATGGCTCCGTCTCTCTCTCTCTCTCTCTCTCTCTCTCTCTCTCTCTCTCTCTCATTGTATTCCTATTGTCGTTACATTCCTATTGTTCAAAGACATTAGGGATAATGTCACTGTGTTGTTGACATGATTGTTTTCCTGTTGTCAATTTTTCTCTCATTACATTCCTATTGTTCAACGACATTAGAGATAATGTCACTGCGTTGTTGACATGATTGTTTTCCTGTTGTCATTTTTTTTTTTTTATCGATCCTGCTGTCCAATTTACGTTGTTATGTTTTTGAACCAACAAATAAAAGAATTTGACTTTGCATGTTCGCCAGAGTAGAGTATTAAACATCCAAAAAGCCCAGCTCGGATGTTTGAATTTTTCAAAATATGAATAAATCCTTATATAGATACCCATTTTTGATTTCTTGATAGACCCATCAATCCAGTGGACTCAGGAGTATTCTATAACTAATAATAATAATAATAAATCTTAGAGAGGTCGGCAGAGATTCTTCAACCAGAGGAAAAGATTTTGAGACAATGCTAAAGTTGATTGGAAAGAAAAAGAGCTCCGGTCCAAAAATCTTGCTGCATGCATTTCTGTCTCTCCAATCTACACAATTTCTGCAATTGGAGGCCACCCAAATACATTAAAACAAACAAATAAACAAAAAAGAACTACGTTTTTGATGACTCCCATCGTTCCATGGACACCAGATGTGCATTTTTTCTTTCTTAGATTCGAGTTTCATCATCTACAACAACGTTGTTCCATGCATGCAATGTCGCATTTTGGTATTCTCCTTACCAAATATTCTAGTTGTTATATTGTGTGCGCAGATCTGGAGCTCGATGAATGCATTTCTAGGGAGTGTGTGACAGATGATGACGTAGACTGATAGACATGAAAGGATGTCTAGCTAGTCGTTGATATGTCTGCTTCTTCTTTTACTTTATGAGAAGGACATTTTGTTTGAATGCCATTGGTGTATGTGTGGTTTGTCTCGTGAGCAGGATCTTTCCCTTCATTCATCCCCATCCCTACACGTTGTAAGAATCTAGGGAATAAAAATTTTACTTTTTTACCTTCATCGACACTGGTCAAACATTCATATGGACCAGAAAGCAGCAGTTAGTTCAGTACTACCTGCATCTCATATGGTATCTGGGAAGAAGATATTGTCTGTAACACTGCTAGCCCCACACTTACGACTTCCATGTTGTATTCCTTAATTATCACACCCCCAAAATGATTATCTAATAAAAAATATATATTTGACTTAAATTATGCATATAACCTAAAATCACCTATAATCGTAAAATAATTTCGATGGTAAAGATACCTTGTTTTTGCTTCCTTCTTTACTATGCGTTGAACTAATTTTGATGGTCTTTTAACATAAAAGGAACAGTTTTTTCTTGACTGAACTTCCACAACCTTGCATGTCAGCAGTTCTGCAAGATTCTCAACTTTAAAATTACTCACGCGAGAAAGACTTGAAGATTGAATTACATAATACTTTCATCAACAAGATGTTGGAAAAACCAAATTGATTAAATCCATAATCACTTAGGATCCTCCGTGCCAAATTACTAAGAAAAT
The DNA here is from genome assembly GCA_035584095.1 of Annona squamosa. NCBI lineage: Eukaryota > Viridiplantae > Streptophyta > Magnoliopsida > Magnoliales > Annonaceae > Annona > Annona squamosa. The sequence continues at coordinate 34,518,735 of JAXCLR010000105.1, read as the reverse complement.
AAAATCCATAAGCAGAAGTGTACCTGAATCTATGGATGCAGCCTGTTCTTGAATACCATGGTTTCTGGGTCTTCCAAGTTAATGCGCTAGGGTTTTCAGGAGAAGATAGCTCCTCTTTTAACTGATGGAATGTTAAAAAGAAACCCTGAAATGTGCATAACCCGAGGCCTACAATCGTTTATATAGGAAGTCTATCTTTCATATTTCTAATTTACTCCATCATAAAAATAGAAATTAGAAATTAAGTTGTACGGTTTCTATGCATAGAAGATCCATACTTTATTAGAAGATTTAAGTCCATAAAATCTTTATAAGATCACTTCAAATAATTAGACGTTATTTATGATGGCATATAATAATTAATACATATGTTTGTCCAAAATTCCAACAATCTCCCACTTGGACTACATATATTTTATAATTATATTGGACTACTAATTTATTATCACAAAATAACTTAAGTGGTCTTTCAATGCTATCTATATTTCGTAGCCTTGTGATAAATTTTTGTAGTTATATTTTATAATTGGATGCCTCATAATATGCTGTAAACTTTGTTATCATAATCAAAAAGTTATAAGTATCTACTTAGCACTTTTCCTAATATAGCTTTTTCAACAAGCAGATAAATATAACGTGAAGTGAATCTAAAACTGTATTTGCATCTAACAAAGTCAAAATCTAAATACCAAATGATCTCTAACTTATGTGAACATATAATGTTTTGTTTTCTAAAAATGCTTTAAAAAATGTTTGGCTGCTTCTTAAAGATCCATTCCTGAATTACTTAAATATCTGTCTAACAACCTAATAATGTACGCAGTAACCAAATGCATACAACATGAGATTCAAAACCCGAGCATATATGAAACTTCCCATTGCTAAAGCATAGAGAGTCTTTTGCATTTTCTTAGATTTAAAATCATTCTTGGAACACCGATTTAGATAAAATTAATTTTATCTCCCTTAGCAAGGAGGTATTATCTAATTTGCGATCCTGCATACCAAGTATCTTCAGTATTTTCTTAATATAGATCTTTTGTGATAATCCAAAAATGCATCAAGAATAATCCTGATATATCTGAATTCCTAATACAAAATATATATTTTTCAGATATTTCGTTTCAAAATTCTTTGACAAAAATAACTTAATTTTATGCAATGAAATTATATTGATGTTGAGAAACAGTGTATTTGTGTGTTACTCCCACTAAAATTATGATTTCTCCCACTGAACTTATAGTATATGCAATCATCAATCTAATTCATTTCAAAACTAAATGAAATGATAATTTAATGAAATTCGTCATACCATTATTAGAAAACTTGCTTGAGCTTGTAGATGGATTTTTATTTTAAAAAACTGAAAGTCTATTGTGAATGTTATCCTTACATCCATTTGCTATAGCTCAAGGTTAAAACCCATTAATAAAGTCATTTATCTTGAAAGAAACTTTTAATAACATCAGAGAGAATTTTCTTTTGTACTCTATGCCTTCTTTTTGAGTAAAATTTATTGCGACAAGACAAGTCTTATACCTTTCCACATTACCATTCTTCTTGGTTTTAAATATCCATTTATAACCAATCAACTTTATACCTTTAGGTAATGGAACAAGCTACCAAATCGTCATTGTCTTTCACGAACTTAATCACATACTTATGACATCAATCTACTTTGGAGAGGTTTTACTTTGCATTGCTTGATGGAATCACCTTCCACATTCTAATGTCATCCGGATGTACTGGAGAAATCTAATGCAACCATCAAAAACCGTATTTTCCTTTCTCTAGTAGATCTCTTCAACGACATCCATTCTCGAGGATGTTGAGCTTGATCATCAGAAATAACCTGTTTCTCAATAATATCTTAAAGATTTTTCTTTAAAGACATAGTCTCTAACTATATTTTTCCCTCAAGCTCAATATCCTCAAAGAATTAATATTTTTGGTCTCAAAGAATTGAATGTGGGATCATAGGATTTATATTTTGATATTGTTCAGCATATCCAATAATCTTTAAATTCAAAAGAAAGAACTAAAATGATTATTTCCAAATAAATAAAGTAACTAAATTTATTCAATACAGAAATATAAACCAAATTCCATTTAAAAATGGTACTATATGTCTCTTTCAAATTCAAATAAAATTGAGTTTTTAATAATAATAACTTAGATGTCCATATAGCCACAATAGTATTTGATTTGCTATTGCTTCCATCGATGAATCTTTCATCATCATTTGACCTTTTAGCAACTCAAACAACCCTATATTGATACCCTTACATGAATAATGTACCCTTATATTGGTACAATTCTCCTCAATGTGTCCAAGAGTCTGTCAAAAGTAATAACCAAATTTCTTATTTAGTTTCTTTTGTATTAGACTATCCGTAGTTTTCTTTATCATTTTCCATGTCCTTATAGGTACTTGCCAAGTGAGTACTTTTAATCTTTTCTTACTTCAACTTATTCTCCTTTTGCACATGATAAAAATAAGCTCATTAAGAGATCATCTATCTTTTTTTCAGCCATAATTAACTTTAAACTAACCAAATTCTATTTAGGAGAATCAAAACTAAATGCATAAGCGAATCTACTTTAACTTGAGTGCCTTTAGTTTCAAAGTAAGAAAAGACAAATACTCTTTTATATTTTCTTTAACTTTGTACCTTATTGAAATTAAGTTCGATCGAATCATATGTGTTTCAGCTTTATTATCTTTAGTGATACTTTAGAATTTTCTTAATATAAATTTTGGCATTAGTTACCTTTTCGGACATGATAACCTCTTGAAAGTTTCCAAAATTTTATACTTTATAATTATAAAACTCATATAATTTTAACAATCTCACTTCTCAAAATTTCTGTATTTTCTCATTGGAACTTTTAACCGCAAGAGTAGTGAATTATTTAATCCTTAGTGCAAGGTTTAGATTCATAACCCCAAAAATGGTCATAATATTTTATTTTCATTACTTCAATATGAAAATAGAATAAATGTTTACAGATATAGCACAAGCAGATAAATTAAACAAAAATTGAACAAAATAATGTGTTCACATAACTTTTATATGGAACTTTAGCATTTCAAATAATAGTAGAGCCCATCACAAGATACCTAGCACAACATTAATACTTAGTCTTTGGACAAAAATATTAATTTGTAAGTGATACTCTTGGTACATTAATTAAACATTGATAATAAAGTCTTGTTAAACAATAAGTGTTTCTTTGGACCGACTATTGTTCACGTAGAATGCCTAATAATTATCACATATTTATCACCGTATGTGTCTATATAATCCGGCCAAATATTAACCTTCCTTTGGGTCGATCAATATCCGCATTAATTACATATCCATAATATTTTGATGTAGTAATCAAATATTAACAATAAAATTCTGTCAAATAACGAGTCTTTCTTGGAACCGACTTGTTATTCACATAGAGTACCAAATAATTGGTTCATATTTATTACCACAAGTGTGTACGCAATTCAGCCAAATATTAATCTTCCTTTGGGCTGATGAATATTCTCATGAATTACATATATATAATTATCTTAATTTCTTAAAAATAAATTAACCTACACAAGAGAGGCTACTTTAGTAGCATGTTGTTTCAATCAATTTATTTTAAAACATTAGACGTCCATAAAAAATACTTGTACCATTATTTGAATTTAATAAAAATTTCAAAATATTGAACTTATTTCTGAATTCCAAACATAAAACTCTTGCATGATAATAGGTCAACTTGAATTTAAACATTCAAATATTCAAAATTAAATTTTGCATAACAACAAGTTAATTTAAAATTATAATAGAAAACAACAAATCACGAATACATGAAAATTAGACATAAATTGCTTTCTAAAATATTCATAAACTAATCATATAAATTAATTGCACATATAATTCAAAATTTGCATGCACATATGTAAATTTCATGAAATTAATATTTCTAGACCTATTTGGCTTAATCAGACCCTTACATTTGATCCAGAATGTCCAAAAATATAGAAAACCATTAGTGGATCGTCCAAATCGGATATCGGGATCATAAAATATGTTAAATTCAATTTGGACGGTTATAAGCATGTCGCGTGTCCACTGGTGTTAAGTTCGAGGCTGGGCTTAGCCAGGCTGGATCCCGCCTGGGCTTACAAAAAATTGGGCCTAACATTTGAGCCTCTTACATGGGCTAGGCTTAAACTGAAACTAACTTGTGGACTGGGCTTGACGTTGGGCTGAAACTGATTGGGCTGCCTGGGCTGCTTCCACCTGAGCTTGTGAAACAAGCCCGCCTAAGCCCCAATAGGTTTGATTTTGAGCCTGCTGGCCCAGGCTTTGAATATGGCCCAAACCCAAAAAAAATGTTGAGGGATGTTTTGTAAATTGTTAATAAAAAGAAACTTATGTACAAATTATTAATAGACAGGGAGTCTTATGCAAAATAGTTATAGTTCAGGGGGTTTTGCTAAAATGTCCATCTCTTCCCCCTTAAAAGTTAAAACCCTAGCCCTTAAAACCCTAGCCATGTGCCGCCGCCAAGCTCATGTCGTTGCCTTTGCCACCCGTCGCCCACAACCGCTCGCTGCCGTCAGCAACCAGAAGACCGCCTGCCGCCGTTGGACAACGTCACCATCTTGGACATCGTCCAGCACGTCCAGCCATCGCCATCGTCCTCTTCTGCCAACAACAGCCCGCGACCAGGCATTCGGCATGGGCAGCGGCAGATCCGTTCAACTCTCCAGCAGCCTGCTCGTCCGGATTGCAGCAGCTGCACGCCGTTCGCGTCCAGCAACACCGTCCGTCCAGCAACAACTTCTTCTCCGGCCATGGCGCAGCAGCGGCAGATCGCAGCTCCACGTCATCCGGCATCCAGCGAGTGTCTCAAGCAATGGGTTTTAATGAGGTGCAGGCCCAAATCCGAAAAACCCATTGCCGCTGCTGCCGCTGCCTACGAGCACAATGCCACCAATCCCAGCGGCAATCGTCACGGCTGCCGCCATCGCCATCCGGCTGTCGGCCCAGTTCCGGCAACCGCAGCAACGCCGTCCATCCACAACCCCCACCCCCCGGCGCGGCAGCGTCTTCTCCGGTTTCGGCAAAAATCCAAGCGACAAATTTAGGCGGCAAAAAAAAAAAAATATCTAGGCAGCTGAAATCCGGGTGGTGACAAAATCCAGTGAACAAAACGACATCCAGTTTCCGAAGGGCAAGGTTCACATCCAGTTTCCGCCGCCCTTGTTTTTTTTTTTTCTTAAACAAAAATTTTGAATCCAAGGCAGAGACGAATAGGAGCAGTCGTATGATAGGGTTTTTTATTTTTACATGAATTCGAGCATTATCCATGAATTCATAAATCTGAAATTTTCATAAATCTTTCTCAATAATTTAACAGGAAGATTAGCTCAGATACCACTTGTTAGAAAAATCAAATTAATTAAATTCATAATCACTTAGGATTCTTCATGCCAAATTATTAAGAAAATAAAATTCATAAGCAGAAGCGTACCTGATTTTATGGATACAATTCGTTCTACAATACTCTAGTTTTTGGGTTTTCCAAGTTAATGTCCTAGGGTTTTTAGAAGAAGATAGCTCCTATTTTCAACTGATGGGATTTTAAAAAGAAATCCTAAAATGTGCATATAAAATGTGCATAACCCGGAGACCAAAACAGTTTATATAAGAAGTTTATGTTTTGTATTTCTAATTTAGTCTATCATAAAAATAAAAAATAGAAATTAGGCTGTAACGTTTTTGCACATCGGAAGTTCATACTTTATTAGATGATTTAAGCCCATAAAATCTATATAAGATCACTTTAAATAATTAGCCCGTTATTTATGATAGCGTATATATATTTAATATATATGTGTGTCCAAAATTCCAACACAAGAAACTTACGATTCGTGATACTTTAATCAATCAAGGCTCTATTTGTTAAAAGATTTAAAAAAAAAAAAATTCACTCCACACTCACCTTTTGATATGAGTTAATATCTTAACTAACTATTTAACCACCTTACTTTTTCCAATATTACCTTAATGTTTCAATTATTTTTTTATATCTTTCCACATGATTACCTCATTTATTTTATCTTATCTTTATTCTCACGCAAGAAAGACTTGAAGACTAAATTGCATAATACTTTCCTCAGCAAAAATTTAGATATTTTAATCAATTAAGGCTCTATTTGTTAAGGGATTTAAAAAAAAAAAAAAATCACTTCTCATACATACACCTTCTAACATGAGTTGGCATCTTAACTAGCCATTTAACCATCTTACTTTTTCTAATATCATTCCCGACCTAATATTTCTTACATATTTCCATAAAACTACCTTATTAATATTAATTTATTTTTTACCCTAAAAAATTATTATTTCATTTTTGTTCTCTTTATTTCTAATATCTTGCTTTATTGTCACACTATTTAAGAAATTTTCCACTTTTTTAACTCATACCAAATGTAAGTGTGCTTGATTAGATAGGATAATATACCAATAAACCCACATAGTTTGACTATAATTGCAAAAATTCTCTCTTTCTTCAGAAATTACAAATAACCTTATATAATTTTAATCGTAATTGCGTATATATTCATGCCATCATTGTAGTTTCATGGTGTGGGTATATCATATATGACTTGGGTATATTTGCAAATATGCGCAAAAATATTTGCAATACCAAAAATTAAGTATGTATATCATATATTTGCCAATATACCCTCATGATTTTGCATATATTTGCAAATACATTTATGTGTTGATAGAACCATAATGATGTTATATTTACAATTAGGGTAATTTGCATGTATACCCACCTAATTTGACGCTAATTGCAAATATACCCACATAGTTTCATGAATTGTATATTATCCCTACATAGTTTCACCAAAATTGCGTATTACCCTCACACCACTACCTATCATTAATTTTTGACGTTATATTTTAAAAAATGATGAAATGCCCTCGTTGGTATACAGTTTCGTAGAAGTAATATTCAATTTTGGTGAAACTATGTGGGGATGATATGCAATTCGTAAAACTACAGATGAGGACATTTTTGTAATTTTTGAAAAATATAATGTCAGATATTAGCGACAAGTAACAACATGGGAGTAATAGGCAATTTTGGTGAAACTGTGTAGGGATTATATACAATTCGTGAAACTACGTGGGTATATCTACAATTAAATTCAAACTTTGTGAGTATATATGCAAATTACCCTTACAATTATAGTTAAACTATAGATATGATATTTACGATTTCTAAAACTATATAAGTATATTTGCAATTATAATTAAACTATGTGTGTATAGTTCAAATTACCTGATTCAATATGAAAGTGTGAGAAGTTCAAAGAAAAAAAAAAAAAAAAAACCTTTGCCATACAATATGAAGATTACTCGCACTCAATAGTTGTATGCTTTTTCTTCTTCTTCTTCTTCATCTTATTATTATTCATACTTCTAATTAATAATGCAAGACATTTTATTGAAAATATAGTAATGCCCGTAGAAACGACGCAGGATACATGCTGCTGACCTTACATAGGTGAAAAACAGCTGTTGATGTAGTTAATCCTTACTTGCCTTGTATCATCCTTCTTATTGAAGAGGTAATTCAAAATTCCAGGATCCAAGTAACCAGTTACGTTTTTGACTAGGCACATTCTCCCTTGTTTAGGGTTACCGAAGATGCAAAAATCAATGCCCACACTTGGCGGAAATGTGCACGGATTCTCACCATCATAAAAATAATTGTCCGAAAGGGCCTAAAAGACATGTAACCTAGTCACAAAGTATTTAGGTGGCACGCAAAAACAGCCACGACATGTACATGGAGCACCATCATATACATTATAATGTATTTTAAGCTAAAATACATTATTTATTTTTTAATTTATTTTAACTTCTTTTGTTTCTCTCCATAAACATATTTTTCTAAATATATTTAATCTATATACCCAGTTTTGCCATTTTACGATACTTTTACATATTTATTTTCGTTTTTAAGAAAATCGTCGAATTTAAGGGCCTTTAAGTCATCTTTCATCCCTTAAAAAACTTGATTTTTTAAAAATAAAAACTAAATATATAAAAGTATTATAAAAATGCAAAGTTTTGGTATATGAAATAAATTCAGTTAGAAAAACAAGTTTAAGAAGAAAAATTAAAAAATACAACTGGGAAAAAATGAATAATATATTCGAGCCTAAAATACTTTATAATGCATACAATCGGACTCTCATATACGTATGATCTCTTACCCCCTATTCACTCCTGTCCGTTATCTCATCCAAGACAAGTTCAATTCCAGCCACCCTTTCACCTTCTAGAGAGGGTAATTTAAGGTCTGGTTGGCCCGATGGTAGGATTGCCGCACTGTGCACCTTATCCAAAAAGCGCCCATGTGTAGCTTAATGTCCGCACTTTTTTGGACATTTTAATGCAAATCATTCGGGTTTAACAGATAAGTTGGACAAGTATCTCCAAAAAGGGGACTCCCGCACTTTCTACACAAAATAAGCTGGGACAAATCGGCCCTTAAGGGTGCATACGGGCCGGGTTGGAAGCTAACCCAACCCAACTATAAATACAATTTTCAACCTAAACTGCCATAATTACAAATAAATTTTAAAAAAATACTGCAACCGTAATTAAAATTATATCTATAAATTAATTTTAAAACATATTCGTGAATTATAATGTATTATTTTGTCTACATATGCAAACAACATTTTTAATAAAAATCGATTTAAAAAACTTTAATAAATAACTTGGGAATAATTTTTAGCCTATTAAAAATAAATGGCAGGATTTCATGATCATCTAATGACACAGATTTTCCAATTATGAGGTTGCAAGCGTACAAGGCTACATGGACCATTGGAGCACCAAGACCGGTGCTCCATCTTACCAAAATAACATCCGTTCACGACTGGTTCATAGCCAAAGATTGCGGCGGTGCAACGATAGTCCATTCATGGGCGACTACGCAGATCTGGGCAGTTTGTGCAAATGGATTCGACGTCGGGTTGCCGGATCTAGCAGAGAATGACTGCCAAGAACAGTGGCTACGACAAAAGAGAGAAGATGGAGCTTTGCCGGCAGTGAAGAAAAAGGCATAAGAGCACCAACAGAACCGACAGATCCAAGCATGGCGAATGATTGTTGGTCGATAGCGGATGGCAGTCAGTGATGGGTCCTGTTGGAGGAGATGATTCCGAGACAACGACAGTGTGTGGGATCACTCATCCAGAGACGGTGCCATTCGAAGCAGCGGCTATCGTGGTGTGGCGACTTTCCTAAAACGGGTTGACCTAACCCAACTTTCTCAACCCGGATCCAAACCAAATTTAAAACCTGGTTGAACCCAACCCAACCCAACCCATGTGCACCCCTACCCTAAGGGGTCTAATAGTAATACCATCCTAACTTTCTCAATCCAACTCCAACCCAATTTAAAACCGGGTTGAACCCAACCCCTGTGCAACCCTACTCTTAACCATCCTAAGCTAAGTAGTAATTTGAAGGCAGCAGCTCTATCAAATTGCACGATGATTCAAAAAAACAACTTAGCCACATCCATTATAGAAGGATTCCTCAGCCGATAGATAGGGACTCCCACGAGGGATGTTCAGCTTTTCCACATTATAGTTTCATAACCAGCACCATCAACAGTGAAAAAAAAAATTCAAATTGAATGGTTGTCAAAAGAAGAAAAATCTACAGAAAAGCACATAATAGATAAAACGGATGAAGACAGTAATATTTGAAGCCTCAAAGCCAACCCAACAAATTGAAAACTCATGAGAAGAAACAAAGGAATTCACATGACGCGTGACCCACATCTCTGAAGAGTTATGCCTGCTTTTTTGTAACAATCTATTGTGGAGATTGTAGCTGGATGGTACGGAAGAATCCTTTCACACCGGAGTAATCATGCACCAAAAATTTTCTGGTGAACAACTGCGGCATTTCAGGAACGTGGCTTGCAAAAATACACTATAAACGCCAGAAGTCTGTGAAATCAACTGTATATTTCTCAATTTGGTGCATATGGTCTTCTCATATGGCTTCCCAACATGATGCATCATCCAAGATAGGATTCACTCATCAAAACCAAGAACCGGTGCATTTTCCTTTAAGATGCGGATCTCATATCATGCAAATTCCTCACGCAAATATATGAATACCAAGTATGTGTATACACATTATAAGAAATGTCCTCACTTCCTACAGGATGGCAGCGTGACTCCATGACAAATGAACGCCACCACCACATAGATGATTATCAATAGAAGGACAATCAACATAACCCTGCAAAATTTCACATGGCCGCAGGTCAGATTCCATTCTCAGGTGCAAAATGTCATTAACTAGAGATCCAAATGCAACATGCAGGCAGGCAGTTTGAGAATCCAATAAATTTTCAAAAGTGAAACACAAATTGAATTATTCAATGAAAGGGATGCAAACGTGATCTTATTAGCCAAACCTAACAGAATCATGTTGCCCTCCAACTAGGGTTGCAAATCGGGCCAGGTTACAGCAGGTTATAGTGAACCCGAACCCTACCCTAACACTATATCGGGTTCGGGGTCAAGGTTTAATTTAGGTTCATGTGTTTCAGGTTTGGTTTCATGTTGATAATTTGGGTTGAATTTCAGTGTTTAATGCATCTATCAATTAAAAATACATATTAAGAGTCTATGATCACTGAGAACTGAGCATCTACAATCAATTAGAAGCAGCACTTCAAGATGATGCCTCACTGGTATTTATATCTTTCCAAAATGTGGTGTATACTCTATATACACTTCCATTAAATTAAAACAGAGAAGAACATGATTATGATGTAAAAGAACTACATCCTATACAGTAGCTTTGTCTTCATAAACAACGATTCTACTGTCAATGGTTTAGGGGGCTCATGCACCAAATAGAAATCCCCTATGTTCAAGAGGTACCAAGAGAAGATGATATCCCATTGTTAGATATACCCTTTCCACAGATTTAGGTAGACTTTCACATGAGAACAAAAGCAGTCACAATCTTGGTAGTTAAATACTTTCTTGCAAAGCAAATAAATACTCCTTATAATAGACATAACCCGCAAAAATAATGGACAATGAGTGCTGATCTAGAAGCTATTTGTCCAGTAAAAATCAAACGATTAATATATGCACACAACAGGTCACTTCCCTGTTGTACTTTGAAGCGGGCTCAACAATAGGGCATATTCCTCTTTTATATTCATACATCAGTGAGACTGAATATCATAAAGCTTTCTAGTTCACAAGGATATTTTATATATAAGATTTCATCATGATTTATGAAACAAAAATATATTCATCATTATCAAACATTGAACTTTTTTACTGATTGGCAGTCGATATGATGTTTTCCAAATCCTCTATTTATAATTAAAGTTGAATCTTAACCAAAATATTGAAATCCGTCCTTGGATGAATTTTATGATTCAATTGTTTAATAACAAATACTATTTTACAATCCAAATCTTACAATTGTCCATTTCTTTTCAGACATTTAGGAAATTTCAAACAATATCATTTTACAAATATTGAAGAAAAGAGTTTTACTACAGATCCACTCTTCAACCATAAATCATGATTCATTCTCAATCTCTCAAGCCACCAATCAATCTGAGATTTTCTCAGAGGAAAATTGACACAGTGTTCATCTTGTGCTGTTGGGATAATAACGGTTAAGAATTAATTAAAAACCTACACTTCCAATCCATTTGCATCCAAAACACAGCCAAAATTGCCTAAAATGGTAGAGTGGCACTTCAGAACTATTGAATGGCAACATGATACGGATTTAGCTTTGAGGGAAATACCATCTTAAAATTCATAACAATGACCCAACTCTTTCCATTCCTTGTGGGACCCTGTGATAGGTCTGTCACTCTATTAGGCATAGCTTTCTCAACAGTACATTTGTCGGCAATTCTGCACACAGCCTGATCTCAGACTTCTCTTTAACAGGCTTGTTGCATCAACTCTCTTATCAACATCATTCATCAGTGTAAGATTGATGATTTCCAGTTTTCCACTAACGATGTAATTCAAACCATTTGCTTCAAGTCACCAAAGAACAGGAAAATTGATTTGGATAAAGCATCCAAATCACATGTGAACTAAACTATTCACCACACACGCAACTATCAACAAAAATAAGTGAGATAAAAAGTATATCGAATGCAGGACTGATATTAAATGTCTATGATTACTTGCACATACATGAGTTTAACATTTCTCCACCAGATGGTACTCCTGAATCGGCGAGCTTGCTTTCTGAACCGAATTGTATTGCCTTGCATATTCACTGTTTTATCAACAAGCAATTCCAACCGATCTCCTCTTTCTAGCACTTTGTCAATATTTTCTATCATCACATTTCGCACCTATCAAAACACACTACTGATTATACAAATCAAAAGATGCAGCCAAAAAAAATTGATAATTAGAAGGAATAAACAAGATATAGATAATAAACACATAAATCTCATCATCATCATCATCATCATCTAACCCTGCTTTCAAATTATGGTCATCAACTAAATAAAGCATGTTTTCCAGGCCACTGTCATGGAACGTGTCCTCAATTTAATTTGTACCATGGTTGTGAGATATTAACTAGCCGATCCTCATTATTTTTTCAGCAACCCCCAACAGTAAAATCATTTGAATATGATCACCAAACAATTTCTGATGAAACATGGATGCAAGAAAAAACAATTTTAAAAACTGTGCTCATGTCCTGAACAACTGCAGGAATTTCTTCTGAAAAGGATTAGCTTGGTTAATCTAACTGTTCCTATTAAAAACTTCCCAATTATCCTTTTAACTCATAAATTCCTTAAAAGTTGGCTACTGGTCTAAAAGACAATAACTTCCACCTTTGCATTGGCTACAAACGCACCCATGACTAAGCAACACAGTTAACAAAACCTAATATTCAATCTATACCCACCATTACAGGCACATGAAGTCTTCAAATGCATGAAACCGAAAGGGACAGGAAAGGCCACATAGGAAAGCAATTAACAGTACAGTCTACCATAATTGGCTGCTTACAATCACCAGAAGATACATGCTAGGGACATGGAACACATGCCAATAATTCATGCTCCACTCTTCCCATTAACTGAATTCTGAAGAAAGCATATTGAAAAAAATGGCCAACATCCAAGACACTGAATATATTAGCCATGATTCCCAAATAATAAACTTTCGAGTAAATACAACTAAGAACCTAAATTGGGATAAATACAGAAAATTTTCATTAATCAAACTTTCGGCGAAAAATCATGATTGCTGTACAAAGGTCACCTGATTCATTTCTCCTTTCATGCGATTTATCCTGTCAGCATTTGGATCATTAGAATAGTACTCCATTTGTTGGCTTAAGACCCTAGAGAATTCTTCATTCATCCCATAAGCAGGAGCTGTATGAACAGAACGACCATACGTCTTCACAAATCTTCCATGTATATCTTCCAGAAATGCAAATGGGATTCTCCCTGCATAAAAGAGAACCATGACGAAACTTGCAGACAAGAGCACAGAAAAATGTATGAAATCTGATAAAATTTTGTTATAAAATTTGAAAAGCATCACCAAACAACAAGTTGATATGAAAAATTTTTGTTTATATAGTTTGTAAACCGTTGCATAACAACAGGTCAATATAACAACAGAATGTGATAAATTACATGTAGAAATAGTTTAGCACATCTGATAACAGTAAGTACTGATACTGTTGCTTCAAATCATAACGACAAGAGCCCATGATTAGATTATGTTTTGAAGAGATCATAATTTACTAATAAAAATTGTACAATACCCCATATAGGACCATTAGAATGGTAGCCAATGTTGGCCTTATCGTTAAAAATCCAATTTATTGATCCTCACATAAAAGGATAAAATTGTATTTATTGGAAATAAAACCAATTATATTTGAGAAGTTTATCAGTAAATATAAAATTTTAACAAATTAAGAAACAGTTGCACCACAAAAAATTTTGGGTGTGTTTGGCATTCCAAAACTCGTTAATCCAAAATTTTTACTGTCCATAAGTACCCTATTTTCTAATCATTTCTTTGCATCTCCCAATACCACCACCTTACTTTTCAATCATTTTTCCACAACTATCCATACCATTATCCAATCTATTTTAACTTTTGCTCTTTATTCTCCATCATTACCTCTATCATATCAAACCACTTCTCCCATTTCAAAGAGTTTTACACCAAAAGCTTTTCATTCGAAAGTTGTAAAAATTTTAGCACACCCTTGATGTGCTATATACAGAGCATCATGATACCATATGGCCACCCATAAATCACAAAAAATATTTTTATTTTTCATTTGGCTTTTTACAGAAGTGCAGTCCCACCTAAATCACACTTTCTTTGAAATTTGAATTTTTTTTTTTTTTTTTTTTTTTTGGTCTTTTGGTTCTTTTAAATTCAAAAATAGCATAGAGACGTGTTGGGATGTATTCATGCCTTTTTATTTTCAAAATAAATACCAGAAATTATATAACTTTGCCAAATTTCACAGAAGGTGTGATGTAAGTGGAGCCTTCAATTTTATTAAAAAACAAAAAATAATAATTTTTTCAGTCACCTATAGATCGGCTAACCACATGGGATTGTGAAACATTAAAAAAAAAAAACCTGATATTAAGTAATAAAGAGATATGCACATAAAAATAAATTGAAATCTAAATTACTATTTATAAACGGATTTGGGTAGGCATCAATGGTCCAACATTGTTGGATTGTGGTAACTGGTAAGGGACAATTTTTATTGAATCATTATCATGAATTTATCACAATAAATTTTACAGTCTATTGATAAATTCAGCAACTTAGAGATAAAATCAATATAATCGGTGATTTATCATTGATAAATTTGAAATAATATGATTGTCAGTTTTCAGCATATCAATTTGTTGATGCGATAGGAAAACAATTGGACATACAATCAATAAGGTGAACTGTGGCTACAACCTAACATGCATTACACAAAAATTCTCATCCTAAAGAGAAACTAATTAATGTATATCAATCATTGCAAAGACCAGCTATAAACAAGTAACAAGGAGAAAAAGAATGGATGGGCTGAGAGAGTCCATTGGTCAAGATGAAAGCTAGAAAGGCGAAGGATGAACAAAAAGGAAGTCTGGAGTGGTAAGTGGGAACAATAAAAGCCTTTCATGTGCTGCATTGTATCAATACAAAACTTTATAGCATGCCCAGTTACATAGCCAGAAACATGCACAACAAAAAATTTTCATTATCACTTAACATCATGGTGCTCATCTTGCCATGGCTTATAACTTGACTATGCATATCAGCTAATACTACTCATGTTGACATGGTAACAAAGCCTTCCACAACATCCATTTTGTAAGATTTTCAAAGCTAGATGGTCCGAGCCAATTATTTGAGCAACTACATCCTCCAACATTTTGCCATGGGTTGTCAACGCATATCAGGCATCACATAAGTTCTGCAATGGCCTTAATTTTAGACCTGGGCAGTCCGTTCTCTGTAAATGGCCCCCAATCTGTTGAAATCAAAGGCATTAAGCCTACTCTAGAAAACACCAGTCTTTGGCAGCCTAAATTTAATTCAACAGATTTTAATCAATCATAGTTCTGTAATCAGAACATCACATATATTCGTAAGCATCAAGGTTACTATTAATAACGACTTGCTGGTTACTGATAGAAACATCTGGATTCCAAGAAGGGCTATTAAGTGTATTCTCAGCCAGCTTGCAAGTATAAAAAAGGAGAAGAACTGGCCAAATTCATCTTGTTGTTCTGGAGAATATGATATATTTGAAATCTGTTAAGAGAGAAGAACATTCAAACGGACTGCAACAGCTTGTCTGACTAGTGTGAATCCTATATGGATAGCTTCTAGATGGCAAGGTTGGAAGATGGACCTGGTCTGCAGGAAAGAGGAGTTACAACCCACATGGCTGAAACCAAAATCAGGTTACTTAAAGATCAATGCAGATGGCCGGTGGAATGCAAGGGACAACTGTATGGGGTTTGGAGCAATTCTGAGAAATTTAAATGGAATTTTCTTTGCTGTGAAGACCTGGAGAGTGGAGGGGCGTGTGGAGCCACTGAATATGGACGCCATGGCTATGCTGTATGGAATTTGGTGGGATGTTGAAATGAAGGTAAAGTATTTGCTGTTGGAATGTGATTCTCTTGTCCTAGTAAGTCTTCTCAATGATAAATGCCCCATTTTGCCTTCAGTTGACATTCTAATTCAGGAAATCAAGGTCTCACAAGCAGCTTTTATGTCTGTTGAACTTTTGAATGTTCTTAGAACAGGGAATTGTGTGCCCATCATACAGCAGATTTTGCAGCAAGTTCTTTTGATTCATGTATGAGGTGGTGGGGATGCCCACCTAGGTTCCTTGTACAGCATTTGCTCTCAGACTGTTCTTTTGCTAAGTAAATACACATACGGATTCTATATCCCAGCAGATAACGCAGTTCATAAGAGCACCCTCTGTCCACTGCAACGTTGAATTTCTAGTGGCTTAATAATCCGACAACTAATCCAGCAATCAAAATGTCAACTTCAACTGAATTCCTACTGCGTTAATCCTCTGACAATGATCAGCTGCTCCACTAGACAAAATCTCAACTTTCTGCATCATACTCACGCATAAGCCCCAAGTGGATTACAAGAAAGAAAATCGAATGATCCAGACCGTCCATCTACTTATCAGCTCCACGAGCTGCCCACTGCATCCCAACTTCCCAACACCCAAAGATCGGGGGGCTCTCGACTATCCAATCACAAATCACAATCAACAACGACAAGAAAGAAACACATCAAACGCGAATTTCGAGAAAGCTAACATATTAACACCGCTGACCATCATCTTCAAGAGGCCAAAGACAAGAGAATCCAAGGCAAAGCAGAAAAAAAGCGAAGAAGAGAGATCGAAGAGAGGCGGAGAGATACTGACTTCCGGCGGTGTCGTCGGCCATGCAAAGGACGGTGAGGCCATCGGTGCGCTTGACGTGGAAGATGTAGCGATCCTGAGAGTAGGAAACGTGGCTGTCATTGCTGCCGGGGATCTTCTCCAGTATCTGGCGGGCGATGGTGCTGGCGTTGCTCTGAGAGGCGTTGAATTCCGCAAGAACGACGGAGCCTCGTGCCACGAGAGTGTAGAGAATCGCCATCGCCTTCTCCCGATATTCGATCTCGACGAAGAACGGTAGGAATTTCTATCCCGCCTCTTCCGCTCTCGCTCGCCCAAAATCAAATCAAAAGTGAGACCTTTTAGCTTTTCGAATCCTTCTTATTCATTAATTAATTAATTATTCATTGTGAAAAGGCCAGGCAGGCGGTTTCCAAACAGAAAACAAAAAAGCAATCCCTCTTCGCCTACAGCCTGTTGTATCGCAATTTTTACGGTGCAGCTCAGCTCCAGCGCAGCTCTCGCCGATTTCTCGTTCGCCAGCTCATTGATATCGCCACCGTTACAAGAAATGACAGAAAGTATCTAAAATGCCATTATTTTTAAAAATCTAAAAAAATATTTAAAATTTTTTAAAATTAATAAAAATTGATATATATATTAAATACACTTAGATTAAATATTGTATAAAAAAAATTTGGAAAAAAATAAGAAGAAATGGTTGTATGCATCCGGATGCATTGAGGTTCAACACACCTGAGTGCATACGGCTGCAACCCAA
>JAXCLR010000105.1:34476127-34490995 GCA_035584095.1 Annona squamosa | reverse complement strand
AAATGATAGATTTCGAAATCCGTGTTACCACGTTTTTCCTCCCGCATTTCCCATGCTACTTTACCAAACGTGCCCTTAGTTGCTACTAATAAGAATTATTTAATTTTTTATTTTGTATCTTAAGGTAATATTTTAGATTCTACAATATATTTATGAGTTTAAATATTTTATACTCTTAATGAATTTAAAATGATTTTTTAGTTATAAAATATTTTAAATAGATTTATCCACATGAGCACTAGAAGTGAAGCAATTTCTATCTTGAGAATGTTTAGTTCACTCTAACGTGCTCATAAAATTGTGATATTGATATATATATCTAGTGTATTTCTTTCAAGAACACGTAGTATAATTTTAAAATATTGTCTTTGAAGTATGTCTGATATATCAAATGAGGTTTACCAAGTCCTCAACTATTGTATGCCTCAATAGATCCTAATATATTTTCACTAAATAAAAGTTAAAGTCTCATGGACCCCTTTAATTATGTTTGTATAAAATTTCTTAGCTTAAATAAAGACAACTTTTTTATGGAAACATAAAGATAATTTTTAATTCAAAAATAACGAAGAAATGTTGATAATTTGTAAAAATAAAATAAAAATATATTATTTTAAGCAGTATGATCCTATATGTTGTACAGGCTAAAATTTCACCATGTAAAATTTTATAATTTTATTTTTGTCAATTTTTTATTTTTAAAAACAAAATATGTTAAATTTTTTTAAAAAGTAAAATTTGATATGATAATTAGTCTTAATAATGCTCACATACCTATGAAAAATAAACATGTTTTTTGTTGCCCGTCTACTGGCCAATAACTTTATGAACAATGACCCATATTTGAATTATGATCCTGCTTCCATGCAATCTTTTTAAATTTAAAGATTTTGATATTTAATAAAAAATTCAATCCATTCATTAAGTTTATCATAACTTGTTGAACCTAAGAGTATAAATTTTATCCAAATCAAATATGTACTTGGGAAGTTATTAAAATATATAGGCATGTGATATTTACTAAAAAATATATATTCCTTTGTTAATTATAAAAAATGCTTAGATTAATTTACAAATGTATTATAATATAATAGTAATTTGGGAATCATTTATTCACAAAATAATGATATTACAGGTGATTTAGATGTTGAAAATGTAACTTTAAAATTAACATTTAGCGTCAAACCATTTATTACATTGATTTTATTCATTCATGTATGGGTCATGTACAATGAAAGGATTTTCATAATGACAGGAAGTTTGCTATTACAATAGCCACGAGTAAATTTTTCAGCAAGATAAATATATTAAAAGGGAAAAATTAGATAGAAGAGGAGTTTGATATAGGCAAAACCCTTTTAATTATGAGCTCTGAGTCAAGTAACTCTTTAATTTTTTAAGATTTTGATTATTGATGAAATTTAATTTATTCATTGTATTTAATATTATTTGTTTATCTAGAAGATCAAGTTTCATTTTGGTGAAATTTGTTTATAGGTTACATTTTTTGAAAAATATATATATTCATGTATAAATTATGAAAAAAGCTTAGATCCATTTATATATGTATTAAAATGTAATAATAGTTGATAAAAAATGTAATAATACTTTATAAAATTATTTATCCATGTAGAAATGATATTTTAGACAGTTTAGATATTGAAAATACAATTTTAAAATTGATATTTTACATTACATCATTTTATTATATTGGTTTTCAATGAATTAGACAGAAAAGAATTTCTAAGATATTATATATAAGGGAAATTATCCTATTAGCCCGGACTAAGAAAACGTTCTGCTTAGCCCATATCAAAAAACAAGTTATAACTTTTTTTTTTTTTCATAAACTTGTTTGTCTAAGTGTATTTAATATATAAACCAAGTTTTACTATTTTTTGATATATTTATATATTTTTTCTTAGCTAATAGGATTACTCCTCTATAAATAATACTCATAAAAAAATATAATAAATAATGTTAAGCACCATTAATGAAGTGAATTTTTCATTATTTTTCATAAGCCATCATAATATTAAAAATGAAAGAGATTAATGAGAGAAGAAGTTGCGTAAAAACGAAAACCACTAATTATGTAGCTACACTTGTCACATGGTTTGGGTTCTAATTTTTGCTTTCGGCGCCTTCTTCCCCAAGACAAGTAAGGAATCTTAATCCTTACATCCACGTCAACGTTAATTCGAAGCTGTTGCAGCATTTAGTTGACCATTCCAAGACCACTTACCTCGATTTCATCATCTGTTTTCTCACTAATTTCTTGCCCTTAGCATATATCCAGTGTTTTTCACCATATGTGACCAATCAACAATTCAACATAGTTCCAATTTCATCAGTGATGCACCCTAACTAGGTTGTATATCCCATTAATAATGAACGTGAAAGATAATTTTATATTACTTTATTATCTATTTTTGAATTAATTTCAGTGGAATTAAGAATATATAAAAGGCTGTTAGCTCCTCCATTTTCATTTGAATAGAATTTTCATTGCACTATTTATCTAGTAGTCCCAGGTCCCCCCAGCTACAACTACAAGCAGCTGGAGTGGTCTTCTTTGGGGCCTGCATGCCAGTTTTGTTCGGAAGCGCATGGCGGGATTGAATGATGTAGAGAAATGGAATGAAAATATAATAATGTGGGATAAAAGCTGTATTGAAAATATAAAAAATTATATTATAAAACCGACTTGAAAACGGGAAATCTCATATCATGCATATGACATTCAAGGATTTCTATCCTTTGAAACACCCCTGGTCAGCTAGCTGTGTAGCTTGTTACTACCCAGAGTATCGAGCTCGGCAGGAGCAGCAAAAGGCTTTCTCAGCTGACGAAATGATGAGGAATCAGTTAAGTAATTAGTTAAAGAGAGATTAAAAATTAATTAATTAATTAAAGAGGTTTTTTCTTTTTTAGTTGGCCTGCCGACAGCCAGTCTGCCACTTGGGGCTAGCTTATCCGGCCAAAATGGAACGTTGAAATGAAAATTCAGGACGCATAACAGTTGGAGAGCACGTATTGGTGGCCCTATGCTGACCTGTTTAAAGCCGCGCGCATGACTTTCGTTTCCTAAGTTGGGCTCATTTATGTCAGTTTTCATTGAGGTCAGCAATTGCTACCTAGTTTATTGTTTATGTATACAAATTTTTTAATTTTAATATAGCTTCACCAAATTCAATTTACAAACATGATAATCTCTCTCTCTCTCTCTGGAAAATTTGTTAGTGTTGTCATCCAGCTATTGGTGAATTCACAGGAAAATATGTTCCTTGGAAGGATATTGATAAGAGGGAAAAATATGACGTTTCCGGCTTAAAATTTATTTGGAAAGCACAAAAGAACAAGATTGGGGAAAAGAAAGAGAAGAATAAAAGAGTGAAAAACGGTTGGGCTGACAAGGACATGACTTGAGATCAACAGAAAATGGTGTTAAAAACCCATGTACATGCGGCAGAAATATTTGCGGATTTCACAAAGGGCTTACCCACGCCATTTTATTGCACTAAGCGCAAGGCTACACTGATTTAACATAACTGGCTAGTTGCCTCTTTTCTTAATGGTGACTACGTGAAATTTGGCTCAGCAGATAAAATCCCATTTGTTTAAGATTTAGAGAAAGCCAAATCCACTAGAAATGTTTAAGGCCAAAACCATCCTGTTAAGGCCAATAACAGACGGGGCAGAAGCTCCTCCAAGAATTCATCTCCAACACCATGCACATCCATCTGCAATAGCTTCATGTCCTATAAGGGATTGTATGCAGTTCCGCCCCAGCCAAGTAGCCAACTCAGTTATTGAAATAAGCATGAACAAGGCTGGCCTGGTGCAGAAGCCAACAGAATTTCTGACATATTAACAGTACCTCCAAATGAGGCACACTCAGATCCATCAAATATAAAATAAAATAAAAAATGAGGCACACTCAGAAACAATACCATCTAAGGCATACTCTTCTCTGGAGCAACTGGAGAGAAGAATTAGAAAAGCTCATCCAAATCACAGTTCAAAATTAATTCAATGATAACCACTGACAGAAATTTTCAAAATTTTACAGGTAAAGGCATGCTACCTATGGGAATTTTATGGATCTAAACACAATACTGACAAGTGACAAGATCACCGACAACAAAATGAACCTGAATTTCAACAATGTGTGAAAAATGTTGTCATTGTAATGAAGGAAGCTTTTTAGGAGGTTGTCAAAAATGTTGAAGGAAATAAAAGACTACTCATCATCATAATTCAGCCCTTCGTCATCAAGTTCTACTTCATTATCATCAGATCCGCCAAGGAGAGAAAGGAAGATAAGAATGGCAATTGCCTGGGTAGCTAGGAAGTACTTGGCTCTTCTTCTGAAGGTTTTCTCTTCCTCTGTTTTCTCCTTCTTAGGTTTTTGTTTTGCCTTCGAACCTGTGTATTCCACAGACAATCAGAGGCGAAGGGAAAAATCAATAATATCGTGCAATAGGATATGTATTCAGTCTGGGAAAAGGGCCAAAAAAAGAAAAATGGAAAAGGAAAAAAAAAAAAAGATACATATTAAGACAGTCAGTATATGTAGATGCATTACAATAGATAGAGAGATTAAGAGAGAGTCAAAGAATGTAGATGCGTTACAATCTCATTAAAAGCACGAATAACCACAATAATTAGGACTTCTCAAACATTCTTATAATGTCCTCCTGAGGGAGCAACCCTAGTTGTCAAAGATTGAGGTTCACCCAGGTATGCCTCTTAAGTCTTGAGGCACACCCTATCATGCTTGATTTAACTTACATAAATCTATACAACTTCGAACATTTAAATACAGTTAACTTTTTTACTTTCACCTTTCTTTTTAAATTAAACGTTAGATTGGTCCAATTGGAAGTTATATTTATTCGTAGTGGATTTAGTAATACATGAATATATAATGATCCTGTGCGCCTAGTTGTTACTTAGCTTTTTTTTTTTTTGATTGGGTTGTTGTTACTTAGCTAAGTCAGAACATTGTGTATTTTTTATAATTTTTTCATTTTTATGCGGATTCATATATATTTAGTTCAGACACCGAAATTTACTAGTTTTCCATTCTTGTATATATTTTTAACAAAATTTCAAATCTTTTTTTAATTGTACCATTTTTCATGAATGGAGTGTGAGATGGGTTAAAATTTTATTTTTGAAATCTTGTAAAAAAAATATTACAAGATTTCAAAAATGGAAAAAAAATATAATACATGAGATTGTTACTTAACTAAGTAACAACCGGGTTGGACAGGATCATTATCCTACATGAATATTTTATAATAAATCACATGTACTATTAGATTTATTTATTTATGAAATTTTTGTAGGTATGCCTACAAGGTCTAACCAATATTGCATTTATGTTCCTAAATATGCGAAAATTGTAAACATGCCCACAAGGTTTACATAAACTTGCAACTGTATCCCTTCTGTTATGATACCGTTAGAATTTTCTATAAAATAATAAAAATGCCCTTTAAGGCAAGCTATACACTTGCAATGTTTGCAAATATCGTAGACATATTTGCTATTTCATTAATTTATATATTTATATATTATTATTTTAGACTTTTTTACAAATATGTTTACAGTATTTTCAAAAATTGCGAGCGTATTCCTTGAATTAAAGGACATTAACATCGGTTTATGAAAAATTCTAACAACATCCTAATGAAAAGGACACATTAGCAAATTTATGAAAATTTTATGGGCATATTTGCAATTTCAACAAACTTAGATATACAAATGCAATATTAGTTGAACCTTGTAGGCAAATTTGCAAAAATCTCTTTATTTATTTTATATTACATGTGCCTTACTTCACTTGGGTGCGCACCTCACTTGTGTGTGCCTAGTGCTCAAGCCCCAAGAGTCCCTGGTGCCTAAGTGCACCTGGCACCTTCAACAATTATGACAATGACATTAAAAGCCTTTATTTATTAGTGAATTTGATTTTGAAATTCAAGCTATTCATAAGATGTAAAAAATCTATCTCACAGTTATGATACAAAACCGTGGTCTTATGTATATGACATGAAAATAAACCCCCTTAGGACTCTCTTTCAATATTTTAAAAGACTTCTAGCAAGCAAAGTTTAGCCAAGCACAATTTTAGGCATTCACTTTTTGTCTAGTTTATCTATGGCCCAAGTAGCTACCCAATCACAGAGTCCCCTGTCGGCTCAAGTATTGATAAGTTTCATGGCATATTACCTTGTGAAAAAAAAAAAAAAAATACCTCTTTGACTGTCGTTTGAGTTTTTATTTGAACTACTATTATTTCAACCTTTCAAGTAACATAAATGAAAACCTATCAGTGACAGAAATAGATACAAAATTTTTAAACGAATCCTACAAAACATCAAAAGTATATAATAACAATGTATGATTACAATTGACAACATGATGCTGGGCATGAAGCTTTCATAAATTAGAATTATTTTGTTAATGTTTTTATTTTGTAAGTTTTTTGTTATTTTAGTGATTTAGTATTATTAGTTGAAACAATGGTTTAAAATGTTTTAGGTTATTTGTTTCTATTTTTAATTACTTCTTGGCCTGCAAGTTTATTTATCATACAAGTTGCTTAGTCTACAAGTTTGCTTGTTGAGCAAAGTTGTTTGTTCCATATGGTTTCATATTCTTGTTGGTTATCTTTTCTTATAAACAGGATTATTTGGATTCTATGTAAGACAGTTTGTTTTGATCATGGAATCTCATCCTAGTTTCTTGAAAATTTCTACTTCTTTTCTTCCTCTTTTTCCTCTGCTTCTTCTCCCTTCTCCCTCTTCTTCTTTCTACCATCCCTAATTCTTCTAATTCCTTTCCCTTTCTTCCCTTCTCATCCCCTAGTGAGTTTTCTTCCTCCTTCTATCTTCTTATTTAATCATCCTACATCTTCTCATTTCAGTCTTTCTTTGACCTTGTTTCTCTCTCCTAATTCATCTGTGATTTCTCTCATTTCTTCTCTTCTTATCCTGTTGAGAGGATCTTCCTTTATTCTTCCAAAGTCTTCCCTTTTATTGATATAGGGCATCCCATCCTACATCACAATGCATATTGAAAATGAGTTCACAATGTTTGTCGCACACTGAGGAAGATATACTCTTAACTCATGCACACAACCAAACAGAATTAGTATCCTTCAACATATTATAAATTAGTTCCACTTCTATGGTATCTAAGATTACTTCTAATTTTATCATTTCAATATTTACCATTCGTCTACCTCCTCAACATTTTGCCTAAAATCACCTTACAATAATCTGTGGTTGTTTGATTGCACAACATTCTAAGTTTCTAACTGGTTTCATCGGAAATTTACTAAGATTATTTGGTCAGTTCTAGAGGGCATCCCTGGTGTGACAACAAGGGACTTCTCCACGTCCCCTGTGACATGGGTCGAGTTCAGTAACCCTCCTCAATAAATGGAGATAAGGCTGCAAATGTGTTTGCTTCCTAATACACATATTGACTGGGCCAGAAGCACTAAGCACAATCATTTTTTAATTGTTCAATAAACCTCTGCCAACCCTACTCCCAGTAAAGCATAAAGGGACAGGATTTAAGACCATCTCACCAACAAATTTATAAATAGCTAAAAGCATGTTTCATTCAAAATCTCTTACTCCATTGTGAGAATGGTGTTCTCCTTGGTGTTGAGGATGATGATGATGATGGGTCATGATGAGACCACGGCATTGCAGATGATGATGAGCCAGCTTCTATGTAGTCCTTCTTCACATTTTCTGTGTATTTTACAAGGTTTTCATGTTGCATGAGCTGGGTACGCAATATAGAGGTTTCCTACAACATTCGATTTCCAGGCGAACAAGTTAGAAAGCACAGAAGTGAACATCCAACAAGTGAGCATGCTTTAGCAGTTGGAATTATGTTTCACAATAGAAAAAGAAAAGAGCTGGACAGTACAGCCATGTAACACGCAACAGTGCTTAGCATCACAATTCTACTTGGTGACTACATAGTTTTTACAAATGATCTGGGCTAGAGAAAACCAAGCTGGTATGGATTGGCTCCAAGCACGAATTAAGCCATCCACAGCATTCTGACAACAACCAAGTGTTGTATACAAAATTTATCCCAAATCCAGTTATTCGTGCCTGCCTAGCATCACATGTTCTGCCTATTTTAGCCTTTGAAAATGCACAACAAAACACTGGTGCTCACGATGTTCAATATTATAAGCTGTGAAGTAGTGTATGTTAAAAGATAGACCTGTTACGTTGGCAGACTGCCACACAGATGACAGACCAACACTACAAAAAAAGTGCTGACCTATTCAAACAGAGAGAGAGAGAGTGCGTAGGTACTTATGTAGCGCGCTATTAAGCATGTAGCAAAACAGTGAAGCATTATTAACGTATAAACCTGCTCAAACAGTCAGAATAAGAGAGAGAGAGAGAGAGAGAGAGAGAGAGAGAGAGAGAGTTTGCATCCATCCATTAGCCCTAAACCAGTAAAGTATCAAGCATACTCAAGTATACATTATTTATTGGCAAACATCAGATAAATTAATAGCAAAAAAAAGTAATTATTTTGATTTATACAAAAAAACTGCCAGTAACATCGGAATAAGAGAACTCACAGCCAAAGTATGAAGGACGAATAGCGCATGTCCTAGAAAAATAGCATCCACACTTGTAGGCCTATATGAGAAAGGAAAAGAAAAAAGAAAAGAAAAAGAGACCAGAAGAGCACATAAAACTGCATGCATTCAAATTCAAAATATTTCAAATCCCTGTGCATGTATTCGGATAACAGTAAATGTCAAGAAAATAGAAATAGAAATGTAAATCATGTTAGCAATAGGAATAAAAAACAGAGAAATCTAAATCATGTTAGCAATATAGAAGTAGAGATAATATGAAAAAATAAAAAAAAAGCAATGGCAAGAAAATTTCATCATGGATAGGTAAAGCAGATAAATGTAAGAGTTCATTTGGTATTGGGGAAAAGAAAAAAAGTTCATTTCCCCTACTTTTTTAACATCTTCCCATACAACAATCCTACTTATTTCAATTTTTTTCTCTCCATTCTTAATCATTAACCCTATCATATCACATCATTACCCTCTCCATTTAAAAAAGTTTTCCACCAAAAGGTTTTCTCCATTTTTTTTCCCTCTTCCCAAATAAACCTAAATGGGAAAAAGAAATCCTTTCCCCTGTCAACAAACAGACCCTAAGCTAAGCATGGCAAAGCACATCTTTAAAATTTCTGCTTTCCTAGAAATACAGTGCATTTCATGCAGGCACGTGTCTAAACTTTGGTTGCAAATCGGGGAAGTTAGGTTGTTTTCATGGTCAAAATGGACTCAAGTGAAACTATGTAAATTCGGATGTTTGATGTAATTGACATTCAAAAGATGACCCAGCCTCGAAATACCAGCAAATATCTTTCACCAAGGAAAAGAATGTTGCAATCATTTAAATGAAAATTTCCCTTCATCAATATATTTGTTAAGATCATGTCTCAAATTTTTTTTTATAAAGAACAAATCAAGAGGCATTTCTAAATATTTATTAATCATGATCTCATTAAACCCTCCCAGTAGCAAATGGGAAACTGAAAGGAAAAAAGGAAGCGTGCAAGTAATTCCTACAAATTTTTTTTGCATACCTGTCTCCAAAGAGAAATTTCTGATCCCAAAGCTTCAAAGAGAGCGCCTCATATGCAAGGTTTGCCTTCTTAAAAATCTGTGCACACATACGAGTCAATCTGTTGATTATTCAGAAACTGCTTGAAGCCATTCTCAACTCTACTCTTGAAGAAAATATGACGCTACAGACAAATGCAATTTATGCGAGAAATGAAATAGAATCCAGAAGTAGCAGAACTGAAAACACAATAAAGGGCTTCATGCATCGGGAATTCAAATCCATCCCATTCAGAGGACTTTCACTATCAGTTGGCTAGGATTAGATGGAGCAACCATGAAAGACACATTCCAATTGGAAACTTCTAGCCTTCCACTCTATGTTTCTGCTTCTCAACCTTATATTTCTCAAATAGCAATAAAAGGTAAGGAATTTATCAAGTAGGAACTTTTAGGGTACTTGGGGCGTGCAGTAAGTTGCAATCAACAGATGCAACATGTCATTGAAGAAATAGCATGCATGATTGCATTCTAACATCAGCATTCAAAGTGAAATTGAAAAAGTGGAGTAAAACAATAAAGAAATAAAGTATGGAGACAAAGATGGCCAAAACCTCTGCTTCTCTCTCTTCAGCATTGTCCTTTGTTATACAAAGCCGTAGTTTGACAGCTTGACTTTGCTTCAAGTGAAGAAGCTTGCCCAACGGCCATGGAAGATCAGAAAAATATATCTTATCAGCTGCACTACCATCAGAACCCACCCACAGTTCATATAGTGCAGCATCAACAAGCCATGAACTGACCATTGCCTTCATTGACAGCCATTCTGGGACAGAGTAACTTGAGAGTGCCGAATCCAGATCAACAATACCATCTTCTTTGAGAGTTTCGATGACCCCACCCCTCTCATTATTATAAGCCACATACTCATCATATTCAACCAATGGTATATCATCTGAGGAAGCTCAAAAGTTAATCAATACATTGCAATGATTAATATAAATTATAAACCTCAGCAGAGGCTACTCCAGTAACATAAATTCAAACTTCTGCAGATGCTACTCCAGTAACAGAAATTGCCATAAACATGAAAGATGAAATGTAACTTGCAAATTGGGCAGCTCAACACATTTCTAGCTTTTTTATTCAGTATGGAAAATTTTGCTCCATCAACAGTTAAATTGAAAAATTTCAACTATAGACAAAGAATCAACAAAAGACGAAAATTTTTCTATCAATGTAGCTTACTTCCCTAAAATAAGTCACCACCATCTAAGCTGTTTCTCATCTACACAGTGTCAGCTATGAGTAAAAGAAATAAAAATCTTTTAAAAACACAAATTTTGAGAAGTATAACAAGTTACAGAAAATTAAAACTACGTTGCTTGTTAGAGATGAAGAGAACACAATTGAAGAATCAAGGACATTATGCACAAATTAAGGATTATTTATTTTGAATAATTTAGGGGACTTATGTTGAAATTTGGATGTTTAGTTGGTTTTTTGGAGTTCATGCATATATCAAATGACTTAAATTTTAAACATAGATCAACTTAATGGATGGTAAAGATCATCACATCTATTATTTTATTTGAATTTTCAATACACAGTCAAATTAAAGTTTTACTTTGTGTAAGATTTCTCTACATATAAAATAGCATCTATTAGAGTTTTGAAGAGTACAAAGATTGATGATCACTTTATGAGTTAAGAATACAATCTTTCTTGCTTTCTAATCCAACTAGTTTAGGGCCAGCTTTCAACAAAAACTAGTCAGATTATAGCAGCCCGTGCTAGTGCCTATTTGCCCAGGTTCATTTGTTTCTCCAGTCTGCTGACTATTGCATTCTCGTTGCTGCTTCTCTGGGATATTCACCTTGTTGGATATTTATCCATCAAGCATTCCATGACATCCAACTACTACCAAAACATTACCACGGAGTAGCAAAATCTTTCACAGCATCAAGTAAAATGGGGAAAAAAATACACCCAGAAAGCAGAAATTCCACTTCACTAAAACAAAGCGAGCTAATTATTTTTTCAAAAAAGCGGCATTGTAATTTCATAAAGGAAAAAAAAAATCAAGAAATATTTCCTTCACTGGACAGAGAAGCTACTTCTTAAACTTCCTAGTAGTCCTAAAGCAATCACAAAACTACAACAGAGATACGAAGAAAAGGGAAAAACAGGAAATTCAACCTGAATCGGGATTGGTGGTGGCGAAATGGAGGTCGAATGGGAAGTTTGCGAGGCGGAGGTAGACGTAGACTGGGAGACAAGCAGGGCAGCCAGTTGGAAGCCCGAAGCACGACTTTCTTGCGACGAGAACGAGCTTTTTCTTCTGATCTTCCATTTCGGCCTTGAATTCCTTCAGGGGAAAGAGAAACGAAGGGAAAGGAAGAGAAGGAGAAGAAAGCGGCGAAAACCGGAAAGAACGAGGGTTCAGGGCCGTACCACAATACTACGACTACCGTCGTAGAACGTACGTGGGGCTGCGGCAGTTAGAATGGGACTTGCATCCCCGTATTTCCAAAGGTTTACCGCACGGACTTTTGAAATTAATGGTGTGTTTAAACAGAGATAAAAAAAAAATTCGATGTTTGCAAGTAGATGAAAAATTTTTAGTATACAAGTTGTTAAATTGAAAAAAAAATAATATAACGTAGATAATAATGATAAGTAAAAAGAATAAAGTTAAAATAAATAGTTTAGTCGTAAGTTTAGTTAGGTAAAAATGATTGAAAAGTAGAATAGTTGTATAGAAAATTATGAAAAAATAATTAAAAAATAGAATAATTATAGATTGAAAAATTTTTGTTTGACATTTTTTACTATTTGTCAAACGCATCCTAAGTTAAAACATAATGGTTAAAAGTTTTTGAAACAAGAGGAAATAATATAAGGCATATTCCGCGAAACAAAAAACTTTTCGCATTAGAATTTTTCACTCTCCATAATTATCTTATTTTTTATTTTTTCATATCTTCATAAACAACTACCTATTTTTCAATCATTTTTATACAACTGCCTATATAATTAATCTATCTATTTTAAGTCTATTCTCTTTATTCCCATCAATACTCTTATTACATTATATTATTTTCTGTCATTTTAAAAATTTTACACTAATAATTTTTTATTCAAAAGTTTTATCATTTTCCAAACACATCATATAATAATTGCAATGATGAATATTAAAGATAATAGAGGTAAATTAGATAAGTTAGTTGTATAGATATTTAGTTATGTAGAAATGATTGAAAAGTAAGATAGTTATACGGAAAGATGTGAAAATTCCCTTAAAATAGGATTATTGTGAAAAATAAAAAATTTTAGATTAAAAGTTTTTTGTTGAAATGTTTTATGGGTGAAAATTTTTTGATGCAATAAAACTATTCAACTAAAATTTTTCAAACTAAAAATTTTTATTATTTACAACTACTTTATTTTTTAATATTTCTTCACATATTATTATACAATTATTCTATTTTTTAACCATTTATATAACTACCTATATAATTAATCTCTCTATTTTAACTTTATTATTTTTGCTTCCCATTATTATCCATATTATATTACATCATTTTCTTTCATTTCAAAAACTTATACACTAAAATTTTTTCATCCAATGGTATGTTCAAGAAGTGATAAAACTTTTATATGAAATATTTTTTATGTAATTTTTTTTTTAAATCAACGAAAATATTGTAATACGATAAAGTTAATAATGATGAGTAAAAAGAATAAAATTAAAATAAATATGTTAGTTATAGGGATAGTTATATAAAATGATTAAAAAGTACGGTATTTGTATAAGAAGATAAAATAAATAATTAAAAATATGGTGTTGTAGAAAATAAAAAGTTCATTAAACAACATATCTAAAAAAATTTTATTACTTCCCACACGCCCTAAAACTTTTCAATCAAAATTTTTTTACTATTCACAACTATCTTATTTAATCATTTCTTCACATCTTTTTATATAATTATCCAAAATTTCAATTATTTCTATACAATTATCCCTATAACTAACCTATCTATTTTAATTTTATTCCTTTTATTACTCATTATTATTCCTATGATAGGGACAGATATACAAACCTTACACATGTTAGGACACGTGGATGCCAAAGATTAATACATGTATAATATCAATAGCTTTAATAGGTGGCATTGACTAGTTCTCATGCCACCGCTAACCAATTGTTACAAAGCCTTATAATCTCTCTTAAAATCAAGGGGGTGGAGCTACAAATGAGGGCAAACTCCCACTATAACTAAATATGCAATATTACTATAAATAGAAGATTATTTCTTCGACCCCACACGAACTTTATTTGGACTAGACTCCTACTCATTCTACATCTCTTGCCTCTCTGATTAATTTTACATTACATGTTAACCCCTTTGACGAAAATTTCAAGAGGTCATCTTCCGCCCTCCCTTTGTTTGTCTCACCCCTTTTAGGACTTGCTCTAAACCCTTTGGGATTTATTCCATACACTTTAAAATTTATCCTGACTCACGAAGATCCTTCGTAGACCCTTCATCAATATCTTTTGAATCTGTCTCAACCTTTTGATAGACCCTTGTGAGATTTACCATCTTATACTTATCATATCATATCTTTTTTTTCCATTTCAAAAACTTTTACTTCAAAAACTTTTTCATGCAAAAGTGTTATCACTTACCAAACAAATCATTAATTAGTTATACAATGTTATATTTCATCTAATACTACCATCAAAGGGAAGATAATAATTAGCTTTCAACATTCATATAAAAGCGTAACAATCATCCATTTTTTTAGAAATGGCGGGATTATGGGTCATGCAAATACATTTAAAAAATGATGAATTTATGATAATTAATCTCAACTGTTTAGCAACTAGATTAGTATAAATGAGGTAGAAAGTGATGTGGGTTGCGTTGCTTAAAAAAATCAACAGAAGAAATGGAGGAAACAGAGATTAAGGAGGAAGAAAGAGTTTTTGAAGGTAAGTTTAGTAGAATAATCTTTCAGTTAATCTCGTTGCTTTTGTGTAACGCCCCATTCATAGAAATACTCAATAACTAATTAATGAGGGCTACACTCTCTAAGAAAAATTCGGCAGCATTTCCCCATAATATATAAGGTGTGGTATGTAATATACAACCTGTTATGCATAAGCAATTCATATTCATTACAATATGTGACATTTAACTCTATAGTTATATATTTGT
>JAXCLR010000105.1:34465546-34476027 GCA_035584095.1 Annona squamosa | reverse complement strand
TACTAGCATGTTCATAAGTTACCTCATAAATAAAGAAAAGTTATAATAAAAATAAAATAATATACCTGGTCCTTACATTTTGCAATATATAAAGCATGTTTCTCATATTTAAACCATTTATGATGTTTCTAATATGACTAATTAGTTACGAGAATATCATTGAAATTTTACTTATTTCAATGAGAAGTAGCAAATAAAGGGTAGAAAATGTTATATGATGAAATAAATGTACTTCTGGGCATAATCAGAGAATTGTGATTGTACAATAACAACATAATTATATGTTTCGCTTGCCTGCAAAATTTAAACTTGATCAGACTTATGAATTTTTAAATATAGTAATTTTTATGAAGATTTGGAGTGATAAATATGTATTTTAAGAATAAAATACAAAAAATACAGATATAAAAAATGCTTATCTAACCAATTACAAATATTTTTTGTGATATTTTATAGTGGGTATGATGAATAAATTTCGTTAAAAGCTAGTTTAGACAGCTATTTAAAGTGGTATCAGAGCCAAGGTTGAAATACATCCCAAGAGCAAAATCATGATATTGGACTTAGTAAATGCAAAGCTAAAGTAGGATAAGTAATCTTAAATAATTTTTATGGTTTTGCATCTTGGTATCTATTTACATTTTGAAAAATTTTATTCTCAACTTCAACACAATAGACCTTATTTGTAACATCTCAATGTAACAGTCATCCATTTTTAAGAAACAATGGGATTATGGGCTATGCAAATATGTTTTTAAAAAATGGTGGGATTTATGGCAATCAATCCTAACAGTTTAGCAACTAGATTAGTATAAGAATGGCGAGAACGCGAGGTGGGTGCGTTGCTTAAAAAAATTAGCAGAAGAAATGAAGGAGGAAAAAAGAGTTTTTGAAGATAAGTTGAGTTAGAACAATCTTTTAGTTAATCTCATTGCTTTTACAATACATGTAGCTCGTTTCTCAGATCTAAATTATTCATGATGTTTATAACATGACTAATTAGTTATAAAATATTATTGAAATGTTTGGTGTTGAAATTTTACTTATTTCCATGAGAAGTAGCAAATAAATGATAGAAAATACTATATAATGAAATAAATATACTTCTGGGCATAATCAGAGAATTGTAACCGTACAATAACAAGATAATTATATGTTTAGCTTTTCTTTAAATTTCAACTTGATCAGACTTATGGATTTTTAAATATAGTTATTTTTATAAAAATTTGGAGTGGTGAATATGTATTTTAAGAATAAAACATAAAAAAATAATTATATGAAAATACAAATATAAGAACACTTATCTGACCCATTACAAACATTCTTTGTGATATTTTATAGTGAGTATGATGAATAAATTTTGTTAAAAGTTAGTTTAGACAGTTATTTGTAGTGGTACCAGAGCCAAGGTTGAAATATATCCCATAGGTAAAATCATGATATTGGACTTAGCAAGTGTAAAGCTAAAGTATGATAAGTAATCCTAAATAATTTTTATGGCTTTGCATCTTGGTATCTATTTCCATGTTAGGAGATTTTATTCTCAGCTTGAGCATAATAGACCTTATTCGTAACACCTCATAAATGATAATTATTTAATGATATATGAGCTACAATACCACCCAAATGTAAATACGAAGCTGAACATGCAACTAGTGTTGAAGCAAAAGTAAGAACAAATACTTACGAAGAATGTGGGCATTTCAGATGAACCAAGAAAAACATGCAAAGAAGGAACCGATAGAATATTCTGATAAAGAATATGAAAAAGTACTTACAACAGATTCTGAAGAAAATTCAAGAGAAGACTCATGAGAAAGTCAAGAAAATAATAGAAATGATGAACTTGATATTCAAATCACTGATGATGATGATGAGGTTAAACTCCTATAAATGAAGCATAAACGAACAGAAATGAAACTTAGTGGCCCTAAGCTTTACAACTCTTCTAGTGATGATGATATAAACTTAGCTAATTAGCTTTAAGTTTTTATTTCCTAAGAATGTTATATTGATTTGATGCTTTAGATAGTATTCTCTTTTAATTTATCATATAGATAAGAAATTATTTAGAAGTTATGTAAATATATTTAATATTAATGGTATGATGTAGGAAAGAGATTTCGCCTAAGAAGGATAAGGGAAAGCAAATGGTGATAGATGAACCATTATCTCGATTAGTAAGAAAAAGGACCTATAGAACTAGCTAATATAATGAAGCTTTAGGGGAGAATAACAACCTGGGAAATGAAGTTGTTGGGACATCAAATATAGGATAGGCAAAAGGGGTTGTAGACCTCAATGCTTAAGTAATTGATGCAATACTAAGAGCATTGCAAACTATGGAACGAATGACAGCCCAACAGGTTCCAGAAAACCCTTCAAGTAGAGGGAATGCACAAAGAATGTTAGGAAAGTTGATGCCCATAGGAGAATCATGAATGATTTTCTAAATATGTGACCTTTACTTTATCGAGAAGATCTTGACCCTAACAGTGTTGAATAGTAGATAGAAGAATTGGAAAAGATTTTTAAATTACTTCAATGCAGTGAACAACAAAAAGTCCAGTTTATCACTCATATGTTGAAGGGTAATGCAGCTAAGTTGTAGAATGCAGTGAAGTAAAACGTCCCTACTTGGCAACAAATGAATTGGAAGGATTTTCTCTTGCATTTCAATGAGGCATACTATTTAAAGTCAATTAGACAACAAAAGTTGCTGGAATTTGAGCAATTATACTAAGGAAAATCATCAGTGGCAAAGTATGCAACATAATTCATTGCTCTATCCATATTTGCTCCATGGGTGTTAACAAACCCTACCCCTTAAAATCATAAGTTCAGAATAGGGTTACACCCTTTTATATGATAGCAGCTAGCTAGTCACCATTTTCACCAATATTCTGATATTGTGGATAGGGCAAGAATGGTGAAAATGGAAGATAAAGCAATTTAAGCTTTCCGCTAAGGAACAAGGTATGAGGACTCTACATCAAAGAGTGAGACAAAGCCGAATAAGAAAGGCAATATATAGTATGACTAAAGAAAGGTGGAAATGAAGCAGTTAATTCCCTCATGTTCTACTTGTGGTAAAAATCATCGAGGAGAATGTTGGAAAGTAGTAGGAAAGTGCTAGAAATGTGGGAAAACTAGTCATTCAATTCAGGAATGCACAGGTGAGATCACATACTACAACTGTAGACAGCTTAGGTATCAGGCAAAAGACTGCACACAAAAAGTTGAAAGCAAACAAACTAGGGGAGCGTCAATATTTCAAATGAGGTCACCAACACTACTATTTCGTAGCCCAGAACAACAGAAGCAGAGGAAGAATGTTAGGGTGCGTGCTATGACCAATGCAAAAGCCAGACTGCACATGACAATGTTCTTATTGGTACATTGCTTATTCACTCTTATCCTTCCAAATTATTATTTGATTCTAGTATCATGCATTCCTTTATTTCTTATGTATTCACTGCAAAGTATATAATAGCACATGAAACGTGAATATGATTGTGAATGTAGAATCTCCAGTATATCAACTAGCAAGTACAGATTGAATTTGCAAAGTCTGCCCCAATCAAAATAAGATAAATGAATTTAGAAGCAAACTTGATATTGTTGCCTATGCATGATTTTAATGTGATATTGGGAATGAACTGGTTATCTAAGTGGAAAGTAATAGTAGATTGTAGTGATTGAAAATTCATTTTTAAAATGTCAAAATCGATAGAGGTGGTTGTAGATAAATCTTAGTTGGTGAAAATTATTTCTGCCATGAAAGTTATAAAGTCGATAAACAAAAGATGTCAGACATATTTAGCTCTAGTAGTTGATATGAACAAAGAAACTTTATCTTTTAAAGAGATATCAATAGTGAAAGAATTTCCTAATATTTTTCCTATTGAGTTGCCAGGATTACCCCCTCAAAGAGAGATAGAGTTTGTAATAAATATATTACCAAAGATACTTCTAATTTCTAAATAACCTTACAGAATGGCTCCAACAGAAATGACAGAATTAAAAAACATAGCTGCAAGAATTATTAGATAAGAGTTTTATACGACAAAGTGTATTATTTTGTAGAGCGCCAGTTCTATTTGTAAAAAAGAAATATGGTAGTTTGAGATTACGCATTGATTATAGAAAACTGAACAAAGTGACTATAAAAAATAAATATCATTTACCTCGAATAGATGATTTGTTTGATCAACTACAAGAGGCGACTATCTTTTCTAAAGTTGATTTACAGTCGGGAATCATCAATTGAGGATTAAAGAGGAAGATATACACAAAACTACTTTTCGAACTTAGTATGGATATTATGAATTTTTGGTAATGTCATTCGGGTTAACAAATGCACCAGCTACCTTTATGGATTTAATGTAAAGAGTGTTTAGATCCTATTTGGATAAATTTGTGGTCATATTTATAGATGACATTCTCATCTATTCAAAAATAAAGAATGATCATGTTGAACACCTTAGAATAGTAATGCAAACTTTGAGGGAGAATAAATTACATGCAAAATTGAAGAAGTGTAAGTTTTGGATGCATAGTATTTCATTTTAGGGCATATTGTCACAACAAAAGGTATTATGGTGGATCCTGCTAAGGTAGAGGCAGTGGTGAATTGGCCAAGGCCGACAAATGTCACAGAGATATGTAGCTTTCTTAGTCTTGCAGGGTATTATCGTAGATTCGTTGAGGGTTTCTCTCGGATATGTGCTCCTCTCACAAAGTTAACAACAAAGGGGGTAAAATTTTAATGGACTGATGATTGTGAAAATAGTTTTCAAGAACATAAGCAGAGATTAGTGAAAGTACCCGTTTTAACTACCCCTACAAGTGGTGGAGGATTTGTTATTTATAGTGATACTTCTTAAAAGGGTGTTGGTTGTATATTAATGTGAAATGGGAAGGTGATTGCGTAAGCTTCACGACGGTTGAAACCTTATGAAAAAAATTATTCTACTCATGATTTTGAACTAGCCGCAGTAGTATTTGTTTTGAAATTTGAAGACATTATCTTTACAGAGAATAATGTGATGTTTATACAGATCACAAGAGTTTAAAATATATTTTCACTCAAAAAAGTTGAATATGAGGCAAA
This sequence comes from Annona squamosa, assembly GCA_035584095.1. Classification (NCBI taxonomy): domain Eukaryota; kingdom Viridiplantae; phylum Streptophyta; class Magnoliopsida; order Magnoliales; family Annonaceae; genus Annona; species Annona squamosa. Next base: position 34,470,914 of record JAXCLR010000105.1, on the reverse strand, counting down.
GGAAATGGTTGGAATTACCAAAAGATTATGATTTGAATATTTAGTATCACCCAAGCAAAGAAAATATTATAGCTGATGCTTTAAGTAGGAAGTCAAATAGCAATTTAACTACTTTAATTATATTTCAAGAGGAGTTAGTTAATGACATGCATAAATCGTCATTAGAAGTTTGCTCCAAGAGTCAATGTATTAGTTATATCAAATAAAAGTGAAACTTTCTCTATTTGAACAGATAAAAAAAGAATGAAGAATAGATAGACAAATTATAAGGATAAAGCAGAACGTAGTAGAAGGGACTATGGAAGGACTTACAATTGTAGACAGGGGCGCTATCAGATATAAAAGAAGGCTATGCGTACCCAATGCGGTAGAACTAAGAAGATAAATTTTTAAAAAAGCTCATTATTCACCCTACACAATATACCTAGGGAGTCCAAAGATGTATGAAGATCTTAAAAAAAATTTAGTAGATGAGTATGAAGAAAATGATAGCAGAGTTTGTAGCACAATACCTAACATGCCAATAAGTTGAAGGCGAACATCAAAAGTCGACAGGATTATAGCAGCAAATGAAAATATCATAATAGAAGTGGGATAAAATCACTATGAATTTTATCGAGGGGTTACCAGGACTGTTGCAGGAAATAATTCTATTTAGGTGATTGTGGATAGGCTAACAAAGGTTGCACATTTCTTATTAATCAAGACCAATTATTCTGCAGAAAAGTTAGCCAACCTGTACTATAAAGAGATAGTTCAGTTGCACGGAATTTCTAAAACAGTTATTTTTTACCAAGATACTATATTTACTTCAAAATTTTGGTGCAATTTACATTAAACAATGGGGAGAAGATTGAAATTTCGTACAACATTTCATTTACAAATAGATAGACAAACTGAAAGAGTAAATTAAGTAGTTAAGGATATGTTAAGAATGTGTATGATATATTTCAAAAATAGTTGGGATAAATATATGAATTTGGTGGAGTTTGCATATAATAACAGTTTATCAAGCTACTATTAAAATGTCCCTTTATGAAGCTTTATATGGGAAGCTTTGTAGCGCACTATTGAATTAGTATGTAGTGGAGAAGGAAGAATGATTGGGCTAGATATTGTGCTAGAGACTACAGATAAAGTGAAGCTAATAAGAGAAATATTGTTTACTACCCAAAGTAAACAGAAAAGTTATACAGATCTAAAGCGAAAAGAGTTAAAAGTTTCCACAGGTGATAAGGTAGATATTTGTAAAAGTATTACCTATGAAAGGATTTATAAAATTTAGTAAAAAAGGAAAACTCAATCCTTATTATATTGGACCATATGAAGTTCTAGAGAAAGTTGGAGTAGCGACTTCTCAAATAGCATTACCACCCTCATTAGCAACATTTACAAATAAGGGTGATAAGGTATGTTAAAGTGCAATGGAGTAAACATAAAGAATTGGAGGCGACGTGAGAACTTGAAGAAGATATTAAATAGAAATATCTGTATTTATTTAATTAAGTTTCAAGGACAACTTTTTTAAGAGGGAGAGAATGTAACAACCATTCGTTTTTAAGAAACGGTAGGATTATGGGCCATGAAAATACATTTAAAAAAATGGTAGGATTTGTCACAATTAATCCCAGCCATTTAACAACTAGATTAGTATAAGAAGGAGGAGAACATGAGGTGGGTTGCATTGCTTAAAAAAATCAGCAGAAAAAACAAAGGAGGAAGAAAGAGTTTTTGAAGTTAAGTTGAATAGAACAATTTTTTGGTTAATCTCATTGCTTTTACAATATATGCAGCTCGTTTCTCAGATCTAAACCATTCATGATGTTTCTAACATGACTAATTAGTTATAGGAATATTATTGAAACGCTTGGAGTGGTGAATATGTATTTTAAGAATAAAATACAAAAAAATAATTACAGAAAAATACAGATATAAAAACACTTATCTGCCCCATTACAAACATTTTTTGTAATATTTTACAGTGGGTATAATGAATAAATTTTATTAAAAGTTAGTTTAGACAACTATTTGAAGTGGTATCAGAGCTAAGGTTGAAATACATCCCAAGGGAAAAATCATGAAATTGGACTTAGTAAGTGCAAAGCTAAAGAAAGATAAGTAATCATAAATAATTTGTATGGTTTTGCATCTTGGTATTTATTTCCATCTTAGGAGATTTTATTCTTAGCTTGAACATAGTAGACCTTATTTGTAACATCTCAAGGGTGGGGTGTTATAAAAAGAAAATAAGCTCCTACGTATCTAATGGGAGACAACCAGCTCTCACGAACTCTATCTAAAGTGGAACACATAATCTGCAGGCCCTTTGAGAGGGTATGTGACCAACCAGGCTAACACCTGGTTAATAGATACAAGAGACTTGACGTGATGGATAAATCAGGTCATAATATAACAATATTCATAGAAATGAGAAAAGTTTATTAAAATTAAGGAGGGAATGTAACCATATTTATTTGGAGCGTAAAAATTGTATTAAAATAGAAAAATTTTAGAAATGAGAAAACCCATTTCATTCAAGACATTACATACATTTGAACATTCTCTTTTACCTAAAACAATTCCTTAATATTAAAAGCACTTTTAGTTATGTAAAATTACAAAAAGGAACATATGAAAGTAATTTTAAAATTAAATTATATAATAATAGAAATAGTATTTTTATAGATCATTAGTTACACATTATATAAAATTTATGATGCACTATTAATTGCGCATTGTATAAAATTTATTCTAAATTAGAGTTAAAGGTCTATTTGGCTAGGCGATAGAATTAACGCATATCTCACATCAAGAAAAAAAAAACTTTGATTTGGTGCTTATCATTTCCATACTTTTTAATACTTTTAACATTAAAAGTTTAGTTAGAATGGATAAGCCCATTAAAGCATTTTAAAAAGTAAAGAACTTTAATGTTTTATGTAGAAATTAAGTTGTGTCAAATAGGCCCTAAGTGTTAAAATACAAAAAAGTTCGAAATCCTTCTATTTTTTAATTTAATATAATATTTTAAAATGCATACATCAATTTTTAAAATTGAACATTTTTTAAAAATATTATTGTTATTTTTAAAATTTTTGAATGAATATGGAGAATAAAATTTATCTAACTGTTACAAATAATATAATATCCAAAATACCATTTTCTTAGCTTGTAGCATTTAAGTTTGAGGCGGTAATTTTCACTTTTCATAAGTACCATTTGCGATTGGCATTTTTATTGCAATTTGGAATTGTGATTTCATAGATCTAGTCAAACACCTTTTTTAAATCAACCCACACTACCTTAGATGACCGTTTTACCTTAAGGGAGAGGTGACAAAGCTACTTCCACTTCTAATATTTGAAACTTATACCTTCCTATTTTAATACTTTATACACACTCATATCAACCACTTTATTATCCAAGTAGTGATGGTCTGACTAGATACTTATTTCATCTTCTAAAATTATGATTAGACTAAAATAAGCACAATTGGTCTTTTTAAGTAGGCCTGAAGTTTATCTAAAATAAGTGCTTCCTTTCAAAAAATTTATGTAGATGGTGGATTTTTTTTAATGAAATAATGAAAATACGCTCTAGATGGCTATCCTAGTGGCTATGACAATATCGAGCCATACATGGATAACTCAAAAATAATTTTTTATTAAAATTTTATAAATTTATTGATAAATTTCATCTATGTTTATTAATTTTATCTCCAATTTTACTTTTATCAATTTTTAAAATTGTCAAATATATTCATGTATTTGCCTAAATTTTCATTTATATTATGCAATTGAGGATTTATTAAAAGGGTTGTTAGCCCCTTTGTTAAATAACAAATTTGCCAAAGTCCTAAGTATGATTTTATAACTAAAAATTTACATTCTAATAAAATTTTAGTACTTTTTTGTACAAACAATCATATATTACTTGAATGTGAATTTTTACCTTCGAGTAAATCAATCTTAAAGTATATTAGGGTTTAGGTATATTCATCATTTTATTAGAGGGCTAATGACCTTTTTAATGAATCTCTAACGGTACAGATATAAATAAAATTAGGTAAAATACATAGGCATATTTAAAAATTTTGAAAGTTCATAGGTATAAATGGAATTATAGATAAAATTTATGAGTATATGCATAATTTGCCATAACTTTGTAGTTTTTCATAAAATTATAAGTGCATCCTTCCAATTAACCTTTGATAAGGTCATAAAAAAAACAAATTCAGCTATTAACAAGAAAAAGACCTAGTACGACCCATCTCAAAAGAAACAAGTTTCATTGAAGACAACCTCTCACCAAGGGATGACACGAGAAGACTCTCCGACGGACAATGAAGTCTTAGCAAGATAGGGTAGCTTACCAACTCCTCGCCCAAAATTGGTGAGACATAGATATCATGATAGCTAAGTATTTATTAAAGTCATCTTGAGATATGAGTGTACCTGTCCTCAAGCAGAAAAAAGTTGTCCCACATTAATGAAGAAGTACATCTTCACTGATTAAGGATAACCTAGCTATCTTGAGACAATCATGAAGTGAGGTACTCTCCTAGTCTAGGCAACTACATGCAAATACATCAACTAAAGAAAATCTCCAAAGAGTGAACATGGAATATCTCATCTGACAAAAATACACCCCATTAATGCCAAATTTTGTATAAATATCAATAAACTTCTATAGAAGAAGGAGACTCTCAGTTCCATTTATTCCCTAATTACTAGCCCTCAATAAAAGATGTTCTCCTGACATTAGGCGAAACCAGGCTAACCAATTTCGGACTAAGCAAAACATATATCGTAATTGTAAAAAAGAAAGATTTCATAGTGCGACCTTTGATGGCTCTTTAACTCCTCTTACAGTTTGCGAGTCGATTTAATCAAATAAAATCTAATCAACTCAACAACACCATGATTTAGACTTTAGTTGAGCTCAAAATAACCTTGGGCCAAAGTGAGATATACAACTTGGTGTTGTCCATGGAAACAATTTTAACCTCTCCATCTTCATGAGTAGTGTTAATTGCATGAGACTGGATGTTAGTATCCAACAACAGTCAAGTCAACGAAAGACCGTATAGCAACAAAGGAGATTAATGGTCTAAGGTGGAGACATCCGATGAAAAGAAACACCCACAAATGAAGGACTCCAATCATACTCCCTCATTAAAATAGGTGACATATTTTTGTCCTATTTCAATTATTCCCCTTTCTTATTATTAGTTTAAGCCAACATAAAGGCCACACAAAAAGGATAATCACAAGGAACTAAATATGCTCCATTGATATACTCTTAGAAGGGTTGACCCAAATAGAAGACCTTTGAAATCCACATAATAGGACCTTGCTAATCGAATCTA
>JAXCLR010000105.1:34437626-34447836 GCA_035584095.1 Annona squamosa | reverse complement strand
CATCTTCCCCAAAATCCAACCAGAACCAGCCATGAATTCCAGCCCGTCCAGCAGCCACCGAAAATGGAACCAAATCCGGCAGCCACGACAAAATTGGCAGCACATCTAGTAATTTCGGCTAGGATTCAGCCATGGAATGCTTAATGTTCTGCCTCACATGATCCAACTGCCATCCAACTAGCAGTAGCTGCCCTCCCTCTCTCGTCTCTTCTCCCCAGCTATCACCGATTGATAGCCATGGATTTTGAAATCCAGCAACAAGCCTAGAAAAAGCAAGAGATATGATGATTGCGGCGAGAGCGGGAGCTGTCCAGAAGGCACTCGGCGAAGAGCTGAAGCCACCGAATCCATCTACCCCAAATCGATTTTCCAGAATCTGCTCCACCAAATCGAAAAACCCACAGCAGCCCAAAAGAAAAAATCCATTTTCCGACCAGCCCCGATCCAAAGCAAACCCGGACGACAGCCATTACAGCTTCCATTGATCCTCGCCTCCAGCAGAAATGGCAGCCATGGAAAACCCATCTGACCGGCAACGATTCAACCATCTCACCTCTGTTCTTCCGGTTTCAGAAGCAACAACCGGCAGCTGCAAATGGAGGCAGCCACGATCCAGCAGCAATCCTCAAAAAAAAGGGGAAAATCACACTTCAGCAGCAGCCCTTTCTCCCTTTCCAGCCACACGAACCCAGAGCAACAAGCCCCAACTACGAAAAAGCAGTAGCCCCATTTTAGAAACCCAGCCTCCATCATCCACCCAATTGGACGACAGCACCTTTGCTAAAATCGGAAAACCCATCTTCTCCGTCCGATAGCCATCTTCCGGTAACCTAAAAAAAAAAAATCCAAGCTACTCACGATCGATTCAGTCAGTCTCCAATCGCGGATATTGTTGTTGTTTCAAGCATCGTCATAAGGACTAATCTCCAAACACTTGAATGGTCAACCATTGCTCATTACCCACCTACTCCCATCGAGAAAACCGACTGCCGTTGAAGTCCAAAAACGCAAGCATCAACGTATTCAAGGCAGGCCTATGCAAGGAATCCCACATTGAAAGCCAGAATGGTCGTTGGGCCCCTCCCTCAACTATAAATTCCCTCCACTCATCCCAAGGAGAACACACACCCCACACACATCACCAATCCTCCCTTTCCCTTGGGTGGGACCCATTTTGTGGGACCCCTAGTAAGGAAGTGGGGCCAAGAAATAAAATTTCTATTACGTGGAGATTTGCATTCGGGTGATGTAAATTTTATTTTATGCTTTGTAGTGTTTCGTAGTTATTACTCTTTAATTTGTAGTTTTAATTTTTAGATTAGATTTAATGCTTTATTTTATGCTTTGTAATTTTTAGATTAAATTTAATGTAATTCTCTCTCCTGTTTTGATGGTTGAATTTAATTGCTTTTATTGCTTTCTTAGAATAGTTTTAATTAAATTGTTAATTAATTATAATTTCTTTTAGCTGCTTGTCTCATTTTCTTTAATCTTTTCTCTCTTCTTTCTCTCTCCTTCTACTTTCTTTCCCTTTCTCTCTCTAATTTCTTCTAATTTCTCTTTTCTTCTCTCTCTCTCTTCTCTCCTATTCTTCTAATTTTTTTCCGATTTCTTTCTCTCTCTTCTCTCTCAGCTATCTAAGTTCTTCTTCTTCTCTTTCTCTAACGTCTCTCTCTCTCTCTCTCTCTCTCTCTCCTCTCTTATTCGTCTAATTTCTTTTTTTTTCTCTGACTTCTTTCTCTCTCTCTCTCTCTCTCCTTTTTCTCTCTTCTCTCTTTCTCTCTCTAATTTCTTCTAATTTCTCTTTTCTTTTCTCTCTCTCTAACGTCTTTTTCTCTTTCTTCTTTTTCTCTCCAATTTCTTCTATTTTCATTTCTTTTCTCTCTCCCCTCTTTCTCTCTTCTCTCTGTCTTTCTCTAATTCCTTCTATTTTCTCCTCTCTCTCCTCTCTCTTACTCCTCTAATTTCTTTCCTTTTTCTTTCATTTTTTTTCTCTCTCTCCTCTCTATTCTCTCTTTCTCTTATAAACAATTCAAAACTACATCGCCTCTCTATGGATTCGACCCGACTCAATGTTATTCTACACTATCACCCGTATAGTGGTAGTTTTAATGTGTTTCGGTTAATTTTAATTAAACTGATGATCACAGTGCTCTTAACGACAAGCACTTGGTGCGCATCAGAGTCTAAATATTTCTTCTAAATACTTCATAACAAATGCGTTGGAACTTAAATTGAGAACTATGTGTTTAAGGGTGTGTTTTGTAATTGATGTATCTTGTATCTAATAAAAAAATTTTGAATAAAAATTTTTGGTGTAAAATTTTTTGAAAGGATAGATGTGATGTCGAGTGATAGAATTAATGATAAGAAGTAAATATAATAAAAATAAAATAGATAGAGTAGTTAAATGAAAAGTTATGGAAAAATGATTCCAAAGTTGAGTAATTGTATAGGAAGTTATGAACAATTGATTAGAAAATAAGGTAATTGTGAAGAGTGAAAAGTTTTATACAGATAAATTTCTTTAAATACTAAATACACAATTAATATTGTAGACAACTTTTGGATACAAATAAAATGATTAGCTATCTATCATTATTAGATGTGCTAAATATTTAGTTTACACATAACAAAAGCCATCTTTTGATAATCATAGTTGCTAAAGATGAATTTTCATATAGTAATTAAAATAAAATAATTATTATAACTAATTTGCAAAATATTTTTGAAAAGATGGAAATTTTCTTTCTTCTATCATTAGTGGAGCATAATGAAAATAAAAGAAAAATATTTGAAAATTAAAATTTGAAAAATTGGTTTTTAATCCTAATGAATAAATTTTTATCTATTTTTTCAACCATCCAATGGGAAAGAAGTCAAGTTTGAATTGGTATTGGGTTGCAGGTTAGTAATAGGTTGAAAACTTTAATATGTAATTCTAAATAATCGACAAGGATGCATAGTTGTTAAAAGTGTGCGCCTAGGTGCAGGAGTTGCACCTTTACACATCGCCGGGTGCAGGTCTTGAAGAAGGCTCGCTCGGGCGAGCACCTAGGCGTAAGAGCATGCGCGATGGAAATCATTTTTTAATAAACAAAATTAAAAAATGCTTAAATATAAAAAATTAAAAAGCCATCGAGGGGCTGGTCGACAAAAGGGGGATAAGAGTGAAAACGAAAAAGGGAGTGGGAAAAAAGCCATTTCTGATCGATCGAAGCTACCATCGATCACTGCTGTTGTTACCGGAGAAGAAAGATCTTCCACCGAAGGCCACAGTAGCTGCTTCTGCCACTGTCAATCCGCTATTTCCGGCTGCAAACTGTTGTTGACGCTTGCCGTTTATGAAGAAGAAAGGTTCTTCATCGCTGGCTCACTACTGCTGCTGATTCTTCTTCTTCTTCTTCCGTCGCTGCTGCCACTGTTTTATTATTATTATTCTTCTTCTTACGTCGTTGCCGCCGCTCCCCCTTCTCCTCTATTTTTGAGTTCTGACTTTCTGGTTCTCCTCGTCTTTCTCTATTTCTGTCGCCGTCGCCTCCACTGCTCTTCTTCTTTTGTTTCTAACTTTTCGATTCTCCTCCTCTACTCTCCATTCTTCTCGCTATTTTTGTCTTTCTATGGCCTGCAAAACTGTTGTCGGCTATCATGCTACTATTGGTTGCTAATCTCATGACTTGCAAAACTGTTTTAATTTAATTTTTTTACCATTGTTGCCAGTTGCCACTGATTATATTACTGCTGTGTTTTTAGTTTTTTATTCCTTTTTAATTTAATGTTTGTGCCATTGCTACTGCCGATTATACTGTTGCCGCCTATTATATTGTTGATGTATTTTTTATTTGATAGTATTATACTATTATGCATTTAGAATTTTTTAAATTTAATTTAATCACTTATTTTATGTTACTGTGTTGTCGTGTGTTATTGTGCCTGTTGAAAATGAAATTTGAATACATGAAATGTTTTAATTTAATTTAATCACTTATTGTTATCATATGTTGCTATGTGCCTTTATTTATATCTATCTTGTGTTAAATACTTAAAATGTTGTTGCTGCCTGCTACTATGGCCCTTTACCCATTAATTTTACTTTTTGTTTGTTGCTATTAAAATATTTTTTTGTGAATTAGATACTTGTTAATATATTATCATGAGTAATGAAAAGAAGGACCCAGCCCGGAGGTATTCAATTGTAAAAGAGCAAAAGGATGTAAATACGATTACATGCAAATTTTGCGAGAAGGTGACAAAGGGAGACATTTACCAAGCTAAGCAACGCTTCGTAGGAGGATTTAGGAATGTCGCGACTTGCAAAAAATGCCAAATCATATTAGAGAGGAATTAAAGGAGTACATGATGAGAAAGAAAGAAGAAAAGGAGCAAATAAATTTCATTCCTAATTTTGATTCATATGAATTTAGAGAAGAGGAAGAAGAAGATGTTGCTTTCATTGAAATAAGTAGCAAAAGAGCAGCGTCATCTAGTGTTGGCAGTGAAACATCACCATTACCTTCAAAGAAGCCAAAACAAAAGGGGCCTATGGACACATTTTGCACACCCAACCCAAAGAAAGAAGTAGAGAGAAGGAAGGCAGAAAAGGGTAAGCAAACTACCATCAATGATGCATACAAGAAAAAGGAAAGGGAGCGTGCATGCAAGCAGTTTTGCAGATGGATGTATGATGGAAGTATTCCTTTTAATGTAATCAAATATGATAGTTTTGTTGTGGCTATTGAAGCAATTGGGCAATTTGGCCCTTGAATTAAGCCCCCTTTCTATCATGAAGCTAGGGTCACTTTTTTGAATAAGGAGTTGGATATCATAAATAACTTAATAAAAGATTACAAGGTAGAATGGACTAAAAATGAATGTTCCATTATGATAGTTGGGAGGAAGGGTAAAAGAGAAAGAACTTTTATTAATTTTTTGGTGAATTGTCCTAAGGGGACGATGTTTGTGGAATTCGTAGATGCCTCGTCCTATACAAAGACCTGTCAAAAGATGTTTGAGTTATTAGATAAATTTGTGGAAAATTTTGGAGAAGAAAATGTAGTTCAAGTTGTCACAGATAGTGCATTTGACAATGTGATGGTAGGTAAAACATAATTTCTTATTTAAAGTTATTTTTGCTATTTTGATAATTATTTTAATATTTTTTCGAAAATATGTTTGAATTAATGTGTTTAGGAAGGTTGTTGGAGGCTAAATATCCTCATTTATATTGGACGCCATGTGTTGCACATTACATGGATCTAATGTTGGAGGATATTTGGAAGATAAAAAAATTTCACAAAACAATGAAAAATGCAGTCACATTAAGTGGTTATATATAACCATCCAAGTGTATTTAATTTGATGAGGAGATTCATAGGGAAAAAGAGTTGCTTCGGCTAGCAAAGACAAGATTTGCGACTGCTTCCATCACACTTTCAAGCATTCACCACTACAAGAATAATTTGAGAAAAATGTTTACTTCAAAAGAATGGACCACAAGTAAATGGGCAAGGGAGTGACAAGGAAAAAAGATTACACAAATTGTTATGAGTCTTTCTTTTTAGAATCATGTTGTGCATTTATTGAAGATTATAGGTCCTCTTGTTCAAGTCTAGTAGTTAATGGATGGGGAGAGGAAGCCTCCAATGGGATATTTATGAGGTAATAAAGAGGGCTAAAGCTGTAATTGCAAAGTCTTTCTAAGATAATAAAGATAAATATAAAGATATCTCCACTATTATTGATCGGAGGTGGAATGTTCAACTTCATCGCCCATTACATGTAGCTGGATACTTTTTGTATCCAGAATACTTCTAATCAAATCTCGACATTGAATTAGATGAAAGGGCGGTGATGGGTTTATATATGTGTATTTCAAGATTGGTACGTGATTCAACTATTCAAAATAAAATTTTAGATGAGTTAACATTATATAAGAAAGTTGAGGGTCTTAACGAGATGGGCATGACTATAAGGTATAGAACTACTAAAGCATCAGGTACTTATATATTTACAATGCATTCATAAGTTAAAATTTATTTGTTTATTGAGTTATCCAAAAATCATTTTTGACAAATTACTTTTAACAGCTAATTGGTGGGGTTGTTATGATGCTTAAAGTCCAAATTTATAGAAGTTTGCCCAACAAGTTCTCAATTTAACCTGTACCTTTTTTGGATGTGAAAGAAATTGGAGCGTATTTGAAAATATAAGTACTAAGTAAAAAAGTATTTAAAAATTGAATATTAAGTTATTATTATTATTTTTATATATTATTGCAGTTTCACAGTAAAAGAAGAAATAGACTAGGGCAAGCTCATTTGAATGACTTGGTGTTTATCAAGTATAATAGAGTATTAAGGTGAAGATACAAGTCATGTGATACCATTAACCCAATTATATTTAAAGATATTGATGATAGCAATGAATGGTTGGTCGGAAATATGGAAGGATCTTCAAATGCGGAAGATGACTAGGTTTTTGAAGATGATTCTTTAACATGGGATGATGTGGCTAGAGTTGCTAGTGTTGAGGAGACAACTCGTCCTGTTAGATCAACTTCTACATCAAGAGGTTCAAAATTTGTTTAATCTTCTTCTTTAGGGAATCCAATAGCAATAGAAGATGAAGACTCATAAGAAGAAGATACCAAAGGATATAAATCTAATGATGATGGGAGTGATGGGCTACTTTTTGATGATGATGATGATTTGTAGTTTTAAAACTCTTTTTTTTTTTTTTTTTGAATTTTCGGTGTTTGAACTTCAACTTGATATTGTTACTTTATTTTATGAATGGAGAACTTAGAATTTCTTATTTTTTTTATTGTTGATAATTACAGGTATGCATTTATTTAACTCTTAGAATGTTAATATTATTTTCTTATTCACTAATTTTAGGCATTACTATTTTTTAGATAAATTTTATATAAGATGCGCCTTGCTTCAGCCAGGCCCGCGCCATGAATGTGCGCCTTGCGCCTAGGCTCTAGGATCCCCTTGCACCGCAGTGCGCCTTGCGCCTTTGACGACTATGCAAAGATGTTTAATGCTAGTAATCTAATTAAATTTAAAATATCAAATTTTATATATTATTAATTAGAACATTGATTACATTGTTTATAAGCAAAATGACTCATAAAAAAATCAAAATAATAACTTTTCTATTTTACCAATTATAAATGTATTTTGTGGATTAATGAATTAAGGGTGTACTTAAATAAATTCTGTACAAATTTTATGTTTAAGATTTTTTTAAGTTTTTAATAAAATTGTTAATTTACGTGTATTTAACATATGTATTAAGATCTACCATTTTTTGGGATGTACAAGTACTTTTCTATTATTTTTAAAAAGAAAGGGGTTTTAATCATTTTCAAATGACAAAAATGCCTCCTTTTTTAAAAGTTAAAAACATATATTCATATGTATTTTTTCAAAATTGATATGACTTGGCTTATTGATTAAATACATCTAAATTAATAGTTTTATTAAAAAAATTATGAAAAAATTATAAAATGAGTTTTGCACCAAAGTGCGCTTAAGTTTCAATAAATTAATGGTGTTGGGTTCTGTATTTGATGAGTTAATCAAGCTTAACTCATGACAAACATATTTATTTAGATGGGCTAGAAGAGCTATGTAAAGAGGTTTTGTGGGTTGAAAAATCTCAACCCTAGTCAAGCACAAACCATGTTCCCAGTTAACGTAAGACTCATTTTTATACTAAAAATTTTCTTTGAAGCAGCTGTAAATGTTTTACTACACATGCTCATGTGCAAGTATAAAAAAATTATTTCAAAAAATCCATGGCACGTGCAATTTCTGGCATGGAGCATCCGACTCCACTGTATCTTCCGCATTCAGAAATGGTCTGGGTCAAGCCCATTCCATCTTGAGCCCTAAACCTAGCCTATTTCCAAAGCATATTTCTCAATTCTTTCAATGAGTCCGGCTTTAAAAAAGACAGCCCAAGTTGGAACAATGGCAGATGGTATAGAAAAACAAATCTTAATTTAAAATAAATTATATGTGATAAAAATTCATAAACAACAAACATTATATTGTTATGAATTTTTTTATTTTAAAGTGTGTTTGGAAATGGATAAAACTTTTGATGAAAAGTTTTGGAGAATAAAAGTTATAAAGCGATAAGGATACTGATGATTAGTAAAGAAAATAAAGTTAAAATAAATAGGTTAGTTGTGTAGAAATAATTAAAAAGTAGGATAGTTATATAAGAAAATGTGAAAAAATAATTAAAAATTAAAATAGTCATGGAAAGTGAAAAATTTTATTCAAATAAAAAATTCAATTGAAACCTACAACTAAAATTATTTTAGATAAAGGGTGTTTTTGGCAATATGTAAAAAATCAAACTAAAACTTTTCAATAAATTTTTTACTCTTTTTATAACTACTTTATTTTTAATCACATATTTCTATATAACTACCCTACCTTTAATTATTTTTGCACAACTACCCATACAATTAACTTATTTATTTTAACTTTATTCTCTGTATTCCTTATCATTATTCCTATAATATCACATTATTTTCCTTCAATTCAAAAACTTTTATACCAAAAAATTTTCATTCAAAATTTTTATCAATTCCTAAATGCCCCCAAAATAAATTTTCATTTTATTGGAATGTCATTTTTACAATATAAAAATTTATAGTATGAATGATATTATCATTTTAATTCTTTTTTTAAATCTTCTCCTTTATTTATCTCATGTTGAGTTTCAACTATCAAAATTTAATGTTAATGGACAACTAAATGCAAGTTTGGTAACTTGTCTATGCTTATAGCCTACTAAATGCAAATTCGGTAACTTGTATTTGGACATACACTATCAAAAGAACAGTTATATAAAACTCCTCTTCTAACAAATGCTTCTTATGCATATATTTGACTTGGATGAAACTTATCTCCTAATTAAATAAGAGAAGCGATTTAATTAGCCCGGTCTAAGCAAATGTCTTGCTTAACTCACTTTAAAAAACTCATTTATAATGCTTTTGTTTTGCTTTTTCTTCATAGACTTATTTATTTAAGTGTATTTAACATATAAACTGAGTTTTACAATTTTTGGATATGTGTATATGTTTTTTTTGAGATTTTTAAGATAGAAGTATTTTAAATACATATATACACATGCATGTTTTAAAATAAGAAAAACATATATACACATATACAAAAAATGACAACACTTAGTTCATAAGCTAAATATGCTTAGATAAACAAAAGTATGAAGGAAAAAGTTCAAAAAAGTGTTGTAAACGAGTTTTTAAATGTGGACTAAGTAAGACATTTGCTTAGCTTGGATAACAGGATCATTCATAATTAACTAAATAGGGATGCTTCTATAAAACCCCCTTTATATGCAACTCTCTCCATTTTTAAAATTTAAATGATTGATGAAAAATCCACTCAATTTATTGTGTTTAACATGTGTTATTATGGAAACTTTTTCATTTTTCTAATATCAACATGCATAGACCCCATCTACAAACACGTAAAAACAACATAATAAAATGAATTAATGCTAAATATCAATTTTAAGTAGTATTTTCAACATCTAGACCGTCTAAAATATCATTAATATATGGATAAATGATTTCGTAAAGTATCATTACATTCCAATACGTATGTGAATAGATCTAAATTTTTTCCTTAATTTATAGATGAATGTACATATTTTTGAGCAAATATGGCTATACACATACATGATTTAGATGAAACTTGGTCAAATAACTAAACAAATGACGTTACATATATTGAATGGATTGGATTTTTCACAAAGTATCAAAATTTTAAAATTTGAGGGAGTTATATGGAACGGTTTCTAAACGGCCCCGTTAAATAAATAATATTAAATATAATAAATGAATTAATTTTTTTTATCAAACATCAAAATCTAAAAAAAGAAAGAGAGTTATATGGAATTGCTTGGGAGCCTTACCAAACCTATATGTATATACATGTGAAGATGTTTTGTACTTGTGTAGAAAGTGACACATCGCTTTGGGCTAATCTCTATTGGTCCCCACAAGCCCATCCCTCATGCTTTGAATGGAGACAAAAAAATATAGGATTCTGATCTTATGCTGCGGAGAGCATGTAGTGCTACATGCTCTCGGGCGCACACACCTATTTTTTTTATTTTTTTTGAAAATTTTTTCATAAACTTGTTAGCCTAAGTGTATTTA
>JAXCLR010000105.1:34338174-34354522 GCA_035584095.1 Annona squamosa | reverse complement strand
TTGATTTTTCTTCAGTGCGTAAATTGAGAGCAAGATCATCTAAACTCATGGATCCTTTCATTTGTTTTAGACTTTTGTGGTGGTTGTTCCAACTATGTAGTAATTTCTCAATAATTGCACTAACAAGAGTAGATTCGTCCATCTTACTGCCCTGTGACCCAAGTTGATTGACGATATGTTCAATCTCATTAACTTGATTAAGGATTGATTTTTCGTTAGTCATAGTGTAATTGAGAAAATCGCTTACTAGAAACTGTTTGATGCTTGCATCATCAGTACTGTATTTGTGTATAAGCGAATCTCAGATTTTTTTGGCCGTATTTGCATCCTGGTACACTTCGAATAGTGAGTCAAATAGCGCTTCAATGATGTGCCCTTTGCAAACATAGTTGTCCATGTCCCACTTTGCTCGTCGGCTTTGATCTTGCAACATTTCATCTTCTTTTTCTTCAGGTCTTAGCATGGTGAGGACGTACACAACTCCAATGCAGGTTAAGAAAAGATGGAATTGTTGTTTCCATCTCTTGAAGTTGGTACCAACGCAGCAATCCAATCTTGGGATATCGGGCTTTGTAGGTAGAATGGATGACTGGCGGATCATTTATAAATAACAAAAAATAGACAAAACTGAAAAAATTGCCTTAAGATTGTTGGGACAAAATATAAAAAGATAAAAAATCAAGGAAAGTGGGAAAAGTGAAAATAGAACCAAGTTTCACTTCAGGCGTGTTACAAAGTCACTTTCCTTAAGGCAATTTTGTTGCCCTATTTGTTGCTTAGGGTAATTTTGCAGTTGCCCCCAGGATACAAAAAGTGAAACTTGAACTATAATAGGAAACAACATCTTTTCTAGGCACACGAACACTTGAAACAAGATTTTTTAGTTGAACGGAGAGAATTTCAAAATAATATGGTAATTTTGTAAATAAGCAACTTGGACACACTATGTTTGAATTAAGACAAGATGATGTCTGAATTTAAACACTAGAAGATAGGAGAGGAGTGTTGGATTTGATGGATTGAATCTGCCAAATGAACTCGTGTGTATAGTTTTTGAAATGTCACATTTTCATTCATTGCATCCCATCTATAGTCCGTTGCATCCCTTTGAGATTCCATCTATCGCATCCTTTGTCCATTGCACCTCTTTGAAATAGCAACCATTTTGTTGGTGATTTTCGATCTTGTGTGAGCTATTTTTAATCAATCAAATGCATTTTAATTTTAATAAAGAATATCAATTAAGAGTGTATTATGATGAATGTCATCATCAGATCGTGAGTGGTAACATATGCCAGAACAAGCACATTTTGTGAGTAACAGAGCATCATAGTTTCTTGACCCAAGCCACATGTTAATCTTGAAAAGTTTATCAATTTGTGATTCAACTATAGGCTAGAGGTTTAAATTCTTCCAAAATAAAATCTTTTAAGTGTCACTTGAGTTGACTCGTCAAGATAAAATGATTGAGGCATTCTTGAGTGAACTTTTAGGCCTTATTTTATTTGAAATTGATACATGTAACCTACCAAAATGAGCTAGATATTTTATTTGTGGGAATCTTATATTTTCTAAACTTGTAACCTATCATTCTTTGACTAGGTATGAATTGAAAGTTGAACAGATATATATATATATAAGGTAAAATAAGAAGGGATAATCAACATATACTATAATTGGAACTTGTCATATATATATAAATAGCAATGCTCGCATCAAATGGTAGAGAGAGATTATAGTAATAATGTTTCAAAAAAAAGTTCTTTAAATACCCTAAAATATAGTGAAGAAAATACAACAAACAAGTACAGGGAAAACTTAGGCTCAACCAGTTAGGGATGGTATGAACCTTGTGGTGATTGAATTCTCTTTGATTCAACTTTGTTTCTTTTGCCACTCTTGTAGCAACTTAAAAGACCTTATGATCTGAAAGACAAATTAATAATAATAGCAAAGAAGGATTTGAGCTCTAAAGTTCGAAAATCAAGTACATTCTAGTTAAACATAGTTGCTAGATGGATTGGCATAATGTGTGATTAAGGTTAAGAGATATAAATTCACACACTTCATAAGAAAGCAAAATTGCTATGAAAGCATTGGTTGGCCAACTACATTTCTTTGTCGATAATTGTCTTTAGCATTATTCAAATTTGTATCATAGTTCTGAGTGAACGGGTGTTTATTCAAAAAAAAACTGGTTGATGCATATTGTATGTCTCGTACCTAGTTTAGTTTAAGTTTGGAGGTGTGATAGTTCTATGAATATAGAGCTATTTGTGCTTGAGTTAGGAATATAAAATACTAGTTAAAGAGATTTCGTGAGCACTAATTTAGGTCATTTTGTGACTGTTTGCAGTTGTTATCTTGCATTTCCAGGGTCTAAGTTAGGAGCCATGTACATTGCATGTAGTGTAGTATTAATCTTGGTGGTGGTGATCACTTTCAGATGAGATGTGGGTGGCAAAGAATTGTAGCAATTTGGAACAGAAAAGATAATGCAAAAAAGAACAGCAAAAATGTCAAGCAACATCGAGTGCAGCCTCCATTGGGCTCCCCAACGCTAAGATTAGATTTTTCATCAGAATGGGAAGCGTGGGTTGGATGTGCATTGGCACCGTGGCATCGATTCGGGAAGCTGCGTGGTCAGATTTGCGTATTTTTATAATTCGAGTTATTGCGTAATGCATGATGTAAAAGGGGTTTTGGAACACATGGGGGACTTTTGAAGGCCTAGAGACAGATTTTGGAGCCCTAAAGCGTGGAAAAGAAGAAAAGATGAAGATTAAGCATGGGAAGAGAATTTTCAAAGCTAAATTTCCTTCCTGACATGGAGGTTTGATTTTAATTATATTTTCCGTTTAATTATTTCATGTATGGTTTGGATTGTTTATTTAATTAATTTTTAATGCTTCTAATAGTTTAATCACCTATTAAATTATTGTGGAGATGATATGTGCTGCCCAGAAGGGATGACATGTGATTAGGCTGAGATAAAACAACACGAATTCATGAAACCACGCTGGGGATGAGAATTTGTCTCAGCTGCAGGGTTGATTGATTCGTTAGTGAGGATAAGAATATACCGTATAGACCTTCTTACCTCATATAATCATAATTAAATAACGCTGCAAATTGATTCTATTCTCATAGGAATATAGGGAATTAAATTAGTTTGTTAGTTTTATATGATTGCCAAAATGTGCATATGAATATATTGATGCCCTAGATTAATAATCTGACTAATAAGAAATGTTAACAGGAATTGTCTCAATTTGTACCTATGAAGTATTTAAGGGAATTCATTACCCTGGTGCATTCCATTTTGTTACCCCAATTTCTCAATCTCCATTAATTAATTTTCATTTGTATCAAATTTTCATTTTAGCACAATACCATAACAAATTGAATCACGTCAAACTGGATTTAGATTGCTTAAATTGATTTTGATAATTGAATTCGAACTCTAAAGGAATGATACTCAACTCATGGTTGTATTACACTATGGCAATTGCATTGAAAAAAGAGCCTCCGATCTAGTGCACCCGGGTGCACTACGCTTTGGTGCACCCATTGCAAAAAACTCACTTTTTAAAAAAATATTATTTTATACAACTGTTAATGTATGTGTATTAATTTTTATCATTTTCTTATACTTTTAGATTTTTATTTTTTAAAATTGGTGGTATTTTCGTATAAATTTCGAAAATGCCACTGATTTTTAAAAATTAAAAAAATCTAACTGTATCTAAAAATGGTAAAAATCTATACGCTTGTTAAACATGTCTAGATTAATAATGATACATGTGTTAAGCATACCTAGATTAATAATTATATAAAAAAAGTTCAAAAAAATATAAAAATTAGATGAAATGCACCCAAAAAATGCCGCAAATTTTTAAAAATCTAAAAAAATATCAAAAAATCTCCAAAAAGTTAAAAATTGATACACATATTAAATATATTTAGATTAATAATTTCATTAAAAATTTTCAAAAAAAATTAAAAAATAGGTGTAATACACCCAGGTGACCCAGGTGCATTAAGGCTTAATGCACCCGAGTGTGTACAATTGCCTCTGTCGCTATGTACATGAAAAGGATGACCCAATGTAAAGAGGTGTGAGACTATACTGCTTAGGTATTATTTATGATGATCTCATAAGACTAATATGATGATAGAACTATTTAATGTTTAATTTATAATGTGAAAGTTGCATGAATTATGTGATGATGGATGTATTGTAATTCTATGTGAATTAGTAACGTATTATAGCTCAGCAAGTCTTGTACTGCATGTCAAATGCATATCACCTCCTCATAAACGTGAAGAGATGTTACGGAATTTGTGTTAGACCACACAGTGCACTCATTGTTTGGCTATTTTTGTATGTTTGGTCAACAAGATGCTAGGATAACCAATTACGTAGTTGTGTGGACCCCATTATCTACTGATGTAGTTCTAGAGGTTATAGTAACAAAAATCAAATATTTGAAAAAAATTATATTTATTCATTCGTAAAGTTCAATAATTTCATGTTCACTCTCAATGATATTAAATATTTATAATATAGAAGACTAAGAAATTTTAACATAGATTATAAAAATAAATATACATTCCATAAATAATTTTATTACAGTGATTTTTCACTTTCATTTAGATAATCATCAAGGGGAGCCCATGTGTTGGAGATGTTCGATGAATTTAAATTCTCGGTTCCGTTTATATGTTTTTTTTTCTATTAACTCCGTCCATATTTAAAATCTTGATGGCTGATGGAGAATCCACTCCATCGATTATGTTTAGCGCCATTTATACTAACTTGAAAATCCTTCTATTTGTTTAGTTTCACAATGTTTAGCGCCATTTATACTAACTTGAAAATCCTTCTATTTGTTTAGTTTCACAGCATATGCGCTCCATCCATAAATGTAAAAAATCAACGTAATAAAATTATTTAATAATAAGATATCAATTTTAAAGTAATTTTTCAACATCTAAGCCATCTAAAATATCATTACTATGCTGATAAATAATTCTATTAAGTATTATTATATTCTAATATATGTGTGAATGGATCTAACCATTTTTCTTATGAATATATATATATATATGAGCAAATTTGGCCTATGTAAATACTTGATTTGGATGAAACTTGATATCCTAGCTAAACAAGTGATTTAAATACAATGAATAGATTAAATTTTACGCATAATTAATATCTTACTATATGGCTTTGCTTCTATATAACGAAGCGAAGCCCTTTAAATTTATACAACTTATGAAAAACACTAGCAATCCATTCGTAGCTGCATTGAACTGTTAGAATAACTTATAAAATCATTCTTCCGCCCAAAAAAAAAAAAGAAAAAAAAACTTATAAAATCATTCATCTCCAAAAGAGAATATCCTTAAAGTTTCCATGTCATATAGTTGATGCATGTGTTGAGATTGACCTTGGAAACTTTCTATTTAATGATTTGAACTGTTTAGTACACATAAATTAGCGAGATACATTAGCCTTAGATAAGTTTTGACTCTATGAAATTTGTAAAGAGGAAGTTCGATTAAAAATTTTGGGCAAAAGTGTGCTTACCGTAGCTTACAATGTCGGTAATGCTATTTGATGAACACTAGATAAATTTACATAACTTGGCCTATTTAATGAGTTGCTTTATAAAACAGAGTGAAAACGCGAGTTTTCGATCTTTGATGAGGTTTGGCAATTGCAGCATGTTAATGCAAGCAAATTACACTTTGCTTGAATGGTTTTCATATGGAGGCAAGTTCAGAATGGTAAGCACTTATGATTAGAGTTCGCCAGACAAAGAGAACTTTTAGTTAACGCACATGACCTAACTTCCACATAGCACCATTGTCTGGATATTTGGATTTATTAGACATCAATGTCAATGAATTTTCTTCTAGGTCTAGAATTGAACCTAAGAAACATCTCACTTTTCTAAAGTTTGGTAATTGGTTAACTACAAAATACAGAGTACATGCGACAAGAACTACACTTCTCTTGTAAAGCTCCATGTTACACGTGCAGCAACAAATATATACAGAAAAATCTCAAAGACAATACCCATGTTAGAGACGCCATCCACAAACAGGATGATCATAGGAAATACATGTACAAAAAAAAAAAAAAAAAAATCCTCAAAATAAATCCCGTAATGTGTGCTTGAAAACTCTGCGAGTGAATGAAGTGTGGCTGGAAGAACCCATCACTAAGTAAATGCGTCATCTCGATCCCCGCCTTCTCCAGTTTCCCCTTCCAAGTTGCTGAATTCAAGAAAATGGGTTGGTCTGTGGTCTTCATGGTAGAAGTCTCGAGGTGTGCCCAGCTTCACTCCATACTTCATACTCACTGTGTGCTTCACTCCCATGAAGTTGTAATTCCAAGGACCATTGTCTGGAATCTGAGGAAATTTATATCAAAAAAAAAGAAAAAGAAAACATCAACAATCATCCTTACATGTTAACCAGTACACTAATGGTAAACATACAAAAAAAAAACAAGCAGCATTTTCTATTCGTATCCTCCCCAGTGGGCTTGGTCAGAGTAGTACTACACTGCCAAAGCACAGACCTCCAAGGCCACACACTTCAGATAAAAGGCCTTATCCACTGAACATGAGGGGAAGAATGGATGCAGAAAGGCAAAGCATATTTACCATGTAGAAACCCAAGAAGCGATCACTGAGAAGCATTTGAACCTTCTCATAGTGTGTTGGCAGGTAGCCGTGGGGATTGCTTCCAGTGTCTTTATTGACCCGACCCCATTCATACCCAGATGGAGTGAGCTTATATGCAGTCAAGGAGCAGGAGCCTGGAGTGAAACTGCAGGTAAGAATGATGCATTTCTCACCATCCCATTGTTTGTTGTTCTCCAGGACACGGGCATGGGAGGTGAGATCCTGAAACAAATAAAACCAACAAGTTCATGTTGCAAACAGAAGGCAGTGAAAGGTGAAAAGATAGGAACAAGGGGAGATGCCCATCCACAAAACAAAAGAAAAGGAAGTTTGGTAATTGCCTGCCTAACTACAACAAAAATGTCCTTCAACCCTTGAATCGTCTCACCTTTCATTAGGGTGAGATATATGGCAACACATTAGGTTGTTCTGTATTGCGCATCTTAGGGCTCAGTTGACCAACAGATGGTGGACTTCTTAGACATCGAATGTCAATATGAATAATAGCTGCAATATATGTACCTGAGGAGACAGCTGAGGAAGTTCATTGGGTTGCGTGTGCATCCATCCCAGTGGCTCTAGATCATTTAAGAAGTCATGCTCTGGAAGAGCGGATGGCAGATGTACTTGCTGATGAGTTCCCCATTGTGGTGGCAAGGCAATACAACGGATTTCTTTCACTTGAGGGTTATCAGGGGGACTTATACCATACAAATATCCCGCAATTTGAGTCCGCAGATCTGCTATGCAAATAAATTTCTTCAAAATGTTCTTGGGCATGATGTAGGTGTAACCTGTCTCCTGTGATCAGAAAATTTTGTTTCATCACCAAACTTCAACAAAATGAAAAGGAACCAACATTATAAAAAGAGACAAAAATGCCTCCAACCACTTGTTTGGTTACCAAATTTCAAAAATGAATAGGATTGAAGATTGCACAAAAGAGCCTCAACTTATGCAACCAACATTGTAAAAAGAGCCTCAGCTTATGGCACCAAAACTAAAATGAGTCTTGACTTTACCTTAATGTCCTCTGTATTCACGTAAATATGATTAACTCTGAGATACAGATTTGTTGCTGAGATTGCCCTCACACGCCAGTCAGTTTTTGACCCAAATGCTTGTTGCTCATAGGGACTTGTGGTAGTCACAATAAGTTCATCTCCATGGACATTTGTTGTTCTAGTTGTGACTGCAGTAAGCTGGCTTGCTTCTTTTGCCTGCAAATGAAGAATCACATTATCAGCAAAAGGAGCCCAAAGAGAACTTTCTGAACGAGATTTCGTCATCATCATAGGCTAGAATGCAGTTACTAAAATACATCACCTGCTTCTCAATCTCAGCAATCTGTTGCCTCTGCTGTGATGGCGGAGTAATCTCAGCTCCCAGTATTATATCACGGATTTCAGACTGGGTCAAGGCTGATGTGTTGACATTATTCTTCTTGGCATAATCAGACAGAATAAGATCCCTCAAAGCAACTTCAACCTGCAGACCAGAAGATATTAGCAACTCCTAAGACTTCAAAACAAAGACAATTTGAAAAGAGAGTTACCTTCATCCATTGATCATCAGTGAGAGAAGGCCAAATGTGATGTGGTTCAGTGATGATAGTCTTATCAGGCTTCAGCAACATCTTTGCCTTCTCATTGTTCACATGTAGTGCACGTAAGATCAAAATAAGACGAGAAAATGCAGTATATGACGAAATGCTTTTCAGCCAATCATCATAAATGTTGAAAAGAACCATCTGTGGCTCAGTGGCTTTCAGAATCAAGTCACCAAACTTCTCAATTTTCAAACATGCCTGGAAAGGCAACTGTAGCTCACTACCCTTGATAACAATGTTTGGAAAATCAAGTAGATGGACTTCTAAAGGATCCAACATTCCTTTCCGTGTCACAATGATCTGCTTTGGTTGCTCTTCGACAGGCAGCGAGCGAACCAGGGCAGCCACTTCTTCAGCTGTTTTCCACTTTGCAAGCTGACCAAGACGCTTTTGCCCAGCCCAAACACTAGTGTGGATCACCTGCAAGAATTTATTGGATGCTTCTTGAGCATAGCTTACAGCAAAATGCTAAGACCTACAGCTTAACCAAACAACAGGAATGGCAAAGAACGAACCTTAAGGAACAGTTGCCCAGTCCTTGGATTGAAAATAAAGATGGCACCATTTATTGGCTTTGTGGTAAGATTTCCTTCGAATGTCTTGTGAATGGTGACACGGTACACATTTGTATCATCAACAAACCAGATTATCTGATTGCTGAAAATCTCGCCATAGTTCTGAGATGACAAATATGGTTCTGTAGGTTCAGATGAATAGAGTTGCAAACCCTTTCTTATGCGTTCTCTCAGGACATACAATGCTGGATTTGACTGCAAATTCACAAGAACATTAGCTATTTACACAGATCAATTTCATTATTATGACTGAACTTCTGTGTAATAAATACAACAATTATTATTGAACCAGATAAACTAGAATACCTTCATGATTTTATTCATTGCTTGAGCCAGAAGAGGTTTAGACCCAGGAAACCAATTTCCAAAGGCAGAATGCAAGTTGTACGCCAGATCAATCCCAATCATCACACCTGCAAAAGAAGACCTTAATATAGCCTCAAAATGAAGAACAAAGGCACAAGGCCACTGAGCATAAAGGGAAAACAAAACAAAGCATACCAGTTGGAGATGGATAAATGGACATGTTATCAGTAGTGTAATCCATGAATTTTGCCCTGGTGTACCGTTCAATATCATGAGAATCATAGTCTCCCCAGCGGAGCTGAACATCAATCCAATATTTATTGCTTGCTTTCTGATCAAATACGTCCTTTGATTCAGCCACCAAACTGGGTTTCGACATAGGCCATCTATGTGCAGCAAATAGAAGAATGTCAGCGCAAGAGCTGTTCATCTTGTAACTCTTCCTTGGATGTATAGTTTCTTTCTGCACAGTTTCAATTTCCAATGCATCCAATTCTTGATCCAAAACCTGGCAAAGATCCATCACAACACTCTCATGGACTTTCTGCCAGAGATGAGCACGGAATATCTGAATAAGAGATATCTTCAAGGTTGGTATTTTCCCATGCATGAATATCCCAGTCAAATCTAGCTGAACTTGGAAACCCACGTAAACATTGGCACGGTTTATAGTAGGAGACCACCATAGTGTAAATCTACGATTTGGGATTTGATTTAGCCCTGATCTCTGTGCATTTGTCAGCTTCTTGTACTTCATAGATTCCTCAAAGCCAGAAGCCTTCTCCCAGAAAAGACCTTCCCATGTTGGAAAACTGAAACAGAAGACATGAGTTAGCAATATTATGATACCAAATTCTCATATGTTCTCTCTTATAATTTTTTCCCATTTGGAAACTAACATATGATCCAGCATGAGTGAAAACAATGATTTGGAATGAGAATTCGTTCATCCAATTAAAGATAATTGATCTACAATGCATCTGACAAATCATAAAGAAGGCCACCTCTCAAATGTTTTTCCTTCAATTTTGTTGGGAGTATCTCAACTAGAAATGATAGAAAAAAATACGAATAGAAAGAACCCAAAAACAATCTAAATCATACAACCAACATAAAAAATCCTAAAATAACAAACCTAAACAAATGCCTAATAAAGACGTCAGTCTCATTGAGATCGAAGAAACCCAAACAAAAACATCAGTCTAAAAAATTATTACAATCTTCATCAAGAAAAATACAAGGATGATGAAGGCGGCCATGCCTGAGGGAGTGGCAACTCATAAACATCACAATAACAGGCAACTTGGATTAGTCTCAGGCAACTTGGATTAGTCTGATCATGCATGGTTGCTTTGTTAACATGCCCTTCTAGAAGGACGTAAGGATGTGAACACAGCACTCAGCTTCTAATGAAAAAGATTAACGAGGAAACCCAGAATTCAGGAGTGCATCTACTACACATTGCACCCGGAGAAGTCTACTTGATACAAATGAAAAGGAAATTCCAGGATGTCACAGGATGCCAAAAATTCAATGCACTGGTTGTCAAGTTGACTTGGTTAACAACTCAGTTAAAGAAGTAATCTGTCCCCTGCTTGGACTTTTTTAAATGAACACCAAGTATAGTCACGTACTGTGCAAAACAGAGAGTTTGGCAGCTAGTAAAACTCAACACAAAGCACATTTGCAGGAAAACTTACTAGGTTCCTTTGAACAATGTATGTTCAAGAATTCCTTCAACTCCACCCAATGCTTGGATGACATCAGTCCGGTAATTATTCAAGTTCCACAGCTTGCCATCATGACGTTGGTGAGTCCACCAAAATGGATTCTGTTTAAGGACTTGATACTGCTTAAAATCAGTGCGGACTCTCCAACCTTTGTCATAGGCCAGAGTGTGCCTGTCTTTCTGAAAGAGGGTATTGATCCGGGGAATACCCCTATCCCATGAATCCTGCAGAATTGAGACAAACCCAGAAATATCAATAGCTACTCAATTATATGTTACATACAGCGCATGAAAATAAATAAAATAAAATTAGTTCCACAAAGTCCCACTTCTATTACTATCTTTTTAATCCCAGACATGAGGAATGGTCAAAACCACATTTGCCAGATGATGGAACCCCAAGGAGAACAATCCAACACATCTAGTTTTTCAGATTCTTAACATGGAAGCAACAATTTGCTTCCAGTCTTAACATCATTACCTCATGAATAAATTATCCATTGCCCTGTAAGAAGCTCATTACTTTGAATGAAATTGATTTCAATCAATCAGTCAGAGGCTGTCTAAATGAGGGAAAGGAAAAGTTTCCTCACCTTTCTTCAACCCATTTTCACCATTCTCTGTTGTGTTGTAACAAATACTACTGTCTAGTCACTAGCACATATATTTCAATCATCAATCATATCTTTCCAATCATTTAACCTTAGATATTTTGCCTTCATGTATTTTATGGCTATCATCTTACATCATTTACATTTCTTTTTCATCCCTATATCATCATATCTATGCAAATGAATAGAAAGAAAAAATAATAATAATAATAATAATAATAATCTATGCAACCAGGGTCAAAGCTATGCCAGGCCAATAGGCTCTCATGATTGATGATCTCACAGGTTTCCCACCACCAAGGAGGAATCATCCAAAAAGAAGAAGAAAGAAGGAACCAAAAAATAAATAAATAAAAGGAATTGATTCATCAGCATGAATGATCTAATCATCCTACAAGAAGGTAAAACCAATCTAGCATGAAAAGTATAGCAATGCTATTTGTCATTGAAATCTGAATATTAACAACTTCCACAAGTAACACATGCAAAAAGATGCCACAACAAAATTAATTTCCGCACAATGACAAAAGGGAAAAGAAGCATACAGTAGACCAAATTTTAAATCCACGCACAATTTCAAACATGAGAAAGAAAAATGCCTAGAGCAGATCCAAAAAAGGCTATTTAAAAAATGACAGACAGACAAACACACCTCAAGATCTTCAAGAGTCAAGCGCCTGTTTTGAGATTGTGCTTCCTGCCTCTTCAAAGCATATTCGGCCCAAACACGTTGTGAATCTATGAATTCACTCTCCCATGGCTGCAGGAAAACAAGAAAAGAAGGTTACAATGTAGAATCCATAACTAAGAGTGGATTACTACGATTTTGGCAGCTCAGTTTACCTGTATGTAACGATACAAATTAGGAATAAGCTGGTCCTCCTCGTGACTCATACCACTGCGGAAGTGTGTCACTCCAACATCTGTCTGCTGGCTGTACCGTAAATCACTCTGCGGAATCAAGATGTGACCCATTGATAACATACCAAGACCTCCAATTTCCTTTGGCGTGTAAAAAATGACAGGGGGGAACCTAAGGACAATGAGAGAATGCAACACTTAGTTTGACTTAAATACAAAAGAATGTGTTGGACCGAAAGACACCATTTGAAAATTTTTAATAACTCATCAGTGGAAATATGCCAGCTTGTATAATGGATAAGCAACAAACTTGCCTGCTGGGCATCTTGGAATTTAAACCAATCTTAATGCGGGTTTGAATCTTATTTTCACATTTGACGAGCAAATCCAACAGCTCCTGAGTATGGACAGTCGCTTCACGAAAATATGTCATCAGTCCTGTCAAAATGAAGTTTTTAGCCCACAAAATAATTTGCAAATCTTAAAATCCAAACAAATACATAAATTAGATGTACCTATAAGAGCAGTATTCCATTTGTTGACTATTTTTGTGAATGTTGTTGATCCAGATGACATAAGAATCTGCCTCACACGATTCTCAAACACCTTCATGTGCTCATCATCAACACGTAAGAACGCAATTGCAGTTCGCTCTTTTGTCTGCTCATTTTGCAAGTTCCAAACCCCATCTTTTGTATTGCTAAATGCTTCTTGAGTCATTCTTATCTTCGGCAATATCCTCACTTCAAACCCGCACCTGGACCACCAATCATCATATGTTTTTGTCAAACAACCGAAGAAAATAGACAAAAGTGAGTAATAATACATAAACATGTCAAGTCCCTAAGAAACTTTGAAAAAAAAAAAAGATTATTAGCGATGCTAAACACAAAGCTTATGACAACTTATATGACAGATTAGGAACTAGACAAAGTAAAAAGGATATTTTTAAGCTGGCTAAATTAAGAGAAAATAAAGGCAAAGATTTAGCACATGTTAGACATATTAAAAGTGAAGACCAAAGAGTTCTAAGATAATGAAATCAAAGAAATATGGAAAACTTATTTTTATAGTTTACTAAATGATACCCCACAAGAACATTTAACATTAGATGTTAGTTTAAATAGAGAAAAAAATAGAAATATCAGTTATTTCCCAAAAATTCAAATATTTAGCGTAAAGGAAGCTCTAAAGAAATGAAAACAGGAAAAGACTTGGACCCAGATAATATACCAATTGAGGCATTGAAGTGCATGCGAGATATAGGTACAACATGGTCAACAAATTTCTTTAATAAGATTATAAAAACAAAGTTGATGTCAAGTGAATGGAGGAAAAGTACTATAGTCTCAATCTATAAAAATAAGGGAAACACTCAGAATTGTGAAAATTATTGTTGAATAAAACTAACAAGTCATACTATAAAATTATGAAAAAAAAAGTAATTGAATATAGACTAAAACAAGAAACTAATACATCTGAAAATCAATTTAGTTTTATGCCAGGAAAATCAACCACTAAAGTTATTTTCTTACATAGACAACTATTTAAAAAGTATAGGGAAAAGGAAAAAAAAAAACTTATACATAATTTTTATTGATTTAGAAAAAGCATATGATCAAGTACTATGAAAGTTAATATGATAAGTGATGAAAAAGAAAGGAATTAATAATAGATACATTGATGTTATTAAATATATGTACGAGGGGACCATAAGTGGAGACACTAATATTTTCCTTGTTAAAATATGTTTACATCAAGACTCAGTCATGAGTCCTTACCTTTTTACCTTAGTAATAAATGAAATTATTAGACATCTCTAAGAAGAAGTACCTTAGTATATGTTATTTGCAAATAACATTGTTTTAATAGATGAAACTAGAGAAGAACTAAATTTAAAATTGAATAGGTGGGTAGATGCTTTAGAATCTAATGGTTTTAGAATTAGTAACACAAAAACTAAATATATAACATGCGATTTTAATAATAGTGAGAACCCGGATGAGGAACCAATTAAGATTTTAGATCAAGTAGTAACAAGAACTAATCACTTCCGATATCTAGGATTAGTAATTCAAGAGAACGGGGAAATTGAGAAAGATATAATACATAGAATTCAAGCGGAACGGAAGAAATGGTGAAGTGCGTTAAGAATTTTACGTGACCGTCGAGTTCCAATCAAATTAAAAGAAAAATTTTATAAGATTGCAATTAAACCTGCTAGGCTTTATGGGGCAGAATGTTAGGCAGTTAAAGAATAACATATATGTAAAATGAATGTAGCGGAAATGAGAACGTTAAGGTGGATGAGTGGTCAAACAAGAAAAGATAAAATTATGAATAAAATAATTCGAGAAAATTTAAAAATGAGACTAATTGGTAATAAAATGAGAGAAAATAGATTAAGATAATTTGGTCATGTTAAAAGGAGACCTGGAATAGCACCGATTAGGAGGACAGAGTCTATCTAAGTAGAAGATGATAGAAAAATGAGAAAAACACCCAAAAATGGAAAAAAGTAATTAAACAAGATTTAAAAATATTACAAATTACTGAAAATTTAGTCTTAAATAGCCAAGAATGATGCAATAGAATCCATGCAGCCGACCCCACCTAAGTGGGAAATGGCTTATGATGATGATGATAATAGAAATGATAAAAAAAAAATACATCATGAGGATATCAAAAGGAAAATCATCACCATCAGCTGCATGGATTTTGTTGCATCATCTTTTAGAATCATAAAAAATGTTAGTAGTCTCAAATATTATTTAGTAATCTCTAACATCTTCATAACTTCCTTAATTACTTCTGTCCTTTTTTTTTTTTTTTTTGTCTTGCTCTCATTCTCTTACCTTCTACTTAAACAAACTCAACTCTCCTAACCAATGTCATTTCAGAACTCCATTTTAACATGCCTAATCTACCTTAAGTCTTCTTTTCCTCATTTTATTAACCATTGGCTTCACCTCTAGATTAACTCAGATTACTTCTTTTCTAATTGACTTTTTTCTTTTTATCACTCATCCACCTTAACATTCTCATTTCTGTTACAATTATTCTATGCATATGATATTTTCTAACTGCCCAACATCCTACCCCATATAGCATAGTTGATCTAATCATTGCCTTATAAGATTTTCATTTAATTTAATTAGGACTCAACAGTCACATAAAATTCCTAAAGCACTCCATTTATTGCATCTGGCTTCCATTCTATTTATAATGTCTTGCTTGATTTCTCAATTTTCTTAGACTATTGATCCTAAATACCGCAAGTGATTAGTTCCTAGTAGTACTTAGTTTGAAACCTTAATTGGCTCCTCATCTAGGTGTTTGCTATTGCTAAAGTTGCATGTCATATATTCAATTTTTGTTTAACTAATTCTAAAACCATTAGATTTTATGATATCCTTCTACGATTTAATTTCAAGTTCACTCTCGTTTCATCTATTAGGACTGCACTTGCAAAGAACATGTAGCAAAATACTTCTTGTAAATGTCTAGTAAATTCATCCATAACTGAAGTAAAAAAGTAAAAATTTAAGACTAACTTTGATGCAAATCTATTGCATTTAGAAAACCACTTGCATCTCCACTTGTGGTCCTCACATTTGTTATAGCTTATAATAAGTATCTCCAATAACATCAAAGTATCTATCGGTAATTCTTTTCTTTTAGCACCTTCCATATAAATTCACAAAACTATATCATTTTTTTTTTTCTAAAACAATAGAAACCAACACATGGATCTTTATTTTTCTCTACGTTTCTCAAATAATTGTCTAAGCAAGAAGATGAATTAAACCAAATTGATTTTCAGAGACATTTGATTCTCGTCTTGCTATTTGTTCAATCACCCTTCCCACAGCTTCATTATATGACTCATTAGTTCCATTCGATGATAATCTTTAAATATGTCCCTTCTTTTCATAGATTGGCACTATAATATTTCTTCT
>JAXCLR010000105.1:34276826-34305705 GCA_035584095.1 Annona squamosa | reverse complement strand
ATTTTCTATCAATTTGACAACTTCTACATCTAAAACTTTTCATCAAAAGTTTTACCTCCAACCAAACACACCCTTAAAAGTAACAAAATAATTGCATTATCATTAAAAACTGTAGATTATGTTTGTAGCTTGAAGGGGTGAAGCTGGCTTTATGTAAGTAACTGTGGGAGCATGTATGTGTTGGTCCGGAGTTATTGATTTAATCTAAGAGGAGAAAGGTGAATCGAGTTAATAAAGAATTATTTGGCTAAATAAAACTTAACCCTTGATTTAATCGGTCCCATTAAATGAAACATAAAGAGCTAGTGAGAGAGCAATAAAAGAATAAATGCAGCAATAACAAAGGCCAGATAATTATAGTGATTCGAACAACTTTTCCACTCCACTCTTCTAAGCACACACTCTTTTGTATTTTGAGGTATTTTAAAAAAAATTACAACTAGTGTTTTGGATTTCTTCTAGATTTTAACTTTAGGAGACTTTTATAGCAATCACATAGGTAGACATTGGGTCTCACTCCAATCGACCACTACTTGTGTCTCACCTTGGCCTTAGTCTCTAACATCAATCCAAGTATCACAATATAATAAGATTGAATAAATAAAAGTCTACATTTTAGAAATTGCGTAATGCAATTAAAGCACTTGAACAGACTCTTGAGAATTTGAAGAAGATGAGAAGTTGAAGATCTTCTAGTAGGCTCTAGAGTCTCTTTTTGAAAATTAGTAAGTGTTCGCTTTAATGCTTGTAGGATGGAAGTTTATAGTTTAATGAATACTCTAGCCAATATTTATAACTCTCCTGTATGTGCTTTAAATAGTTGAGGGAAAAACTTGAACATTAGAAGGTAGGTGTTGTGCATTTAATGGACTTGGGACCATACCAAGTCACATATGAAATCGACTTGGGATTCTACTTCACTATATGTTGAGATTTTGAAACTTTGAAACTTTTTTTCTTCAAGTCTTGCTTCTGGTTCAACTTCATGTGAGACTTAACCCAAATTATAAGTAAAGTTGACTTAAAGGTGCAACTTCGCTCCTGGTACTTAGCCAAGTTTTTATCTTCTCTCTTAGAGCTCCTAGTCCGAGAGTCTAAGTTAACTTCATATCCGACTTTACTTAAGTTGCAAAGTGAAGTTGACATGGGTCGTAACTTAATTTTCTAAGCTTCAGTAAGATTGAACTTCAGCTGCCTGATGGATTCCAAAATTGCATTTTGATTTGATTTCAGTTTGCGACTTTACCCAAGTTGCATGTTGAGTTGACTTAGGGTGCAACTTTGATCTATCCAACGTCTATATATATCTATATATATTTTCTCTCTTTTTCTCTCTAAAAAGCCTCTTGAAGTCAACTTAAGGTATCGATTTTTAAAAATTAAAAATGTAAAATATTGTAAAATGTCAAAACTTGGTATATGGATTGAATATACTTAAAAAAACATATTTATGAATAAATATAAATATAAATAAAATTAAAATTAAAAAAATGAATATTGTAATTTAAGTTGATGTACAATTTATTGTATATTATCATACATCTTCCTACATTTTACTGGCGGCTTCCTTTGACTCCCTTAAAATTAACCGGAAGTAAAAATTTCCAGACCATCTCTACAGAAAGTGGATAATGCCTTGGAGAAAAAATAGACAAACCTTCCACACGAGTGCCGAAAAACCACATCAAGACCCTTTCCATCTGTACCTATGCTGAAATGCTGATAAATCAACCGATTCAAGTTCCTAAATTATTGTAGGCTGTGTCTAGGAGAGGGAAACAAATGAAAGGAAAAATTTGGTGATAAAATTTTTGACATAGATAATTAATGATGGACATAATAAGGAGTTGAAACAAATGAGATAGTTATTTAGAAAGATGTGAGTGATTGTTACGCCTGCATACGAGGGGCTTGAATGTCATGAGAATATAACCATATATATTGAGAATGGAAAAAATGATGTTGAAAATAAAAAACAATCATGTTGTAAAATAAGAAATTATATTTTAATTGGGAAAGTTACCTTATGAAGGAAAAATCTTAACTCATTTTTATTTCATTCGAATTTCTTAAACGCTTTGGTTAATTGTTAGTGTGTTTGAAAAATGATAAAATTTTTGAAAGAAAAGTTTTTAGTATAAAAGTTTTTGAAAGAAGAGAAAATAATATAATTTGATAGAGATAATAATTAAAAAATATGATAGTTGTATGAACATGGTAAAGAAATAATTGAAAAATATGATAATTATATAGAAAAATATGATGAAATCAATAAAAAAAAGGTAGTTGTGGAGAAAGAAAAGTTTTAAATGTAAACAAACGCACCTATATAAAAGTATGTGAAAATTGAATTAAATTTTTTTCTTTTTCCTTCTAGCAATACGCCCTTATTCTACAGTTACATTACCAGTTTTTTAATCTTACAATGGTCAACATCAGTACATTGATTAGCTTCTACATCGATTACACTAAATTGATGTAGAAGCTAATTCAATCCAACAAGTTTAGACAAGCCTCTCACACCAAAAGACCATTTCGAGTTGTTAAACTGACTCCACGTCACTCTTGTACTATTTTTTTATTTTATGAGAAATTTGTAGACATTCTATTCACAAAACAAACCTTGGTCCATCCCCACCTCTCTCACGAGGAGTACAATAGTTTTTACTTGGGTGGAGAAGTAAAATAGTTTTTACAAAAATGCAAGTCCCTGTGAAAAAAGCCATAGATAAATTCTAGGGGTGATCCCCACCAAAAGCCCTGCCAACCTCCTGAAAGCGTTGCCAT
Organism: Annona squamosa; assembly: GCA_035584095.1. NCBI lineage: Eukaryota > Viridiplantae > Streptophyta > Magnoliopsida > Magnoliales > Annonaceae > Annona > Annona squamosa. Next base: position 34,302,918 of record JAXCLR010000105.1, on the reverse strand, counting down.
CTTTGCTAATGAATGCGCCACTTGGTTTGCAGTCTTAAACACATGATAGAAACTAATCTTCACAAAAAATCTACTGGTGGCCATAATTTCCTCCAAAAGGAACTGAAGCGCCGATTCATGCTTTTGACCTCCCATACAAGCATTGATAAGCATCGGTGAATCACTTTCTAACACCACCTCTTTAATCCCTCTCTCCTTAGCCCACATCAAAGCCAACAGCCATGCCTTGAACTCCATCCACAACGGGTTAATCAGGACCCGATCCCCCCAGCTGCTGGCTGCAACAAATTTCCCATGCCAATTTCGTATCACGGCACCATAACTGCGGTTCCTAGAGTGATCGGACCCACCAGCATCCACATTAACTTTGAAAAACCAAAGTTAGGCCCCTTCCACCTTGCCCTACTATCCTCCAGAGTTAGCCTTCCACCCACAAGCACCCTCGCAGCCCAAAACTGAGGTAGAAACTCAATACACCATCTCACCGAATCCTCCACCTGGCTATGAGTACCAATAGCCCATCTCTGATTCCTCGTAAACCATGTTCTCTATCAAAAGATCAAGAACAGGGGAAATAACTTACTATTCTTGTACTATTATTCGGGAAGTATTACAACAACTTATAGTTACAAAGCAGAGATCTTTTTAGTCCAAAAACATATATTTTTTTGTTTTTCTATTTTTTTTATAAACATGTTAATTTAGTTGTATTTAATTTATAAATTAAATTTCGTTTACATATTTATTTTTGATTTTTTAAAAACAGGAGTATTTAAGTATCTTAAATTATATTTATAAAAAAAGTCATTTTAGATTAACATGTTTATTAAAAAAAATTCAGAAAAACAAAAAAAATTTTTTTTATACCGGTCTGGAATCAACAGATCTGAAAAGAACATTTGGCTTACAGTATATTTAGAAAAATGGCGCAAATAACTGCACATTTTAGTTCGGTAAAGGTACTGGTCTGGTTCGAACCGATTTAACCGGTTAAGCAAACCGGTTTGAATCGATGACGTTAGCATAACATATTTATGATGTCATAAATATTAAATTATTTTTAAAATTTAAATAAATATACTCATAAAATATTTTTAGTGGCAGGTGCACGAGTACTTCACGACAACCCACGGTAACAACCGCAGCGGCACCAACCAGTCAACGCGTGGGGTAAGCAGACACGATGGGAAACGGACACGTGAGAAAATTTTGGGCCGCCAGGGATGTGAGAGCCGAGACCAGATGATGGCCTGAATCCAGCTGGCACTGCTGCTCATGTTATCTTGCCCCTTCTCACCCCACCCTTTGCAATCTCCAGAGTTTCTCTTCTAGCATTTTCCAGAAACCCCAATCAACCATAATACTACAATTAATGTATTATTATTAATTTGTTATCTCCTTATGTTTTATTGTATTTTTGATTAATTTTATTTTTTATTTTGCTTTTTCTCATTTCCTGCCTTGCTCCCAATAATCAAATCCCGCACTACAGAGACTGAGAGAGAACAGATAACCTAGAGATTGTAATTTCGTTTCATGCTGCTATGAGAGAGAATGAAGAGAAGGATAGAAACAGATTGCATAATTTTTGGATCTCGAAGAGTCTAGTGAGTTTTGCAGTCGTATGGTGAGAAATGAAATGGATTTCTTTTTACGCAATTTGTCGCTTGCAGATCTTGCCCTGATTCTGCTTGGTTTTTCCAGTGATGTGTGTGTGGGTGCGTGGGTATATATGTATATATTTTTTTCATTTCAGCGAACGGCTGGAGGAGAAGAAGAAAATGGTAGCAATGCAGAGCTTGGATGGGAGCAGCAGGGGCAGGCAACTGGCTATGTGTGGCTGCTGTTGTGCCGTTGCCACCGCGACGATTTCGCCGACGATGGATCGATTATGGCCGGTCACTGAGAAGATGGGTAGGGTTTCCAGTTTCGTCGAAAGGGGGAAGACGAGAAAACAAAAAAGACGGGCAAGCAGATCCATTTTTGGGGAAGACGCAAAAAAAGGGAAGACGCGAAAACAAAAATTGGCAACAGCGGGTTTTCCATTTTTGGTTTTTTTTTCAGAATATATACCAGGTCCTTCCGACCGGTCCATTCCGGTTCAACCGTCGATTCGACGGTTTGATTGGTTTTATGCATTCGAACCGAAGCGTGTGTAATCGAACCGGAAACTGTCGAACCGGTCCGACCGGGTTCTTACAACACTGATTTTACCTCTAACTCAAAATATGATATCTCGTACCAACTGAGTCAGCGCTGCCGTTGCAAGCATCCGGGACGCGCTGTGGTCGTGGGATCGATTCCCCAACACGACGAAGAAGTAATTTAGTAGGAGTAGTGGTCTCCTGTTGATTGGGTGTGGGAGTAGTGGTCTCCCGTTTAGTGGTTGGAAGCTGTGTCTTCTGGATTATTTGGTAGAGCTAGTGTCTCCAGATTTATAAGAATGTCTCAGGCCTTCAATGTAATATGTATTGAGATGTGTGTAAATATATTCCAATCAAAAAAAAAATCTGATATGTCGTTAGGTTCTATTACATGCCAGGTCAAAATTCTTTTAAAATAACCAAATTACTTTTGTCATTTCTTTTAAAGGATAGTAGTTGTGCAAAGGAAAACTTGAGTTTGATGCAGCCTTTTATTTTTATATTACTTCATTGATTAATATCTAATTACAACAGATAATAATGATATCATTTTTATTTTTATTAAAGGTAATTTTCTAATTTCTTGTCATTTAAATGTTGGCGTAAGATCCATGGTCATCTATACATTTTTCTAAATGCGTTGTTATATCCACAAACATGGTTATAAACTGTGGTCATATTTGGAATTAATGTGATTTATTACTATTATTGTTATTATCATCATCATCATCGTCCTTACCTTTTTAATGTTTTTTTTATCCAATTTTCTTTAAGCGGATAAATCCTTGCCCAAATATTATTCCATGCGCCTGACCTTATACTAGCGGTAAAATTCGGAAGACTGTCAACGCTGAATCCATTAACAGGCCCCATTGGTTTGATTACAATAACTAAAAAAACATTTATCTCGTATATACAATAACAATTTTTAATCATTATTTTTAGTAAATTATATTTATTGTAGGAGTGAAAATTGGATTAAGTTCACTTGTAACTCGCCAATAACGGGACCTTTTTTTACTATGTTAAACTCTTATTGTCATAACAAATTAAGTAGTGGATTGAAAATTTTTGCCGTTGATCATGTTCGTGCTCATCCAAAGATATTCATTTATTAAAAAACATATGCATATGAGATAAAAAAAAATATGGACATTTTTATCTTATTCTCTTTTTTAAAAAAATTTCATACTATTTATAGTTCACTATACTCTAATTTAATTTTAAAACTATATCTTATAATAATGAATATATAAATTTAATATAAATAAATTTTTACACCAAGGGTGTGTTCGAGGAGTGACAAAGATTTAGTGTAAAAATTTTTGAATTGGGAGAAAATAATGTAATACGATATGAGTAATGATGATAAATAAAGAGAATAAAGTTAAAATAGATAGATTAATTGTATATGTAGTTATGTAGATATGATTGAAATGTATGATAATTATGTTGGAAAATGTAAAAAAAATTAAAAATATAATAGTTATACAAAGTATAAAATTTTAAATTAAAATATTCTAGTGTTAAATAAACATGCCTTTGGATGGTTTGTAGCACCATTCTCACCAAAGTAATAGATAGGGTTAAAATAGTGCTGGTAGCGTCACATCAGTTGTATCTCCAGATTTCCAGATGAGAACAGATTGTTGTAACAGATATTTGAGATGAATATAAATATATCAATAAAAAATATAAAAAATTGACCTGAATTTTCTAATTAAATTATTGATTCAAGTTGTAAATGAAAATTTTAGTGAAATATACTTTGTAAACTTATTTTAAAAATTTATTTTATTATCTATGCTTAATAATGCTTTGCTTATATTTAATGACATTTTACTTTCACCTGTTTGTAATATGTTGAAGCATTTAGTTGATAGTATTTAATATAAATGTGACTTTATATCTGATAAGCTTAGAAATGTTTAAAATTCACATTTACCCACATTTTTTACTAAACCACCTAACTTGATATTTAACTTGGGACCAATTGAAGTAAGATGAGAGTTGGGTCGACCTCATCTTGACTTGTTATAAATTATATACAGTGGACAAAAGCATTTTTAAATAGAACTACGGTTAGGTTGGCTTTGACTTGTATGACCTAGGGGTGCAACTCGGGCTCATGAAACTCGGGTTCATCCCGACTCTAACCCTAACTCTATTTATAAAACATCAATCCTAACCCTATTTGTAAAACCTGAACCCTAGTCTTATTTTTGAAAATCGGGTTTGGGTTGAGTTTCGGGTTAGAATTTATGTTGATGAATTTACATTTTATTTAAAAGTGATAAGTTTAGAATTTTATATAAATAAATAATAATAACAAATCATGTAAGTAAACATAATAATATATAATCAAGCTACATATTTTTTAAAAACTAGTAATATAAAGAATATTTATAGAAAAAATTTAATATCAAAACTAAGATAAAAGTAAAAAATTAATAAGTGTAAAAGTGAATGATAGAAATAAAAAATAAATATAAATTAAATAATGTACTTTATTTATAATAAAATTACAATATGCCAAATATGTATTCAAAAATAGATACAATAACATAAAATATGAAGAATATAAAGAAATATTGTTTAAATAGTATGCATATATTATATTTTATAATAAATATAAAATGGGAAATTGGGTTCGGGTTCACTTGAACCCTATCATTTTTACAAATAGGATTTCTCGAGTTCGAGTTATGAAAAATCAAATTTCAACACTGTTCAAAATCGAGTTCAGCGGGCTGGGTTCGGGCTCAACCTGGCCCAAGTTGTACCCATAGCATGACCCACCTTAATTTTCACACGATCATTATTAAGTCTTACTAAGTTTTAGAAATAAAGCTATTTCAAAAAAATAAAAATAAAACAATGTGCAAATTTGACGAATTGTCGTGCTTCAATTGCGTCAAAGTAGGTTACACAGCTGGTTTTATGTAACCCTATGGGCGTAGCCCATTTTGATAATGAGGTTAAAAAACAGTCGTTTGCATAATTTAAAATCATTTATTTTATTTTGGGACAAAAAATCATCTTATCATAGTTATGAGTGCGGGGCCATTGTACACATGTTCGGGCAGCGATCGTATGCACCCGGGTGCATTGAGCCTCAATGCACCACAATGCACCGGGTGCATACAACCATTTAAAAATTTTTTTTTTTTACACAATGATTAATCTAAGTGTATTTAATATATGTATAAATTTTTACCAATTTTGGAGACTTTTAGATATTTTTTAAGATTTTTAAAAATTAGTGACATTTTAAATTACTAAAAATGCCACTGATTTTTAAAAATTTTAAAAAATATCTAAAAGTCTTCAAAATTAGTAAAAATTTATACATATGTTAAATATACCTAGATTAACAGCTTCATGAAAAAATTTCAAAAATAAATAAAAAAATAGGTGTTGTACACCCAGGTGCATTGAGGCTCAATGCACCCGGGTGCATAAGATCGCCGTCCCACATCTTCTTGGACATTCATCACATGCTCCCAGGAGCATGCTGTGCTGCATGCTCTTGGGCTCATACACCTATTTTTTATTTTTTAAAAATTTTTTCATGAAATTATTAGCCCAAGTGTATTTAACGTATGTATAAATTTTTACCATTTTTAGAGATTTTTAGGTATTTATTTCTGATTTTTAAAAATCAATAGCATTTTAGTAATTTTAAAAATCATTGATTTTTAAAAATCAGAAATAAATACCTAAAAATCACCAAAAATGGTAAAAATTTATACATACGTTAAATACACTTGAGCTAATAATTTCATGAAAAATTTTGAAAAAAATTAAAAAATAAGTGTATGTGTCCAAGAGCATACCATAAAAGTCCCATCTTCTTGCCTCAAATAAAAGCTACGATCAAGCTATGCAAAAGCAGATCACATAAAAACAAAAATCACAAAAAATCACAAAAAAAAAAAAAAAAAATGAGGATCACAAAAAATCACAAGGTCCTAGGCAACCTCAAGTCACATGTTTGAGTGGCATTGTTGGATTTTGGACATGTATACATAAATAACGATAATTACATTTATGATAAGTTAAATTAGAAACATGAAAATTGTTAGTATACATATAATGTCCGAATTGTCTAGAATAAAGTGTGCATGTGAACCTTATATATACTGACACTTTTTATTTCTAATTTATTCCATCATTAATTAGAAATTAGGTATAAAAGTTTGTAAGCATAAAAGCCCATTTTATGAGATGGCTTACACCAATTAAATTTTAAACCTTATAATTATTATTGTTTATATGTATATATTTAATTATATATGTTCAAAATCTAACATCCGTACCCTATAAATAGGGCACCCCACCTCAATTATTTGGGGTGCCCTAGCTAGGCCAATCTTAGCCAATTTCCTTACTTTTTTAGTATTGTGCTTTTTTGTACAAACTTTTGTCATTTTTTCTTGTGCTTCTAAATTTGAAAACTTCACCAATTTCCCATCTTTGGAACTTTTCAAGGCAAGATGTCATTTATCTTAAATATATTTCTTATGTATGTGTGTGTGTATATATACATGGTCCAACTTTTATGTAATCCGGTTATATAGAAGCAAGGGACATAAATATATGTATATAAATATTCAAGTGCAGACAGACTGCACCATAATTACGGTGTAGACTACCTCAAAATAAGCCCCACATGTATTAAAATTAACTTCTATCCCACCCATTATATTTAAAATTATTTATTTTAGTATAATACTAATTTTCATTCAAATCTAACATGTGTATATACCCTACCTTAAAATGATATATATATATATACATATAGAATACTTCTATGAAATCATGTTTTATAGAAGTGATTTCGTGAAATCCTTTTCATTTTCAAAATGTTGATCTTTCGTAAAAAATTCAATCCATTTATTATATTTAACACCATTTGTTTAGTTAGGAGACCAAGTTTCATCATAATCTAATATTTAATTTATGAAAAATGCTTAAATCCATTCACACATGAATTAGAATGTAACAATACTTTATATGATCAATTATCTATATATTATTGATATTTTAGATGGTTAAGATGTTGAAAAAACTACTTTAAAGTTGATATTTTACAATTGAACCATTTTATTATGTTGATTTTACACATTTATAGATGAAACCCATATATAGTAAAATTAAAAATAAAAGAATTTCCAGGATACTGTAAATGATGCTCAATACAATAGATGGAGTGGATTTTCTATCAACCATTAAGATTTTAAAAATGGAGGGAGTTTCATAGAAGCATTCCTGTATATATATATACACACACACACAGAGAGAGAGAGAGAGAGAGATCTGATCATGTGTAGACAGATGTAAAATGGGCCCCACACATTAGATTGTAGTGAAACTTTATACAATAATTTATCCATATAAATATCATACTTTAGATGGTTTAGATGTTGAAAATACCACTTTAAACTTGATATTTATGTTAAACTATTTTATTATTATGATTTTGTACCATTTTAATATGGAGATTATACACATGTTGGACTTGAATGAAATTGGTATGCTAATAAAATAAACAATTCTAAATACAATGGGTGGGGTAGATTTTCCATTCATGATTAAGTGGAGTCTACAGTTCATGAACTACACGGTGCGGTCGTATACACTGCAACATTTTTCATATATATATATATATATATATATATCTCATTGAGGAATCATCCTTTAGCCTAGGCTATGCAAATCTCTGTTTAGCGCACCTTAAAAAACCTATTACAATAATTTTTTTTGCTTTTGTCTTCATACACTTACTTATTTAAGTGTATTTAACATATAAACCAAGTTTTACAATATTTGGATATATATATATTTTTTTAGATTTTTAAAAATAAAGGTATTTTAAATATATATATATATATATACACATGGATATTTAAAAATTTCAAAAAAATATAAATATACCCAAAAATGTCAAACTTGGTTTATATGTTAAATACACTTAAATAAACAAGTGTATGAAGTCAAAAGCAAAAAAAGTTGTTATAACGCGTTTTTTAAGGTGGGCTAAGCATGGTATTTGCTTAGCCCGGGATAACAGGATCACTCATCTATATCTTTTGATTGAGTTAATCGCATCTGAGGCTCTCACTTGTCAATCCACATACTCATCCAATTTATAATTCCAACATTATCTAAACTCATGTCATCATTTTACAAAAACGTCAAAAAATAGTTAGTTTCTATAATCTAAAGCACTCATATTGTGATGGATCTTTAATGATTGAACACAACATTAGCTTGACTGGGAATATCATTACTTCTTTTTCTTTTTCTTTTTTGTCGAACACAGGAACTATCATAGTTGATCTAATATAATGCACACACTTCAGATCCTCCAATATGTGTTTTTGAGGCTACATAAGTGAATGAGAACCCATGGCTTGTTCTATCTGACAAGGCCTATAAGCCGCAATCCTAATTAACTTGTGCTGGACCTGTACACCAACCGATAGTTAGGTTCCTACATGATCTCTCGTGGTTTGTGGAATCCATGTTTCCCTTTCCTACTATAATCTTGTGTAGGGTTGGGATTCGGGGTGGGTTAAGGTATGCCCAGCCTTGTTCCTATTTTTTAAAAAATTAATTTCACTATATTTTTATATTGGGCCGAAATAAGGTTGGTTAGACCCTCACTTTTTTTTAATAGTTTCCAAGACAAGCTTCGGTTATTTTAGACCAGTTTCGAGACACCGGATTGGATAAAAAATGCGGGTCAAATAAGATAATTTTAAGAATTTATATACTTATTAAAACATAAAGATACATCTATACTAAATTTAAATGTTGTATACTTCATTATTTTATTAATTATTAAAAAACATATCATGACTAAAATAAAACATGAAAAATTATAACATAAATTTATTAAAATAGGTTAATATATACTTATACGTAAGAGTTATCTATATATGGAAATTCCTCTTATTGATTCTGACATTGTTTTCTGAATAAATTGATTCTTCTGCTACTATATAGTTAATTATAAAAAAACATGAAAATTTTAAAATAAAATAATAATAAGATTTAAACATAGACTTATAATTTTTAATAAATTAATATATACGGCGCGGGTCGGGACATGGTCAACTCTATTTTTAAATTCAGGACAACATTTCTAATCTATTTCTATATCGGGTAAAAAAAAATTAATTTTAATTGGTCGGTTAAAAACTGGTTGGGTCAAGATTGGGTCAGGAATCAACTGCCTCAATTGCCACCCTCTAATCCTGTGGTGCTTTGCTTGTCCATTCCATTGCCAAGGGGTCAAGTTAGCGGTCACTGCATGGTCTACTAAAAATTGAGTAAAACAATGATTATTGATCATGATAAGATGGCTTACTTCAAGAGGGTAGAGGTTAATTAAGTATATAAAATTTTAAATAATTTGTAAATTCTTATCTAATCAATTCCCCTTGAATAAGCAATATGCTAAGAGACTGTCGGCAATGCAAGTATGTATGAAACAAATAAAAACAGTAATCAAATCATATAATTATATGTATAATATATAGTGGTTCCTGATTTCTCTACTGTTTTGGGCACAAACTTCTTATATTTTGGATTTCACAGTATATTCAATAGTACAATTTAAAGTTAGTTAATATTTTATTCTAAATTTTAGCTTTAAGGGGCTTATATAAGGTAAACAAAACCGTTAGGAGATATACTCTAACCAACCTCTGTTTAATTTGTTTCTTCTTGAACTTTGGTATCTAAATATCAATCGAAGGCACAAAAACGAGTAAATACAACACAGTGAATGAGACTACAATTTACTCGTGTAAACACTGCGCATGCAGGATGCTCTTTCAGTGATGGAAAGGATGGTCTTTTTTTGATGAAAGAAAAGGATGGTCTTTAAGAAGCAACAACAGTTGTAGTACAAGAGAGCTTTAATGAGTCGAATAGAACTCAGTGGCTCTGTCGCCCATTCAAGCAACAGTCCATTGGACACTTTCAAGCCATAATCTCATGGTTACATTTTCTCTCAAGTAGTCTTCTAATGGTTGCACACTCATTCAAGCGGTAGTCTCATGGTTGTGCATCCTTTCAAGCCCTGTCATGATTGCGGAATATTATGAGTTGTAGTTAGAGGTGGGAATTGAGACGGGTTATACCTAATTTCTAAAAATTTTATTTGATTCTATTTTTTATATTCCGTTAGAGTAAGGTTGATTTTGTCCTTTACTTTTTTTAATAAGTTTTAGAACAAAATTTAAATTCTGAAAAATAAGTTTTAGAACAAAATTTAAATTCTCAAGTCGTTTCAGGATGGCAAATTAGGTAAAAAATATGGTTCAAGTAAAACAATTTTAAGAATTTATACACACATCAAACATAAAGACATATTTATGCGAAATTTATATATTGTATGCTTCATTATTTTAGTAGTTAAAAAAGTAAACATTATTAGTAAATGAAATATGAGTAAATATAATGTATCTTTATTAAAATAGGTTAATAAAATATATTTCATTCAAAATGAATTTCGGCATTTATAAAAAATATTTTCCTAAAACAGTAATAGTTTTTATGAAAGTTGTCAACATGATAGAAAACTACAATTATGCATAAAAGTTATATATATATATATATATATATATATGCAAATGTCTCTTATTAATTCTTATTTTGTTAATATAATTAATAATAAGTAATGTGAGAATTTTTGACAGAAAATTAAAACAAGATTAAAAAATTTATTCATAATTTATAATAAATAAATTATTGGTAGAGCAGTTGGAATTTTGTAGATCGGGACATGAGGGGCTCATCCTAACCCATTTTTGAAAGTAGGTAAAAATTTTTGACCCAACTAGGTCAAATATGGGGCGGGTCGTGGGTTGACCCGTAGTCCAACCATGGTATATCCTTTAATTAGTTGTAATCTCATAGTTTTGTGCCTATTTAAACTATAGTCTCATGGTTACACACCCCTTCAATATGGGACCTCATGTCTATGCACTCTTTCAGGCATAGTCTCTTAGGGGTGTAACTCTTTACGCTCTCCTATCATTATCTAAACTATTAATTCAATGTATCTAGGTGTGTTAAAACTTAAGTATACTTAGGGGCAAAATTCATTCTTACAAGTTTTTTGAATTTTTTTTTAAAATGTTAATATAAATGTAAATCTATTTAATATATGTGTTAAGTTTTATTATTTTTGGAGATATGTGTATATTTTTTTAATTTTAAAAATAAGAATGTTTTAGTCACTTTTAGCTATTTTTAAAAATATAAAGGTTTATATATCTCCAACAATAATAAAATTTAACTTATGAATTACAGACACTTAGATTAATAGTTGTGTAAAAAGTATTTTCAAAAATTTTTTAAAAAATGCGTTTTGCGACCAAAGGTGCACTGAATCACTACTCCATCGTCTCACACGTTAAGTTCTAGCATTAAAGCTACACATTTTTTCACTTCCCATTTCATATTACATTTCATATTTTGTAGTAAAGAGAGTAATTATTTAGTATTTTTTTTATATTCATATATTTAGTATATTTAATCAAGAACTTTTCTCAAAAATGTAAAATGAGAATATAGAACATATGTGCAACTGTAATATATTTTCAAATGATAAGAATATAGAACATATGTGCAAATTTAGTATATTTTCAAATGATAATAATAGATAATAATAGATAATGCAACATCTCACTCATTAAGCTATAGCATTAAAGCTAAGCATTTTTATCGTTTCCCGTTTTATATTACATTTCATATTTTGTAGTAAGGACACGTGCAACTTTAATATTCTTTCAAGTGATAACAATAGATAATGCAATTTAATGTCCAATTATCTCTTGATTTTGTTATGTCTATTCATAGATTGCATTAGCAGTTAGAACTGAAATATGCAGTGAATTCATGAAACAAATCATCAACATTTTAGTAAACAAATTTAGCCAGACAATTTCACATTTGAACAACCACATTTTCATAAATATATATTTATGGATAAATTATAAAAATCCTTAGATCCATTCCTCGATACATTAAAATTAAAATAATCTATAAAATATTTATTCGTATGGGAATGATATTTTAGATGATCTAAATTTCAAAATGCTACTTTAAAATTAATATGTAACTTAAACTATTTTATTATATTGGTTTTGTACATTTTTTACATAGAGACGATGAATGATTTAAATACATTGGGTGGCTTGAGTTTTAATTCTAACAGAGATCATTTATGAGAGTATATGAAAAACTTTGATGTAATGGGTTACATAGAAATGGGAATGGAACCATATACTATATGTTTTGACCCCTCTTACAAAATAATTTTGGTTAAATATATAAATTTGAACAGTTTTGGTACATGCTGTCTCCGTGAAACGCTAAGTCCTAAGAAAGAGATAATTTGTTTCATCTATAAATACGCCTATGGATTTCTATATAAAAAGCAGATAATTAATTTATAGAAATGAGGATAAGTCACCCACATTCACTCCCTTGTTCAACTTAAACAACAAGCTCATTAATTAACACCACAATACGCTTAGAGTTCGTTGTAGAAATTCGGGTTAGCTATATAAGCTGTGAGGAGAAAGGAAATTCTCTTTCAGTCTCAATTTGAACGAGTCTGAACAATTTTACCACATTAAAAAGCTATAGTAAGAACCCATACAGAAATAAAGACATCCAACACATCATAGTGTAACTACTAACCAGATTCGTTAGTTGAAATTCTTGCTTGTGTTAGCTTTTCTTGTAAGAAACAGGCGGGATCTATTCCTCGAACGAAATGGAGAAAGAAGTTTTCGTCCACAGCATAATGGCTAATGGGGATGCATGTTCATGACTATTGACTGGTAAGTGGTAGAAATATTTGTAAATGGAGATGAGACATGTTTCACGATTAGTTACCACTTTAATTTGTTTGCAAGTCAAGAAATTCCAAATCATGACTCAATCATATCACGCGTGGATGTAAAATATCAACCCACAAGGCATTGATTTCATGAACCGAACTGCCTCGGCTTAATGGTGACTGAAAAACCATGCAGGCTAAGAGAAGTCAAAAATCCATTTCGGGATAGCACTAGGCATTTATAACTGACTTTTTAAAGGCGGATGCTTTGCTCCAAGTGATCTTATCCCTATACACAATGCAGTTGCCATCCAATAGTCAATCTCTCTTCTATCAAAAAAAAAAAAAAAAAAAAAGTCAATCTCTCTTCAGCAGCCTCTGACCTGAGAAATAATATTTTTGGAGAATTAGGAAGTATGAATAAAATATAACTGTCTGTAATGAAAAATAGATATTATTGATCTTCATAAAGAGAAAAGAAGTAGTTCATACCTGTGTCAAAAGAAGGTGCTAGCTGGAAGAAAGAAAGCTGAGGAGCAAGAAGAAAAACATAAATAGGTTTAAAGTAGTTAGGTAGAAAAATATATGCATAGAGATTGGCAGCAGAAGCTAGGCAGTGATTGCCTCAACGAAAGTGATATTGGCGCGGCTCAATCTGAGATGGTTTACAATCCAAATCGTAAACTGCCGTCGGATTGAACCTCACCAACATCGCTTTCCACAATTATGACATACGTATATGAATCGGAACTGTATGGATATGATGGATGTAGTCTTAGTGGGACTGTTAATACGCATTCATTTCTAACTAGAATATTTATGCATGTTGAAGTGGGTGTGCGAATGGAAGGTTGTCAAAAAGGGCAAGTGAAAATGATTTATGATTGTCAAGATTCTCATTCAAACTCATGCCCCATCTTTCCCAAGTATCATTCTCCAACAGATGAAAATTATCGAGTTTGAAAGAGACCCATATAGAATATGCATGTTTGTCAATTTCTAGATGATGGCGATGTAATTCAGTCAGTTTTTTGGAATAGCAGAAAGTTTTGCATTTTGGGTTGGAAGTTATATGTTGAGTTCTCCACCTACGGACGACCATGATGGATGTAAAGAAAAAATAGAGGCGAAAGTCCAATTCATGTTTCCTACAATCTGCTATTTGCTACAAGTGGGTTTTATATTATTGGGTGATATATGAGAGAGAGAGAAAGCGAGAGAGAGAGAATGTGAAGGGAAAAAAAAGTGGCTAATGCGCATGTTGAAGCGAAAGAAAGAGAATCGAGAAGAGAGGGAAGAGGAAGAGAAGGATAGGATGCATGTCGATGAGAAGAGAGGATGGAAGGGGGAGAATGTATAAGAGGAGGTTTGCCTCGGGATGGGAAGGAGGAGAAGGTGAGGGGAATGATGGAGAAGGGAGCAAACTCACTGCTTTAACGTGTCATGCTTAGCTTGTACTCATAAAATCAAAACCCTAGCCCGCATGCTTCTGCAATATTCTCCCACCAAAAACCAAACTAACCCTTTTTGCTCTTTTCCTCATTCCCATCTCATACACTTATATTCCTACCCATCCATTATCTTATTACCTCCTTTTCATGCCATGTTTTCACATTCTTCTTCTTACAAAAGACAAATGGTGGGTCCCACCTCAGGTGGGGCTCTCTCTCTCTCTCTCTCTCTCTCTCTCTCTCTCTCCACATGTTCCTACCTACATATAGTACAACCTTCTAATCGACCACTGATCAGTTCTCTTTGCTGTGTTATTAAGGAATTTTTCGAGTGGCCCATACATTTTTTCATACTACTCTACAAATATATATTTTACTTCAACTAAATATAGGAACTAAATCAACCAAAAACTGTATGCCACATGAATATCCAAGCTCTCTCATAACTAAAAATGACAAATCCAACGGACTGCATGAGAGTTGTCATCCACCCAGCTAGCAAACAACCGCCAACATGTTGGGTCTAGGCAGCATCAGACCCCAACCCATGGTTTGGGTCCACCATGATCATCACCTGATGTAAATACTCCGTCCACCTCTCTCGGGTGGAAGACAATTTCATTTCCATGGCCATATATTTATAAGTCAAGACTTTGCATCATTTCCAATGGCATACATGGCCCATTCGAAGGCTGTAAAGGCCTGCCTAGCTAGCTATTTTACAGGATTATTATCATTGTGGGGGCCATTCGTTTGCATGGGTTGTTTCAGCATGATGTGATTAGTTGTCAACCTAAGGAATTGGGCCTTGTGGTGGGCCATCGATCACAATACCAACCGCTGTGTTTTGATCATGGTGACCCACTTGGAGGGTTCGGTGCAGTTGTGGGAAGGAGGGAATTGAAGATGGGGAATCTTGGGAACACAATTGCAGAATGTCAGCATGGTGCAATTGTCTCTTGAAGCAGGTTTGAGGGGCACGTAGAAAGCCCCATTTCTCTCTAGCAAATAGCAATCGCCAACCCAAAGCGGAGACAGCGGCGCTAAAAGAGCCCTGCCTTGGGGTGGAAGCGGGGGACAACTCCCTTGGGCTGCTCCCCTTTTTCTATTCTTTTCATTTCAAAGCTCTCCTCCTTTTCCTGAATTCTCTTCTTTTATTTAAGAATGTATGGATTTTAGAGAGCTGTACTTGCACCCATCTTCACGTTCAACCCATTGGACCACAACTTGATTTTGTCATGCAATTTAAGCTATTATATATTTTGGAATTGGTCTAATAAACTGCTACGGCACCATGAGATCTATCAGATGGACGACGGCTTATATATTAAGTAATTACATATCTAAGTAGAATTTGATTGAAATAACTATTGGAAGTTGTTTGATGGGTGCAAGATAAATTTGATTCAATTGTGGAGCAATGGGTTAGATGTAATTAGAATATCTCGAGGACATGCACCTTTTAAAAGGTGGCACAAGACAAATATAAAAAGAGCTTCCACCCTCATGATTTTAGGGGCTCAGTTCGCGTGCTTGCGCCCAAAGAGATTCCTCCACGCCTCAACACGTTTCACCACCCATCAATCCATTTTAACACTCTCTTTGAATTTTCCATATTCATCAGATCCTAGGACTTTTTCTCATGTGCATCATTTGGACCTTGGATTTTTGATTGGGAACTGATACTCACACTCCTCGTGGGTCCCCCCACTTTTTTTTTATTATTTTTTAACACCTGTGGTCCAATGTCATCTTGACCAGGCATTTAATAAGTATAAAAGGCTTTGCTTAAGGTATACTAGGAGTGAAAATCTTACACGGCCGTTTAGGTTTGTAATCTTAACTTCACTTTTTATACTAGGCCAAGACATGGTAGGTCCGCCTCCCACCTTTTTCAATTGAACACAAACAAACTTCGGGTTGATTTTGGATCGGTATCAAGACAACTAGTAGAGCTAAAAATATGAGTCAAAGTGTGATAATTTTAAAAATATATATACATATCGATTTGAATGTCTTAACATTTTACTATATAGTAAAAGTAAAATATAATTAAAACATTCCTTTTTGATAATTCTATTTGTAACTTGACATTGATGAATATGCGTGTTTACATTCAACAAAAGTAATAAGAGAAACAAAGTACAATTAAAATAGCTAATATGAAAAATAACAATTTTGTTTTTGAAATGTGCAAACAACATTGATAATTTTTTTCTATTTCATTGAAAAGTCATATAAAGAATATAACCTGCACAACATTTATACAATTAAGAAATAAAAATATATCCACAAAGTCAAGTCATATTTACATTAATAAGTCATAAAGTTAAATACATATATTCACTATAATCATGCTCATGTAAATAGGTAATATGGTTTATAAGAATATTATGCATTTATGTGAGAAAGGTGGGTCAAGATGGTTTAAGACATGGTTAATCTATTCGTCATCAAAATTGAAGAACCGCTTTTAAATTGTGCCCGCCTTGCACTATTATGTCGAAATTTTGTCCCAATTGTATGTAAAATCGAGACAAGTCATTAGTCAACCACCCCTATTTTCACCCTTATAGTATAGGTAAATGCATCTTTAGAAATGTCAATTTTTAAAAAAACTTAAAGTTTTCAATTTGAATCAAAGATAATTCAATCCCAATGTAAAACCCTTAAAAGATATTTTTATAAATTATAATAAATAAAGCGATTATTTTGAAAATTTATAAAAGTCAAGGATTAAAATGAGAATATCACAAAACCAATGCAATCATTCAAATCCCTTGTAGTGACTTCAAGAAAAACCAAAAACGAATGAAAAAAGGGAAGAAGACAAATATAAAGAAAATAGAGAGGAGAAGAAAGAGAGTAGGAGAGGTGGGAAAAATTTTTGAGTAGATTTTATTAGGTAAGGTTTGAAGTTGAAGGATTTGAGAAAAGTGGATAAAAATTAAAGTAAGCAATTTTTTTCAATTTTTCTTTATTTATCTTATTTATTGCATTTATTTAATATCTTGTGATCGTATAGAAGAAATTAGTATGAAATTGAGATGTTGGAATTAGAAATTCCAAACCCTAATAGGGTAGAAGGAAAGAATTTTTCAAAGAGATGAAATACGAGGATGAAACATAGATAATTTGAGGATGATATTTTTATGATGAAATGTAATTATTATTTTAAATATTTGAGGCAATGTGAAAGATGAATGTCACTAGATAGGTGTTTAGAAATTTAGAATAAGAAAAATAGAGTATTTGATGATTAAATTAAATAAAATTATTTTTAGAAATTTATTTAAGAATATTGGTATTATTTCGGTATAGATTAAAGAGAAGAATATGTTAGAATTTTATAGAGACCATGCTTAGAGATTTAGAAATTGTGTAAAAAGGTAATTAGAATTCTTCTACTTTTATTTGGATGGTTATGAATGATGATGAATGTTTATTTTTTAGGTGTAGATGTTTTGCGATAATCTGGATGTTTTATTTAAGATTTCTTTATGCTAGTTTCTTCATCGAAATATATATATTTTGATGGTTTTAATTACTAACTTGAGTTGAGTAGTTTGAGGACTTAGTTTGAGACAATGATGACCTTATGATGATATTTGAATTATATGTATTATTTAAATTCAAAAAATATATTTAGAATGAGTACATGAGCATGATGTAGGAGTGCATTATGCATGTTGAGCATATCATTTGATGATTTTCCAGGCAAGCTAGAAAATAAGAGGAGCAACGGTATACTGCAGTATAGTAGTGTAAAATGTTTATTGATGACTAGTCTACTCGAGGCATCGAGATGACATGGATATGATGTGGAGGATAAGCATTTACATTGCATGAGCATTTAGAACATGGTTCCTTGCATGAACATGATATAGATGAGTATATGAAGTTTAAAGATATTATTTTTTTGACTTATTTAATAAGAAAGATGTTTATTTTCTTTAACATTTAAATTTTTTTTATTACTCTGCTTATCGAGTTGGCCCAGACTCATGTTTTCTTATGTTAATATTTTTAAATTGTAGGACTAAGGTAGGAGCGCAATGTAGGGTTGGTGCTCAGACAAAATGAGGAGGAATCTTGGTCCATCCGAGTATATATAAATATTATCCTAATTAGTAGAAAAGATCAATTTTAACATTTTATTTTTATGCATGAATAAGTGATACAGTGAGGATTTCTTGTAAAGCTTATCTTAGTATAAAGTTGATATGTGGTTAATTATGTTGGTAGATTGGAGTAGATTTGGATAATTTATTTCATTTAGTTTTTATATTTCTACATTCAATATTATAATAGATAGTATGATGTGAGGATACTTATAGAGGGTGATTCTATCTAACCCCTCAGCCTCCTAGTTCTAGAAAGATGCTGCTGGATTTTCTAGTGAAACGTAACGACCTTTGGCTAATGGGGAAGGTTAATCATCAAAGCATGACACCTAATTTGTAATAATGCAATCGCCATTTCATACTTAGCTCTAATGTTGGATCATCTTTCTATTTCTTTCATTATCCACCACGTACTTCACATATTTTTTCTAGTGAGTTATTTGGAGATGCCAAAATAACGTTTGTTTTCAAATGCATAGGGAAAGAGGGAGGGAGAGAAAGCACCTTTGAAGATAATGGGTCAAATGACTATGTGATGCTTGGAATTAACAATATGATAATCTCATAGTTAATGAGTGTTTATATATAGAGTTTTGTTTATTTAAATTTTTTAATATCTTGTATTACAACTCTATCTCTAGTATACTCTTTTCCAAATTTTTCTCAAATGTAAACCTAATGATACTTCTACACGAGGCACTGCTCTTGAAAATGAAGGACAATGCTCCCCTAATGCATGACCCAGATCGAAACTAGGATGCATTGGCATCTTGTCCAGAGGTGAGCACCAACCATGCTAGGGCGTTGGGCTCTTGTTTGTTTAAACTTCATAGAGAAAATTTTCCTTATACCCATGATATTTGATTATTATTTTTTTTGTATCCACAACATTATAAAAATTTTCTTAGCATTCATACTATTTCACCCCTAATTTTTCAAATGTTCATGCTGTCACTTTCAACTCAAACAGATATTGAACTCCATGTTAAAATGACAAAATTTGCCTCCACACATTATGTAGACAAGGATGAAAAAAATTCTTGCTTTGTTTTTATTATAATTTGAATAAAAAATGCATCAGATCTATTTTACACAAACTGGATAGGGATTTCATTTGGATTTTTTGTTTACAGATAGCGTAGGTGCAAAATCAATATTTTTACATGTAGTTAATATTTGTTTGGGCTGAAAATAACAACACGAGCGTTTGGAGAATATTTTGGGTGTCAGGGAAAAAAAAAAAAGAGTAACAGTGAAATACTGTGGGTAGCAGCATAGCAAGCGCCTGCGTGAATTCATGCATGTACGGAATCTTTATATAAGGATATATAAGGCTTGCACACGTTTGTGGGCAGGCATTGTAATTCTCCATGTAGAATAAAGGAATTGGATAAATTAACAACATTTATTTTTTAAACTTATTATCTCTTGAAAGCTTGAACCTTCTCATGTATCTAGCTATACAAATAGAAATATATCTACCAAACTTCTAAGCTTTTTTTCACCCCACATGCTCATTCTCTTCAATATTCTTAATTATATATTACGGGTGGCTTACACTTTGAATTTTTTATTTTGGCATTCCCGCACACATGACTTCTATGCGCACATATAACCGACCACAAATGACTTCACCGGTCTTACCCCTTTTCTCTTTCTGGTCTTCTGCAGCCATGTCAAATAAACAATTCTAGCAATCCAAAAGGTTAGCAGTTAGCAATCCTTAGCTAGCTTTCATAATAGCATCCGACCAGGCCATGTTGGAGACAACTTTTATGACACCCTGATGATCATTCACCACAACTTGCTTGCGTAAAATGGCTGGAATCGGAGGTTTAGAGTTGGGTACGTTGAACAGTTTATGTAAACCTAGCTCAAACCTATTTGTAAATTTTAATATATCAGAATTAATGGTTGAAAATTGTAAGAACGAAAGCAAAATTATGATAGTTAATGAAGGTCGTTAAAAGCAATTGAAGTGTAGCATTAATCTTCAAAAATATTTAAAGGTGCATTATACGTCCTCTTCTAATTAACGCACACAATCCAAATTGCTATATGTGGGGTTTTAGTCCCATTATAGGTAAATTGCTTTCGGAGAAACAAAAAGAAAATAAAATAAAAAATTACTGAGGAATAATAAATAAAATTAAAGGTTCAGTCTGATGGTGCTGAATAATAGCACTAGTGATAATAGTTTGGAAATATTCATGTTCCAAACATGTAAAGCAATTGGGGCAATGGGTTTTGTCAGGTTGTGGAGACAAGAGAGACAAATCCATCAACCGACTCGATTTGCAGGGTGATTCTTGTCAGCAAGTTGAGGAATTAAAGGGATTCTAATCATCAAAATAAGACAACATTAGATTGCAAGCCATGTGTGGATCCCATTGTTGACAACCCCAGCCACAGAAAAATAAGGATACATGCATAAATATATACATATATATATAGGTCCACATAAGCACTAATCCACTACAAAAGAATTCAGCGCATGTAGTGATTTCCATGTAGACTATTATTGTTTCACCAGATATACAACATTTCAAGTGCAAATAGTCACTTCGTTTGATACTTGTTTACAACATGCCATCATAGTCGTATATGCAAAAAACCCTGCCATATTTTTCTTTTTTTATGGGTAACCTTGCTATAATTTTGTTTGAAAATTCTTCACATTTAGGTATACACCATGATAGCCAAAACTAGCGTTGCTCATTTGGTCACGAGCGACCAAATAGAATTTTGGTCTGCGTGCTTGTCAAGGTGTTCCGAATTAAATTTTAGGCCCTCTGTCTTGTAGTCTCTTTTTTGAAAAAATTATAAGAATTGTCTCGTAACTTTAAATGTCATATGAGTTGAAATATGATATAAATATATTCCGATAATTGACAGGCACTTCAAATCTCATTTGTGGAGATTTTCGAATTAAATTTTAGGTGGGGGCATTTAGTCCCTCTTAAAAATATGTTGGTTGTCTTTTCAGTTAATATTTGAGAGCTTGTAGTCTCTTTTTGAAACAAATTTATAAGAATTGTTTCATAACTTTGAACATAATATGAGTTGAAATATGATATAAATATACTCCAATAAAAAAAAGTATACACCACGATACATATGTAGCAACATGCATCTCGTACATACAATCAATTTTATATTATATGCATGAGCTGCACATGATTTTTGCTTCTAGTGATACTTCAAAAAGACCACTGAGAAAGCTAAGGTTACAAGAAAATTTATGGTGTTTTCGTAACTATACCTTTATAGTTTAGGCAAAATTGCAATTTTAAAAAAAAAAATTCTATACTTGCATAGTTTGCTAGGGATCGCTGGGATATCACTTCCAATTCTGTTAAAAAATTTTGAGAAAAATGATTAAAATACCCATGTGATTGAACACACTTTACATATGCTCACACTATGGTCAGGCTTAGAGATAAACAAGCTATTAGCAATAGGGATGCACAGACCAACATGTTAACTCATTTTTCCAACCCATTTACAAACTAATAAAGATTAACCTTTTTCATAAATGAGTTATAACCTACTAGCCCACCAATCCATTTAAGCTAAATACATAGGCTAAGGTTGATTGCCATTTAGTGATTTGGTTAACTTATATAGGGTGTGTTTGACAATGAGTATAAAATGTTAAGTTAAAACTTTTCACTCTCAACAATAATCATATTTTTTAATTATTTTTTTCACATTTTCCTATACAACTATCCTACTTTTTAATCATTTCTACACAATTACCCATAAATTAACCTATTTATTTTAACCTTATCCTCTTTACTCTTCGTTATTACCCCTCTCATATCACATTTGATAACTTTTATTTTTCAAAAATTTTCACTAAAAGTTTTATTCATTCTCAAACACACCCATAATGTAACATCCAACCTTCGGGGTGTCATAGACATGGTCTATTTTGTCAAAGATAAGAATACCGTAATGAATAAAATCTTTTAAGATAAAAATAAATACCAAAATGCAAAACTATGTAAATCTTAATTAATACATAACAAGTCTACTTCTCATGGATTCATTATACATATTTGATGTTCATTATTAGTGCTATTAAGTATTATAAGAAAACTTCAATAACTTTAAACTTCTTTATCCTTTGGTTTGTTAGTTTCACATTTTTCTATGTTGACAATGACTCTAATTTAGCATTATATTCCTATTTTGCCACTAAAAATAAAACTATGTGAACTAGAAGTTCAGTAAGTTAATAATTTTTTATTCAAATTTATTTTTTTAAATAAATAACATCTATGTTGCCTTTTGTGCACAACAAATTCTAATCAATGAAAATTTAAATACTTTTATGCTTGTGCAAGCGTATGTCCACTCTAATTCATGAATTCATGCTAGTGCTTGCGTGCAACCGTGCTATACATTTGTTAGCTAATTCATCTTCTTTTGTAGTCCTAAGGTTGTTATCCAAATACTACCATATTGCTTTACTGCTTGGGGGCAAGCTCAAGTATAAATCATGCTCATGCATTATGATTAATGCACCACTTAGATTCATTGCTTAACATGATTAAGAATGTGTTAAAATAATCATACTCAGCCTTAAATAAACTAACTTGGAAGAAAATTCCAAACTTAATAAATAATCACACTTCATAACAAATCATAATATTCAAGAAAATATTTATTTTAAAGTCATGATTTGGTAAAAATTTAGTTACTTGTAAGAAGGCTTTAAACTCATTTTTCAATCTCTTGAAGTAGCCTTAAGTCTCTTTTCTTAATTTCATCATAACATGTTCATTATTTCACCTTATTATTTTTATAAATATTATTTAAATTTTTATTTATGACATCTCCAAAATATCTCATAATTTTATTGGTTAAAATTATATTTTTCTATTTATTTTGTGAATTCCTAGTTAATATAAGACATTTTTGCAAACTATTTCATTTGAAAGGGGCTTGTTGTAATTTTTTTAAAACTTCTTTTATGAAATTCCTTCACAAGTCAAGAGGGTATTTTGTAATAATTTTTTAAAAAATATCTCCTGCAAATTTTCTAGCAAGATTTGATTTTTCTATAATTTCTTCAAAATAGGTACCTTTTTACAAAATCATAAATTTATAGGGATTTTTCTGTGAAATTTTTGTAAAAAAGTCAAGCTATAGTCTCTTCTTCCTCCTTTTCTTGGCTCGTTAATTCATTTTCTGTTGATCTTTTGCAGTTGTGGAAACTACCCAAACAAGCTCAGATTTTTCTCATGGACACATATTTGGGTTCTTTATTTAATATAAATTAGCCTAATACCTATCTTTTCGTAAATCTAACGAATCTATAGAATTTGGAAAAAAAGGATGAATTATAAAAATTTAAAATCCTCATCCATCAAAAAATCTTACAAGATTTCTTTTAAATCTCTACTCGATAGAATTTGTTTCACTCATTTTGTGCCTTCTCTCTTCTCTTGCATTTCTTAAAAAGAGTGCGTTGTTACTCGCCAATGCTCTCCCGCTAATGTTCTCTATTAATGTTTATAAATTATACTATACTATATTATTATTATTATATATATTTACGGCTATTACATACAACCTGCTCAACTTGTTAACAACTTGTGTACTCTATATATATCTTATCATATAAATTGTGTTTAAGCTATTTATATTGATGCAAGAGGAATTATTGTTAATTATTAGGTTTTGATTAAAAGGTTAAGACTGGAATCAATTATATGATGCTACCTATTTTTATCATGTATATTTATAAGCTATCACTACTTTTTATTATTTTCAGAAGCCTATTTTAAATTTATTTTATGTAGTTTTAACAAGTAATTTTGTTTAGATAACCTGTTAACGATTTGTTTATGTAACGCTAACAATCTGCTAACATTTAATTAAATGAATCAGAAACAGATTAGGGTTGAAGTTTTGTAAATGAGCTAATAAGGGGATTAATATTGAAAATTTACAAATAGATTATTATTAGGCTTAGGCTTCAACACGAGCAACATGATCCGTGTATATGATTTGGCAAAATGATGTTTAGTGCTTTTTTGTGTACTAAAGTTGGTGTACATGCTTCTCCTGTTGGGTGATCTGCACGATCAAAATGTCTATAATTTTATTTTGATGGATTAACAAATGCATTAAAATTATTTTATTTGGTTTCATTAACATAATTTATTTTATTTCATAATTAGTGGAATATATAGAAAATAAATTTATTTAAAAATATTTTCTTATAATTTTTTGTTCAGTGGGGATGCATATTAAATTAATTGTTTTATTTTTCATTAATTAAACATTTATTGCATCTTATATTCTTTATCAACGTATTTTTCTTTTGTAATAACAGAAATAATGATTGCAAATATGAGTACCACTTGGGCCAGGTAAGTCCAGGTAGGGGCCTAACCTATCCTTACACTTTTTTTAAAAATTTCTATTTTATTCTGTTTTAATTGGATAAGACTGGGTCAGTTCTTGGCTTATCCTACCTTATTTTTCAAGAGTGGTAAGTTCCTATTTCGGTTTCAAATCAGTTCTGAAAATAATACGTAATAGTTGTGGATCCATTATCATTTTGAAATTTGTTTACGCCAATATTCTTTTTGTCTAGAAACTGCCAATAAAATCTTGCACAAGGCCAATGAAACAATGATAAGTATAGAAATAATATTTTCCAACTCTTAGAAAGGTCAATTTGACCTTGTGAAATTAACGATAATAAATGTATGAACGAACATTGAAATTATCTTTCATTGTATCGTGTATTATGTAAAATAATTAGATAAAAGGCAATTTCAATCTTTATTCTAATTTAATTTTGAGGGAAAATAAAATTTAAATGCATCTTTGATGAAACATAAACATTTGAAATGTTTCTCATGTCTCCAAATATGAAAATGCTTAGTTTGAACATTATCTAGCTGTTTTTATAAAATCTAAACCATCTACCATGTTGCATATTATTTTCTTGAAGACATTTAAGGTATCATGTTAAATAATGAGATAAAATTACATGTAATCCGGGTGAGTTCTGGAAATCTAACCTTATCTGTATTTGAACAGGTATTTTACATGCAAAAATGAACTGACCTTATGGATAAGTTCATTAAAACCGAACTTATGACCCGTAGGTATCGGACCAAGTTGCACCACGAATTTTAAATAATACTTTCTTATGGTTACAGGGATATTTTGTTGTTTTAAAAGTTTTTAATGAAATCCCAATTTCAGGCAAACTACATATATTTGTAATTTTTAAAAACTAATAATGTACCTGCAATTTTGCCCAAACCATATCTGCAATTTTGCCCAAAACATATATGCAGGTGGGGATGCAATTTTCCAACTTTGAAAACTGCCTTAAAGTCGACGTCATAAGAAAATTACTCGTTTAACCTTTAAAAGTAGTAAAAAATCTTATTAGCAATGATTTATATATATATATATGGGAATTAATCTCATGCATTCGGTCTGCACGGAAACTACCGTGCAGACCGCCCATCGAGCCGT
>JAXCLR010000105.1:34242807-34272092 GCA_035584095.1 Annona squamosa | reverse complement strand
GATTGTGTTAGATGGGTTCGAGCCGGTTCTTCAATGCTTCTAAAACAGCAGCACGAGCTCAGTTTTCCTACATTTTCATGAAGTAAAACATATTAGGATTAACGACCTTCAGATAGCTTGGCATATGAGTGCTCTCATGTGGATTCGGTCACATAATGGCTAAGACGAGGACTTTTTATATACGAATCAAGTTATGAATTCGGCAGGGTATTATGCTGGAATCTGTGGATCCGTATGCACCCGCCTTGCCAGAGTGTTAACTCAAACAAACACATTAGTAGTTGCGCAAAACAAAAAAAGGGAGTCACCACTTGTGAAATTTCGAATTTTAAGCTTAATAAATATACCTTGAAATCATCTAAAGGGTAAAAATTGAAATCTCATAAAATGAATGGTTCAGGTATAACCCATATGGGAAATGAAAATTAGTAGAAAAAAATGATTATGTAAAGTAGGGATTAGCGATAATCATGGAAAGACAAAAATGGATGGAGAATGCTTAGATGGAAACTCGTTAAAATTCATTTTCTATTTCATTTTGGAAATTTAAGAATATAGTTAAATCAGGAATTTCTTAGGAAATTCATATTAGACAACATTGAAGTCCAATTGAGAAAAAATTTTAAGGATAGCTTGATCATGAGGTAACTTACGTGATCAACGGTGGAATTTTAAAAATTATGATTAAAAATATTATTATCATAATTAATGTTATGAATTAGCTTCAAAAGACCCTAAGTTGGTCTATAATGATTATTTCAAGATGAAAATTTTTATGTATTATGAAGAATTATTTAGAATAATTATGAAAATTTCAAAATTCATATTTGAAATGTATGTGAATTTTGTGGAGACATATATATGTCTATTTTTCAATAATTAAATAAAAATAGGTACATAACTCCGATTAAGGTGAAATTTTAAGGCAAAGCTTAAATTAATATGCCCAAATTAATGAAGAAACAAAATTTTAGAAAACATATCTCCAAAATTTTTTAAAAAGATTTTTCTCTAAATATGAATTAGTTAATTAACATAAAATAAATTTTTTTTCAAAATTTTGAAAAGTGAATTTTGTGATCAATTGTATATATATTAATAAGAAAAGTTTTCATAATATATAAGTGTGTATGTAAGCAGTTATGATTTAATTTATTAATACTAGAATTTTCGTTAAAAGAAAAATTTGCAAGTGAAGAAAATTCGCTGGCAGCAATGGTGATTACGTGGACAGCAATAATATGACGGTGGTGCATGGAATAGGAGCTATCCAAAATTTGGTAATGGATGGATTAATATGCCAGTAGTTGTCCTATGATTAAACAGCAACTTGAGTTAATTAACTCAAGTAAACCACTAATATATAAAAGGGCATTGGGTGTTGGACGTGGGTTGGGAGCAGGTGTATTATGCTGCTGAACGGTGGACATAGCAAGAGATAAAAAAAATCCTCTAGCAGAAAAAGACGTCCAGCAATCCAAGCAAGAAAAGAAAAAGGTACAAGTGAAAGGTACAAGTTGACTACATAGGTAAACAAACAAACCTTTTGAAAATATAATTTTATATGACCTTACTCTGCAATCTTAAATTGTTTTGTTAGAAACAAATCCTTTTAATATTGAAAAATATTGAAATGCAAATGTTGAAAAGATCGTGTTGAAAGTAAAATAATATTTGAAATAAATATTTTAAAATGCAAATCCATTATTTCGAGAAGGATTTAAGGAAGGCTAACATGATAAATTAATTTCAAAAATGATTTAAGTAATGTTCAAAGGATTATACAAGACTATGCCATATAAAAATGAATAATAAGACAGGTGGACAAAAGTATATGATATTAGATGAAAGCATGTACTTGCATGTCCTTTGATCATAGAAACCCATAAATAGGAAAATCATTTGTAAGAAAAATTTTTTGGTTTCAAATATTTTTAAAGACGTTTTATTGTTTAAAAATTACTTACAAAACGATTAGAAAATATTGTTATTTCAAATATTTTCCTTGAATACTTCAAATGATTTATGAAATATGAATGTTTTAAAGTTGGTCATCCTTAAAAAACATTTTGAGTATAGAACTTGTTAACATGGGTTAAGCCCAGTTTTCAAGATTTGAAAGGAATACAGGCCGAGGTCTGTAGTATTTTATGAAAGCATGCAAGTATCAAGTTTTTAGAAAAATGACACAGACTGTGGTATGTAGTTTTTATAAAATTATGTTAGCATGTGAATGTGAAGGAAAAGTGTATACAATGATTATGTACTAGGTTTACTATAGAGGATATACAAGCTGGATGCGATTGCAAATTGGGTCCCCTCTACCTAGGCCAAGTTGCAAGGGCTGTGTGCCGATGGCGCCCTCCTTAAAATGGGAGAAGGACACAAATAACTATCTGGCTCTCGAGTTATCAATTGAGATGGTTTCTCTCATAATGAAGGATGATCACTTGACAAGTGTCACCTACCGGATGGACAGAGATGTATTGCATGTTGTATATGCTTAAAAAAGATTTTATGAAAAGTATTTTAGGACATGAGAATGTGTTATGAGAAAAGAAGTTTTGATGAAAAATATTTTAGGACATGAGAATGTCCTATGAGAAAAGGAGTTTCGATGAAAAATATTTTAGAACATAAATATGTCTATGGAAAAAGAATTTATATGTCAAGTTTTACAAGCATATATTTGCTATGCATTGGGATTATGAAATATTTGTGAAAAGTTTTTATGAAAAAGTTTTCTTCAATTGCTAGTTGAACGCTTGTTAAGCGTTTACTACTGAAAGATGAGAAATGCATTTAAAATGAAAAATGCTTGCTTATTGAGTTTCTACTCATATTTTGTTTTCCCCAACCATAGACAAGTACAGCACAGGCCATGTAGGAAAGGAAAAGAGTATAAAAAAAAATTTTCAACAAGCTAATTTGCATATGGTATGAATTGATATATGGTAAGAAATTATCAAAGTTTGTATATGAAATGATCAGGCTAACAAGACCTGTATTGTAGAAAGATAAGTTAGAATGTTATCAATGATATTTGAAAGTTTGACGATAAGTGTGTGTCTAATAGAATTTTCAAAATATGTATGTCTGAAATATTTAGATTGAAAGAACTTGTAATGTAGATAAATCAGTTATTATGATATGAATAATATATGTGAAATTGATATTAAGAATGTGTTAATATATAATGATATGATGTTATGTAATGAGATATTATGAGTATCATGTATAAAGTTGATGACAAATGCTTGTTTTGTGATGAAAGAAAAAAAATTTGTACAAGATCCAATTAAAAATCCCACCGTGTGATCAATGCAACAATCCTGTTAAATTTACCAATCAATAAAGATTCCGAAATAAGACTTCTAGGCACCTGGATCGGGGCGCCACACCACTAATCTTAAAAAAGGGAGATCGGTCCTTGTTTTCAATGAATAAAGGCACCGATGGTACAGAGTTTTGGATTCCAGCCCTCAGATTAAAACATATATGGTGAAATCTGTCAACCCGAGACGGTTTACATGGGTGTGAAAGGAAAAAATAAAAAAGATTTGAGAAAGGAGAGAGAAGGAAAGGGCGGAAAGCTAGAGAGGTTGGAGCTCAAAGAGTGGGAAAACCAAGACGCCGAAACTTTGCTGCAGACTCCCGCTCTTCCCTCTAGGATGCCCTCTCCAATTGTGTTGAGAGGAGAGACTTGACTCCTTATCTATAGATGGTGGAGCGGGCCTTATAGGCTGTGGGCCGTGGATGGCAGCCCGTTGTAGTTGGACTTGGATCTGGTTGGAGCCTGTTGCTCCAAATGGGCTATTGTCGAGGCCTAATAGGTTATTGTAGAAGCGCCTACTTTTGTGGGCCGAGGCTGGATCTGGTGGGTTGCTGTTGTAGAGTCTGTTTTGTGTTTGGTGAGCTGGATTTGGTGGGCTGCATTGTAGAGCCCAGCTGGTGCGTTTGGTAGCTGGATCAGGTGGGTTGCATTATGGAGCCCAGTTGGTGGCTTGTTGGAGCTTTGCTCCTATGGACCATGGTTGGATGAGCTTGTCTTGTGTTAGGCCCGACTTGGTTTTGCTGGAATTTGCTTTGAAGTGGGTTATGGGTTTTAAGCCCATTGGCGATCGCTCTTTGAATTGCCTTCTTTTTTATTGGGTTTGATTTGGGCCCATGCCCATACTTCTTTTATTTTTGTTCTTAAGGGAGGGGTGTCTACATACCTATAAAAAATTCCCATTAAAGAAAACTTTGCCAAGCCATGGGCTAACTGATTTCACGACGGAAGAACATGGTGAAATGTAATTTTATAAAAGTAATCAAACCTGTTGCATGGACTTTAGGCTCCATCAATTACGCCTCACAACGAATTTTTGTTAACAGAATATGAAATTTTATGCGCTGCGTTGTCATCAATACTTATATAAGCTACCATATACTTAAATTTTGATATATACTTTTAAAATCAAAATCATTAATCATATTTAATACATCGTGTCTCACGACACTAAAAATAATTTTCATTTCAAACTATTCTTTAGATTTTTGAAAATATTTTAAAATTTAAAAACAAAGGGCGAATATGGAGGCTTCCATGCTTGCTTATTATTTATAGACGCAAATTAAAGAGTCAAGATAAATGTGCCATGATCATTTGCCCCAGGTGGCAATTCTTTTATTTTTTAAAAATTTTCTATAAATATTAATATAGGTGTATTTAATTTATAATCCAAATTTTATTATTTTTAAAAATATGTATATATTTATTTTGTATTTTTAAACACATGAATTTTTAATTGTTTAAAATGACTTAAATACACTTGTGTTTAAAAATACAAAATAAATATATACACATTTTCAAAAATAATAAAATTTGTATTATAGATTAAACACAACTACATTAGCATTTCTATAAAAAAATTTTAAAAAATAAAAAAATATGGTTGCAATCGGGTGCAAATGATCTGCTCTAAGGAGAAATTGGGTTGCTCACCTTGTATTCAATGAGACCTAATTTACAAACTATGAGTGTGTTATTCAAAGGATAATGAAAATGAGGAATGGGAACGCAAAAGTCTAACCCCAACCAATTCTACTTTTCTTCAATTTTACTTATATATTTGAATCATTTTTTTATATTTTTCCAATTAACTTTTTATATATTTTTATGCAAATACCTTATCTATTTTTTAAATTTATTTACACTTTACTCTTATTTCATTTATTTCATTCTCCATTCCCATTCTTCTGGTTCTCCTCATCCTACACAAAAATTTATAGTTATAACTTATTACCTATAATTAATTAATGAATCGATTTAACATCATATAATTCATAGTTACAACTTATAACATGTAATTTTATTTTCTTTCTTATTTAATTTTCTACTTAAATCCACTATGATTAAGTAATTAATGTAAGTTAAGAGTGTCTAGAGGAGGAGGAAGAGGATGCTAACTGTTAAGAGTGTGTAAGAGGAGAGTGGATTGAAGTTGAACCAAGACATTTGCTCGCGCGCTTGCTGTCGACGACCTGATATTGATCTACCAATTTGGTGGAAACCGTTTAGGCATGCAATCCAAGCCCAGTGGCCCACCTTTGGCCGAAACCCCTGAGGGGCCAGTGCGGTAGTGATCGACGGCCGAGATTTCGAGCATGGCTCTTTCATTCTCCTGCTCCTGCTCCTGCTCCTGCTCTCGCTCCCGCCCTGGAATGGCAGATGAAGAAACCAGAAACCCACCGAAAACTCCCCAATTCCAATCCCTGGCAGCCGATTCCGCAGTGATGCCTGACAGAGCTGGAGCTGCCGATGCCGTTGCAAAGCAAAGGTACCACATTTTCTTTCTCCCTGCGGAAGTATGAGACGCGACGAAGCCCTAATTTCTCCATGATCTATTGTCATCTCACGAGAGATTTTTAACCTGTCATCTTGCCGCAGCTTTTGCGACGTGTGATTATCTTGTTTCGCTGTTTGGAACTTTGGATCGAGCGGTTTCCGGACTTCTCTAGGGAGGTTTGCACCTCTTCATCTTCACCTTCACCTTCATCTATGGGTGTGAGAACAAACAGCAGCAGGCACCTCTCCTTCCAGCTCCTATCAAACGAGAGCCCTGGCGATGCTCCGAATGTGCTGGACCGTTCTGTCTCTGATTCAATCCTTGAGGATACAAGCTCCCTCAATTCTCCAACTCTCTCTAATCACAAACGCAGCCGTCGCCGCAGGAACAAAGGATCGAAAAGGAATCGTGCTCTCTTCCAGTCTTCTCCGGATGACAGTAGTCACCACACGCAGCACTCTGAATCCAGTTGCAGTGGCCGGAGCATATCCAATCCTCTGGTTTTAGGAACAGAAACCGTCGTCGAGACGGTGATCGCAAGTTTAGGGTCGGATAACGAGCTGCAGTACTTGCATGCCGAGCATCGAATTTCGGGAGTTGAGCTGAGGCAGAGGTCTGTGAATGGATGCATGTCTGATGAGCCTGCAAAGGAGGAGAGTTTTGTGGGGCCAGGTTCCATTAGCCAGCAAAGGCCTGAAACAAAGAGCGTTGCCAAGTTGGAAACTGCAAAGTCTTTGGACTGGAAACGCGTAATGGCGGATAATTCAGATTGTAAATCTTATTCTCTCATACCTTGTATTTTTCCGTCTTACCTTTCTGATTGGTTTTGTTTTTGGGAACTTGCAATTACATCTTCAGATTTTTTATTCAATGCTAATTTGTTCATCAACTCTATATGGTGTTAAGCACCATGAATTTGTTTCAGTTAGGATCCATGATCATGTTCTGGTCCTGGCATGGATGGATCATGGCATCAAACCTCTTTCTCAATGATGTCTAAAAGTTCATTTAGTGAGCATTATGAAGATGGTTTTCCTTTTGAACTTGATTGATTATTCTGCCTATGGTCCATAAATCATATATAACATCAGTCTGGCAAACAAAAATGTGATGGAGGCTTGAAATCCCAGGTAGTGGGTCTAGATTAATGATTGTTTCTGCTGGCAGGTCCATTGGCAGTGGAGAAGATGCCATTAAGATATTTCATTGGGGAAATTTATGGTGGAAATTCTATGCGAACAACCACATCACTTGAAAATGAGAAAAAGCGACAAAGAGTTTATAATACTATGTTTCATGTGCCATGGAGGTGTGAACTGGTAAAAAAATCTTCCAATCTTCACTGACAGCTGAGTGTCTTTAGTATAATTCTGAACCTTTTTCATACTTTGTATTATCTACCCCCTGAGCTTTATCTCCTCGCTCAGGTGCAGTAAAAGAGTAATTTGGGTTGTTAATTGTTTTCTGTGTGCTCTCTTTCTCATTGTAAATTGGACGTAGTTGATTTAGCCTTGATATATTCTGCTTCAGTGGACATTGAAGGGTCCTTACACAAACAATTTCTGGGTCCTTATACACAATTTCCATTGAGGCTTCAAAGGAAATTGCCAGAGGTCATTGCAGTATTGAAAAAATGTCTCTGTTATATATCCCACTTATTTGGTTATTGTGAATGGTAAAAATGCTTTTTTGCTTGGTATGCTAGTTTACCAGATGCAGGAAAGCATTCTGTACTGTATACATAGTTGTTAAAGGTGTGCCTAGGCTCTACGCTGAGTCAAGCACATCTCTTGAGCCTTGAGATGTGCCTAGTGTACCTGATTTAACATGCTTGGAATTTTACAAATTTCCAATAGTCAAATATGTTTGAGTTGTTCGGTTTGACCTTTCTTTTTCAATTAATTGCTAGATTAATGAAATTTGAGGTTGCCTTTATCCATGATAGCTATGGTTTAGGAACATACTGAATAATTCTTTGTAAATTATTATATTATTAAATTTACTTAATTTTTTACCATATGTGTCTTGCTTGTGCACCTCGCACCTAGGCCCCAAGGGTCCTTGGTGCCTAAGTGCGCCGTGTGCCTTTAATAACTATGGTCTCAAAGAATCAGCTCATTTCTGTACAGCAATAGTTTTGCCTTTCACATAAGTGTCCAACTTAAAAGCTTTAGTTAAAGACCTAGTTTTTAAAATCAGACGTTCACATAAGAAAATGATTCATGATGAATTGGACCCCTGGATGATGTGTAGAAAAAGAAAAGAAAGATAAAGGATGTGTTTGGTGTTTGATAAAATTTCTGAAATAAAGGTTTTTGGTGTAAAATTTTAAAAATGGGAAAAGTGATGTGATATGATACGGGTAATGATGAAGAGTGAAGAGAATAGAGTTAAACTAGATAGGGTAGTTATATGAAAAATTATGGAGAAATGATTGAAAAGAAGGGTATGATAGGAAGATGTGAATAAATGATTAGAAACTAGGATAGTTGTGAAGAGTCAAAAGTTTTAGATGGACAAGTTTCATTGAATACCAAACCCACCCAAAGGAAAAATTGTTTAGATGAATACTGTGCCATTTGAAATTATTGCAGTGGCTCTGGAATGTGATTTGTGGCATAGGCAAAGGATTCTGATTGTGCCTTTGATTCTTGCAGCTCATTGATGTTGGTTTCTTTGTATGCTTGGATTCATTTCTGTCATTACTGACAATCATGCCAGCCAGGATCCTGATGACTTGTTGGAGATTTCTGAATGTCAGGTGAGAATTTCACCTTTTGTTAGTTCACAAGTTTCTATGATCTGGAATACAGAGCTTTGATTTATATTGCTATTATTGCCATGCCAAAATTATTATTTTCCTAGCATGGGTTGTTTGTGAAGTCATTTGACATTTTATACGGTTTCAGAGATTTATTCATGCTTGGTAAACTGAACTTTGGTGCCCTTTGAAAGGTACAAGTTGACCTTACACTGAGTTTGGCAGGCAGTTTCAGAGGCCATGTGCAGCAGAATTGTCTGATTTTGGTTCATTTATTGTACTGGCATGTGGGGTGACCCTTTTACAGGCAACAGGTGAAAGATCTTGATCCTTTTTTTTTTTTTTTTTTTTTAACGTTTTAAGATATTCCTTCCTTTGGAATGGACCTCTTGAAAAAATCAGCTGTCTAACTTGGCGGCAGGAAAATGCAGCAGCATTGTTTATTAAACTATTTTTTTCTTTACTTGTAATTAATTTGCAACAGATATCAGTCTTATATATCATTTCATTCGTGGTCAAGGCACAATCAAGCTTTATGTTGTTTATAATGTCTTAGAGGTAATAAGAACTTGATTTTGAATTTGGTTATTGAAATTAAAGATTATAATGGCAGTTAGGTATATTTTAACTGATATTTGAGATTGCTTTATCAATGGC
Source organism: Annona squamosa (assembly GCA_035584095.1). NCBI lineage: Eukaryota > Viridiplantae > Streptophyta > Magnoliopsida > Magnoliales > Annonaceae > Annona > Annona squamosa. The sequence continues at coordinate 34,262,843 of JAXCLR010000105.1, read as the reverse complement.
AGATATTCGATAAGCTCTGTCAGTCCTTTGGTTCGGATGTTCTGCAAGTTCTTTTCAATTCTGCAGAGGGAGTTGCAAATTGTCCGCCTGAAAATATTGCTTTTGAGCTGATGAGATTTATACTTGACCAAACAATTGCAGTTATTGCGTTTAATATCCTTTACCTTCTGTATGCCAGTGTTCATGCTTTGGGGGGGAGGGGTGGGCTTCTGTGCCTCTTGAAGATGGGGGCTTGCTTCTCACAAGCATCTCCTACTTTAAAGTGAACTGATGCCATCTAATTGGAAATCCCATTTTTTTAAAAAGCTATACAACAAGATGCTGATCAGAGCATGGTTTTTTCATTACTAATGCTTTAGGGGCCTGAAGATGGATCTGGGTTAATTATTCTTACTAAGATAATTGTGAGAGGCCTGAAAATGGATGATTGGGAACAAAATTTTATGGGGAGAAGCAACTGTCTACATTAAAAATATGCTAAAATGGCTTGCCAGTTTGAGAGATTAGATTGACCTTTCTGGCCACCTATCATCTGCATAGCTACACTGGAGAATTTCAGGGAAGCAAGTCATCTTCAAAGGGCACATTATTCTTGTTCAGCTGTTGTCATGGCATGCAATTGATTTTTTTATTTTTAAAATTTCCTTAACTTGCCATACTTGTGCATTCTTTTGTCTTGTTAGCTCAGGCAATAACTCTATCTACCTGCATTGTTGCACACAACAATGCTCTTCTGGCTCTGCTGGTGTCAAACAATTTTGCTGAGATAAAAAGCAATGTCTTTAAACGTGTCAGCAAAGACAACCTTCACAGTCTAGTTTACCATGGTAAGTTAACTTTTTTGTCCAATTTTTCATTTTTGAAAATGTGCACTGCCAAAGTGTTATTGTCACACACTTGGTCTTTTAATTCAAGTTCCATCAATCATACACAAAAGGTTGACACTTGACAGTGGCTCTAGCAAAGGATCCCTTGATGAGTTGTGATTATAGCATGTGTAATAATAAATATTTGAAGGCTCTAGAGAAGGGTCCCTCAGCAAATTGTGATTATAGCGTATATGATAATAAATCTTTAAGTCTTTACAGAGGGGTCCTCAGCACTTTATAGATGAAGCATACGTGACTTACCAGTTGTAAGATCCATTTCACAAGAGGTTTTCAGGGACCAAAATGCATAGCCAAGACACCCTGTTGTTTGCAAGTACCAGCTTAGAAGGAAGTTGTGACAACTGTTGCTAACTATCCCTATAGATAGATCTTTAGGAGTACGAACTAAGTATGTGGATATGAGACTTGCGAAGAACTATCACTGATGGTCTGATCTTTAGGACCTGGCAGAGTTAATTGCATTATCCCGTTGGTGTCATATGGGCTAGCTTCCTGTGATTTGAATGCTGTTGATGGCTGATTTTGGTTATCAAACAATGTTCTGTTTGTATACTTTCCTTTTCTTTCTTTGTTGTTTGGTTTATTTATCAAATATTCAGTTTTAAATTCATGCTTGTTGTAATACATTTGAAAAACAGTGTCTCAGTTTTGAGATCTTCATTCGGTGTGCACTCTTGCTTATTTAAGTCATTTTCTCCCTGATGATATGTAGTCTACCTTTGCTTGTGGTTCAGCATACCTAAAGATGATATATATTGTTAATGTCTAGATACAATAGAGAGGTTCCACATCACAGCATTTGTCTTGTTCGTGCTAGCCCAAAATATTTTGGAGGCAGAAGGACCCTGGTTTGGGAGTTTTGCTTCTGTAAGTTAGTTGCTTCTCTGGACATGCTTTTCTGTATATGCAATGACCACATAGCAAACCTGATGTGCATGCCAACTGTTTCTTATTGTCTGGACACCTCAGAACGCCCTCCTGGTGTACATGTGTGAAATGTTTATTGACGTCATCAAACATTCATTCCTTGCAAAATTCAATGAAATAAAACCTGTGGCATATTCTGAGTTTCTGGAAGCCTTGTGCAAACAGGTACAGTTTTTCTATCTTCTCGATTTCTTGTATATAGTTCAAGCAATTTTCTGCTTTATTAATGTAGTTGTTTTCTGATTACCGATACCTTCAGATAAACTCTGTTTGGAATCAACTTCTTCCTTCAGATAAACTCTGTTTGGAATCAACTTCTTTGTTCATGTTAGCAGGGAAGATGCTGCTTTATCTATGCCTTCCATGGCAGGGTGGCAGAACTCACAGACAGCTATCCAAACTCGATTATTTGATCAACATTCAAAAACAGACACTACAATACCTATCAATAAATAAAAATTTATTGCTGGTCGTATGGTGCTGAATATCCTATATTATTTTGTGCCCTTCCATGTTTGAATCTATATCTGCTGATTGTGCTTTCATTAGGGTGCTAGGATCTATATTACTAAGTTGGGCTTCCCCTTCTTTAATTAGTTACAAGAAGGAGGTTAACATTTCTGGTAAAGCAAATGAAACATCTTTACTTTTCATCGAGCATCATGCAGTGAACTCTTGTCGGAGGATCACCTGAATGCTTGAAAACCATCTAGCCTTCTTGTGACAGTGGGCTTTTCATTATTTGAGACTGAGTAGAATTTCCTTATCTTTCCTTTCTGATTTTCAGACTTTGGATATCTTGTCGGAGGATGATGATGGGAAAACCCTAGATTTCATCCCTCTAGCACCTGCCTGTGTGGTATGCACCATTGGACACTTTTGAGCATTTTTTTCCTTCTATTTTATAAATGTAGAAGTTTGAGTAATCCTTTCTGCATCCCCTGGCTGTGAGTGTTGGTTCCATTGAATCGGTCTTGAGGCATAATGGATGCCACATTGACTCACTCTTTCAAATTTTCCTTACCAGCCTGAGGTGTGCTCCTATGGTTTCTCTGTGCAGGTCATCCGGGTACTAACTCCAATCTATGCTGCGCATCTTCCTCATGGTCCTCTTGTATGGAGATTTGTATGGATCTTTATCTTGTCGGCGATGACGTACATAATGCTTGCTACTCTGAAGATAATGGTGGGCATGGGCCTCCGCCTCCACGCGGGGTGGTACATAAAAAGATGCTTGAGGAGAAGGCAACACCTACACTTGGACTAGCACATGTTAGGACACAATATTTAGTTATCATTGCCTTCTTCAGGTTGGACGAGCTTGCTACAGTCTTGTCTCTGATGATTCATGATTCCAGCCAATTTTTATGGGAGGTATAGCATAGCATGGGGCATTGTAAATGTGGCGATCTTGATGGGGGTGTTCTCTGATTCATAATTTATTCATTGCACATAAGCAGAGAGAGAGAGAGAGAGAGAGAGAGAGAGAGAGTGTCTACGGTGGCACTGTTAATGTATAGATTGAGGTGGTTCTTCTTGTATAAACTCAATCTTTAACTATGCTTTTTTATCCTCTTGATTCAGAAAAATAAAAAGCGCGTGGCATCCATAGCAATATCATTTTCTGCCCTTCAATAATCGAGGGTTTCCAATTTTGCTATGGGTTTGCAATTTTTAAATGGATTTGTTGAGGCTGTAAAACAGAGTTTTGTGCGTGCCCCCAAGTCCCACGGATTCTTGGTCCAGTCCAGGGTGGGTCTGCATAAGTGCAGAAGATGGCAAATGCAAGAAGTATAGCAATATTTAAAGGGTTCCGTTACATTAAGGCGTATTTGGGCGAAACCGCAACCATTTTGGTCCACCTTGATTACCGATAGGAAATATATCTCATCCATTGTATTTAGCATGATTTGTTGGTTACGGAAACCCCATTATTTGTCCGGCATCATTATGCGTGGGCTCTATTTATAGAATATGTTAAATAATGTAACGAAATGATCTGTCTTGAATCACATTTTTAAAGTTGTATTTTCAACAGATAAATGATTCAATAAACTATGATTAGATAAATGATTCAATAAAGTATTATTATCTTTCAATGCTTGTGAATGGATTTAAACTGTTTTTATAATTTACATATAAACATGGACACACACACATGCACATATATATGAAGAATATTACGGTGTAGTGGCGCTGAAATGGGCTTTATATGATGATAAAATTATAATCTACTTCACCCATTGTATTTAGAATCATGTATTTTATTATTATGTCAATTTTCATCTAAATGGGATATGTGTATGGACCCTATCTGAAAATGATAAAAATTCAACGTAATAAAATAGTTTAATGTAAATAACAACTTTAAAGTGATTTTTTCAACATATAAACCATTTGCTAGAAAATTTATATATGTATAAATGATTGTATAAAATTTCATTGCATTATAATATCTGTGCGACATCCTTTGGTTTTGCGAGATAGTAAAGAATCTAAAATTTCACTTATAGTTAGATTAATAAGATTTTTTGATTTTTCAATGACAACTATAACATGATCATATTTAGATGGTAAAACACATAAAATTCTTTAACTAAAGTGCTATCAAGCAATTCATCACCATAGCTACAAATTTAATTCATAATTTTTTCATGCACGAAAAGGAATTTTGTATAGATTCAGAAGTAGACATGGAAAAATTTTCATATTTTCTTCAAAGATTAAAATTTTACAATCTTTACCCATATATTCCCTTATAATTTAAGAGCCAAGGGTCTTATGCCTCTTTGGATCTCTTTACTGCGATAATTTTTGAAAAATGCTATTTGTTATATCTTGCTAAATAAAAAAATCCTTAGAATTTTTAGTTCTTTTATCATGCATCTGTTTATTTTGCTTATGTTATAAGGACTATGTACTTTTATTATAACCCTTCCTTTACCACAAGTTAATTTGTGAATATACCACTAGTAGTTAATGATGAGAGTGTTGTGTATGTTGTACATAGATGCGGCACCCAAGGTATCTGTGGTGTATGTATGCATTAGAACCTTGGCATATTAGGTTGTATTAGACATCATTTAGAAGAACAATAAAATGAGTATGAGTTGTACATTGACAAATTTGTGTGACTGCATTATTTGGTTATAATACGATTTATTGAGTATTGATTTAGAGGTTTATGATTGATACGTTGATTGGAACATTGTGACTATCTTGAACCTCAAAGAGTAGCTACAGGGTGGGAAAGCTAGTTGCAAATATGTGATTAGGCTTGGCCTATGCTTGGGCATGACTTGTCTTGACGAGAGCTCTCTTAAAGGGGACGACACATGACACCTCTTTCTTTCTTTCTTCTTCTTCATCTCTTCTCATTCCTACTTCCTCTCTTTTCCTTTTTCCCTTCATTTCAGCCTCCTATCCAACCCTAAACCTTTTCAAAAATTCTCTAAATTACCTTAGAGATCATTGATTCACATCAAAGGAGCTCAAAATCCTAGAGATCCAAATCTAGGGTTGTTGTTTTTGGAAAAAATTTTAACGAGGTAAGTAGATTCTCCCTTTTCTCAAAATAGTGGTGGAATCTCATATTAAACATGATGTGGGGTTGGTGGGAAAGGGTAACATTGAACAACTTCTTGGTTTGGGGTATTTTAAGGTTCCTAATAGCTAGGGTTAGCAGAATTCATGGAGAATTAGATATTACTATGTGATTTTTGTGAAATAAAGGAGATATTAACAGTTTTTACACTATTAAAATGTAACATTGCTTGAGTGGGTTGAATCGATATGATGAACTAGAGGTTTCCTCTTTAATGCCTATCATGTATTTGATGAAATGCTTGTGTGATAGTTGGTATATTAAATTTAAAGTAAACTTTGTTAATTTTACTGATATTGTACATGTGGTTGGTGACATTCGTTCTTATGTATTATGGATGATGCACTATGCAAGATGAGTGGTTGTAGTTAATAGTTAATGCATATGTATGATCATAGGCATATCACATCCCATACTCTGTTATATAACCATATATACACATATGAGTTGTGTGGTTGTATAGGATTATTCATGATCTCGATTGACATGTGGTCATATAAATATGTTCTTGGGTGTGGGCGTTAGTCTCATATGCCTTATATGATCATTTATGAATCATCTTTCTGCATCACTGTCATGACCTATGTATCAAGAGTCTTATTATTTATTTTTTACTTTGTGCTAACTGCTATTTACTTACTGAGTTTGTTTAGACTCACGTGGTTTGTTATTTTTCCTTTAAATTATAGGATGAGGCACCTCGGGATGGTGCCGAAGGAGAACATAATCCTAGAGGCACGACTTAGTAGACTAGAGCTTGTGTCCTTTGTTATTTTTGGCCTTTGCTTTTATTGATACTAGTGAATGTAGACTTTTATATGGTTGACTCAGCTATGATAAACATGTTATATTTGTACATTTTGAACTTGACGATAATCTATGTGTACATATAACATATCAGTCCAGAAAAGTGATCTTACGCCGTGTATTTAATGTAATTTTTCAAGACTAATCACACATTTATGAAAAAATTAATTATTATAATTTCATAAAAAATTCAAAATTTATATTCACTAGCCATGTTCCCATTTTACATCAAGATATAAGAAAATAAAATATATGTCCACTATTTTCAATACATGCCTTTAAATAATTTTAAATCAAATAAAATAACTATTTTTGAAAATCATTAAGCAAGTCAATCTTTAGTGTCCCACTTGATTTGGTATACTTATAAAAATAATGGGTTAGTCTCAACATAATTAGCAAGTAGAAAATTATTTGAAAATGGATAATGACCCAATTAAAACTTAATTAAATGATAAAAATAATCATTCAATTTAATATCTCAAAAATTAGGCCTCAAATACAAAATCAAATCATTTTATTGAGTCAAGAAGCATAAAAAACATAGAAATGTACCATTTAATCATGTAAATTGAAATTAAAATAGATAAAATATAACCAAAAGAAATGGACAGTCCACTTTACACCACATCATGTTTGTTTCTTTCTACAGATGGGTCCCATCTGACCTTTCACTAGCCCGTGCTGTGCAACAAGCTGCCTGCCAACATGAAAAGCCTCAAAGGACAAATAACAACAAAAAGAAATGGTTGCTAATAAACATGACATGTCATTCAAAAGCCAAGTGTCAGACACCATGCCTTCAAACATTAAATGCTAATGCTCCGTACTTCTTTATCAAAAATCAAAATTGTATATATATAATATATAAATGTATATATTCCACAAAATACCTAATATAATAAAAGTCCTTCCCCTTGTGGCCCGACTGGCGATTTTTCGTGCTCGGCGCCGAGTGAAGGTTTCGGAGCTATCAACAAGAAACGGAAAAGTAGATGGGGACTAAGGTAAGGAAGAGGGATTTTGCTGGTGTGAATCGTTGGAGGATTCTCAATAGGGCAACAATTTGGTAAAGATGAACTCGAGCATTGACGAACTACTTGGAGTCGAGCTACAAACAATGGCTATTTCCGGTACGGCGATAAAGAAGATTACTCCCGGGGAAGATGTTGCCTGCTTGTGCTCGGTGTGGACCTCAAAGGCGTATAATAGGGAGCTGTTCAAGTTAATGATGCATCGATTATGGCGGACGAGCGGGAGTTTTCAATTTGTGGAGATGGGAGAGAACCTCTTCAAGGTCGTTTTTGCAAACCAGAATGATAAGGTGAAGATAATGGCGGAGAGGCCGTGGTTATTTGATAGACAGATCATCATCTTCATGGACCTGAGAAAGGAGATAGACTATGCTCATCTTGTGCTCGCTAAAATGCCCATATGGGTGCATTTTTGGGCGGCCCTCAACTGGTTGACAAACACACGCTGGGATGCAGAATCGGCGAAACCTTTGAGGCAGTGGAAGACATTATAGCAACTGAATTGGAGCTCAAGATGAAAGTGCTCATTGATTATAGGGAGCCACTGAGGAGGCGGTTGTTCATATAAATCGCATCTCAAGGGAAAATATGGATACCATTTCAATATGAAAAGTTACCGATCTTCTGTTACTGGTGTGGAATCATGGGCCATGCCCATAAGGATTGTCCAAAATTGGCCGGTCGAGGAGATAAATTGGTAGAAGCTGAAATGCCCTTTAGGAGCGCCTTGAGGTTGGGGTCCCAATCTATGCGTGTTAGAGATGGAACTGCACATGGGAACAGAGTCACACAACCGAAGTCTCTGGGTGAACGGCACACGAATGCAGGAGAAACAACGGCTAGTGGAGGAGGAATGTGGGTAGACATGGACCCACAGGCTCATCCAGAACCGCAGGACCTATTCCAGCTCCAACAGCAACAACCTCTGTCCTTTTCCCAATCGCCCCAATCTTCTCACCCACCATAGCAGTACCAGTCAAAGCTACATTTGAACTCAACTTCCAAGCTGCAGTGCCTGCCCAAAAACCAACACCAAAAACAATAAATGTGTGACGACTCTCCACATAACCACTCGCTGCCACTACCCATTAACCCCCAGACCCTTCCTACGTGCAGGGCTCCATCCAATTCTCAACCACCTTCGCAATAGAAAGACTGTCACCATCAGCAGCTATTAAGCAATGATCCTCCCCACCTTCATGTGAATTCTCCACCTCCTCATCCGCTGTCTCCACCCATGAGATGTGCCCAATTTAGTGCCCAGTTGACCCATCCTCCCCAAACATAGCAGCTCTTGCACCAATTTCAGCAGCATGACACCCATCCTCACCACTCGCAAATGCATCCATTCAATCCATCACCTCAGCAGAAACTGCAGGCCCTCCCCCAACTGCAGCAACATGAATTGTGCAGGGCTTTTCCCTACAACCATCAGAAGGAAACCCCCAGGAGCCAGGAATTAGACGAATCAAACTCCCAACAGTAGCAGCATGATTTCCACAAAGATCTGCCCTGTACACATTTGCAAGAAACTCCAACGAGCCGGGTTCCTGACGAATCTAAATCGTCATCCTCTGCTCTCGGCGAGGATTTGTTGCTGGTTGATGTAGAAGCCCATCAGTGCTACAAGCATGTCATTGAGCTGTCACAACCCCCTGGTGAGTCAACCATCTATAGCCATGGTGAGCCATCAACACGTCAGCAATTGGGCGATACTGGAGACTTGTCTCAAGAGGATAAAAAGGTACAAAATGAGATGAAGATGGTCTTGCATACAGAGGAAGGGGAACCCATCCGGAAAGGCAAAGGCAGGTGGAAGCGAATGGCGAGGGTCATGGAAGACCTTTTCGAAGATGGTATATACGAGATACCCAAGGGGACAAAAAGCAAGAGAAATGTGACAATAGAGAATGAGGAGCTTACTCACAACCATAAACGTCTAGAGGGGGACAAGATTTCTCATGTTATGGAGGTGGCGGCTGAGGGGATCCCTCAGTCCCACCTCGAGTAATATGGCCCTCCTAACATGGAATTGCCATGGGCTTAGGAACCCACGAGCAATTCGTTGTCTTCTTGATTTAGTCAAGAAAAAAGATCCCAAATTGGTTTTTTCCTCTGAAACAAAACGATCTGCAAAGGAAATGGAGGGAATCAGATACAAACTCAAGTTTAACTGTTGCTTGGCGGTGGATTCCATTGAAAGAAAGGGCGAGTTGGCGTTGCTATGGAACAATGAATATCCTGTCATTATAAATAGCTTCTCTAATCATCATATTGACGCGGATATCCAAGGTTGGCGGTTCACCGGGTTCTACGGTCATCCAGAAACGCAACATAGAGTTTAGACATGGAATCTTTTGAGCACAATGAGCAACCGTGCAGATTCCCCGTGGCTGGTCATGGGAGACTTCAATGAGGTGACGAGTCCAAATGAATACTGGAGCCAAAGGCACCGGTCCCAATCACAAATGAATCTTTTTTGTGACACTTTGGATCGTTGCAGCTTGTTAGACCTTAGCTTTGTGGGACTGCCCATGACGTGGAGTAACAATAGGAGGGGGCTTGATCGGGTGGAAGCCAGATTGGATAGGGGGGTGGCAACGCTAACTTGGTTGTCTCTCTGCCCGTACGCAAAAATCTCTCACTTACCTATGGCCTCCTCCGATCACTGCCCTTTATTGTTGATACTCAACACAATGCTTAGCAAAAGGAAACCACCAAGGGAATTTAGATATGAGCTGTTCTAGGCAAGAGACAGGGAGACTCACCGTATTGTCCATCATGCCCGGACTTTGCAACAGTGTTAGGATTCTTCTTCTCCCGTTCTCATTGACAGAAAGATCAAGTCTTGCAGTGTGGAACTCTCTAGTGGAATCGCTTGAGGAGGGGGAATCTAAGACGAGCCATTGAGGAAAAACAACGGGAGCTTGCAAATCTGATGGGTCAGAGACCCTCCGACCAAAGAGATGAAACCATGAAAAGAACTAAAGCTCAAATTCACACTCTATTAGAAGATGAGGAACAACTGTGGAGGCAGAGAGCGAAGACTCATTGGTTACACGAGGGGGATAAAAATACGGAGTTTTTTCACCGTATGGCGTCAAACCGCAAAAGGTGTAACACCATTGAAGCCCTAAAAGATTCAAATGGTCATTGGGTCCGTGATCAAGATAAACTGTTGGACATGGCAGTGGCACACTTTTCATCTCTTTTTACTTCATCTGGCCCGAACCCGTGTGATTGGATGGATAATCTCATTTCTTATAAAATCACAGACCGGCAGAGGCAATCCTTAACTAGGACCCTTGAATTTGATGAAGTTGCCAGGGCAGTAAAGGCAATGAGTCCAACAAAGGCTCCGGGCCCGGATGGGATGTCTACGGGGTTTTTTCAAAAACATTGGCAAACGGTCGATCAGGATGTATTCTTATAGTGCAAGAACTTCATGGAATAACCAAACTTGGCACACTAGCGCTTACAGATTGAACAGCTGAACTCCATAACCATTGTCTTGATCCCAAAATTGGCGGGAGCTCAATCTTTGACCCAGTTCCGCCCAATTAGCCTCTGTAATGTCACTTACAAGATTTTGGCAAAAGTTTTGGCTAACAGACTGAAGTTGTGCCTCCACGATGTCATTGGTGAGCATCAAAGTTCGTTTGTCCCAGGTCGGCTCATCTCTGATAATATGTTAATTGCATACGAAGTTATCCACTCGCTCAAGAGGAGAAAGGGAGGTATGAAGCATGAGATGGCTATCAAACTTGATATGTCTAGGGCATATGACAGGATTGAGTGGGCTTTCCTTCAACAGATCATGGAAGCTATGAATTTCGGCCCGGTCTGGATTAGATGGGTTATGTGCTGTATCTCAACGGTGAGATATAGGGTGGATGTGAATGGCTTCAAATCAACATACTTCAAACCCCAAAGAGGTCTAAGGCAAGGTGACCCACTATCCCCTTACCTCTTCCTTTTATGTGTTGAAGGCCTATTTGTTCTCATTGCAAATGCGGCTAACCGGGGGAGCATATGTGGAATCAAAATAAATCCTAGGGGTCCACCCATCACCCACATTCTCTTTGCGGATGATGCCCTTATTTTCACTCGTGCGGAGAGGAGGGATGTCCAACATCTTATGGCGATTCTTCACCAATACTTGGCGGCATCGGGCCAAGTGGTAAATGTGGATAAGTCAGCTGTGTTTTTTAGCTCAAATGTCAAGAGTAATTTGAGAAGCGATCTCACCCACCTGCTCGGATCCACGGGTCATGACTTTGACCACTATTTGGGGCTTCCTGCATGGCTTGGTAGGTCCAAAAAGCGCATGTTCAGTGGACTAAAACAACGCATTTAGAATTAAATCCAAGGATGGAAGGGTAGGCTTCTTTCTTAGGGGGGGAGAAGAGGTCCTTATCAAGGCAGTTGCCCAAGCCACTTCGACCTATACGATGAGCATCTTTTTGCTTCCAAAATCATTCTGCAATGAAATCAACGGAATGCTTAGCAGATTCTGGTGGGAGGAACAGGAAAATAAACGGAAAATGAGTTGGGTTGCCTGGAAGGAAATGTGCATATCAAAGCTATCAGGCGGCCTGGGGTTTAGGGAGTTAATGCTTTCAATTATGCCCTTCTCGGCAAACAGGTTTGGCGCCTCATCTCACAAACAAATTCGCTTTGCCATCAAGTTCTCAAGGCCAAATACTTCCCCTTTGATGACATTTGGAGTTGTACTGCAAAACCATCTGACTCTTTCACTTGGAAGAGTATCCTGAAAGCCAAGGAGTTAATCCGACATGGTTGCAAATGGCGTATTGGTAATGGGAAACGGGTGCATTTCTTCAAGGATGTATGGCTAGATGACCGGTTGATTAAAGCGGGGCCCCTCCCACGGATGATCCCGGATGAAGTGCTGGTCAATCACTTTATAAATCCTACTAGGCACTCATGGTATTTGGACAGGGTTGCGGCGACCATGGGGGAAGTGGGAAGGCAACAAATCTGTCAAGTTCCCCTTCCCCGCACTGATGAGGAGGACAAACTGTTCTGGATATACGAACCAAATGGCATCTATTCTGTGAAATCCGCATACAGGATGTTGAGTATGGCTGTGGATAACCCGTCTAGCGCGGGCATTTACAAGGCGATATGGAAGACCAAACTGTCGAGTAAAGTTACAATTTTTGGTTGGAGACTCTTCAAAAATGCTCTTCCAACACGGAGTAATCTTTTGTCAAGGTGTATCGATGTGGACTCGTGTTGTCTTTTTTGCAGGTCTAAAATGGAAGATACTACCCACATATTCATGGGGCGCCAATTCATAAGGGATTCTTTTCGAAAAGTTGTGAGAATTTCCAATCCTTGGTCAACTATTCAGGATATCTTTCAGTCCCTGGTCGCAAGAAACAAGCTGGGGAGCCTTGCTTTCTTCATCCTCTTCTGTTGGCGGGTGTGGTACTTGCGCAATAAGCTCAGGGAAGAGATGGTTCAACCGATTTTCGACAATATCATTGAATGGTACGAGGATTACCTCGAGCAGCACGGGAGAGCAAAATCCCTTATTTTAGGTGGTACGATTGACGGGCCTCTGGTGGCAAGATGGTCAAAACCACCAACTAGTTTCCTCAAGATGAATATCGATGCACGGAAACATGCTCACAACCAGGCCCTGGGGTTTGCTGTAGTCATCAGAGATTCTAATGGATGCTTCATTGTTGCAAAGGGCTGGAGACGAATCGGTAACATGCGACCTTTGTGCATGGAGGCGACAGCTGTTCTTCTGGGGCTCAAATGGGCTCTCGACATTGGGTTGGGGAAGGTTCAAATTGAAACTGATTCTCTTCTCCTAGCCAACTACATCTGGATGGATGAGCACATCCGTTCACCTGTTGGGATTCTCATTGCCGAAATCAAGACCCTTCTTTCTCCCTCCAGACATCTCTCGGCCCTTCATGTGTTAAGACAGGGAAACGCTGTTGCCTATGCTTTAGCTGATTTTGTGTTTAATTTTTTAGTGGACAGTCAGGAATGGTGGGGAACACCCCCTCAAGCTATTCTAGCAAAACTTTGTACAAATAATTTTTTGGCAATGAATTGCTTGGATCTCCCTATCCCTCCATCCCCTCTTCTTGTAGGGGAGAGGGGATAGGGTGTTTCCTTTTCATAAAAAAAATGTATATATTCCACAACCAAGGCACGGGCATGTATGCATTCCAAACGGTGCATGTTTGCATGAACTCCCAGTTCTTGCCCACCATGTTGCCCGCACTGATTACCATTAGAAATTCACTTACTTACGTACCATCTACTTTAAGTAAGTATTTACTTGCGCTTATAACAAAATAATAATAATAATAATTATTATTACTATTTACCTGATACAAAAATACATTTATTCGCCATGTAAAATTAGCATCTCATACAACTAATAAATATTTGAGATAAAATTTTCATGCATATAATTTTATGTTACCCGCAATTCCATATAATATTATTTATGCTAAATATACTATCCAAATATTTCATTAACATATTCTGCAATAACTATGCAAAAATAATAATCAAGGCATATAATAATTAATTTTGAGCTTAAAATCAATTCCCAAATAAAATTTACTTGCCTCAAAAGTTTTTTTTCTTCCACAACTCTGGCTCCAAACCCTTTCCTATGTCATCAACTTCCCAACTTTTTTTATAAAAGTTTCTTACAAGTCTCTTAAAATTCTAAGGAAGGAATAAACCATAAAATTTTATCACTTTAATTTCAATTCCAATCATATCTTATCCGGAAGGAATAAGCTCGGGAAGGCAAAATTGCAAAAATTCATAATTTTTTTGCGGAATCCCCTACTCGAACCATAAACCACTATGACCTCTGGACCATCTGTATGCTAGCTAAGCTACGCAAGTTGCCAAAATAACATCAAAAATAACGCCATAAGTAAGAAATAAACCACGTATATAATAGTATATAATATCATGGAAGCACCATTGGAAATGTACAAACCACTAACCCAATATGTAAGGTTATCCACACTGCTCACAATGGAGCAAACTCACGGCCTTTCAGGGCATAACACACAGTCCGCAAAGAGACATACCACGACCCATTAAGGTAATAATACACTACCTATGAAAGGACATTTCAAAGTAGTCTTCTGGCATGTATAAGACTTACTAAGAAAATAAATAAAATCAATACACGTATTCTCGAGGTCCCACATATGCAATTCTGTTCTACTTGACAATAATCATGATGCATTACACACACCATTCTTACTTAAGCATCATAATAACTATCTTAACCCAATTAAATATTTTACCAACTAAAATAATGTGTCATCCATATTTAATTAGGTGAACCAATTCATTGAATTTAATTAAATAAATTCAAGAAGTAATTGCCAACATAACTAGCCCGTAGTGAAATTATCAACATGAACATCCCCAAATATTTCACATAGCATATCCTACTATATCAATCTATTTTCCAATAACCAAAAGTACTAACCAATATTCATTTTATTATAACATGTCATGCCCTATGCTTTATTGGCAAAACAAAATGTCAACCTACACAATTTAGAATTTTTTATAATGAGATATTTTATGATATTGAATAATTAATTTATATTATATAAATTAATCATACAACTGCTAAAGTATATAAATATATACACAAACATCCCACTAGCATTAAATCACATTTATAAATATACCTCTGTTAATAAATTAGTTATTAATTTATTAACATTAATATCTCATTCCATAAGTTAATTTTCATTTCTCACATATACTGTTTATATATTTATTTAATTATAGACCCATAGTGATAATATATATATATATATTAGGTATGATTTATTAACTCAAAGCAACTTAAAAATCAACCCAAAATATTCAATTTTTACATCTGCACTGGAGCCCATAATGATGCTGGCAATACATACATATAAAATTCACACACCTCATTTATATTTTTATTTGACAAAGCAGAGAAATATACTACACATATATATAATAGAAAGCATGAGTTTCTGGATCTTTGCAATCAATATAAGATAATATATTATATCATAAGAGGCACCCGTCTAGCAACGTTAAAACTCCCACAAGTATATATATTATATATTAATATATCTTAAAAAACTGGACCGGGTCCATTGAGATTTTCAATTCCTTTTAATATATATATATATATATATATATATATCAGAGGTATCATAAATAGAATCAACCTAGCTTACATTATAATTGTTTCCATTTGTTAAAATTTTATCCATTATAAACAATCGACCAAGTTCCGTAATATATATATATGTGTGTGTGTGTGTGTGTGTGTGTGTGCAACAATATAAATACCCACCTGCTGATGCTTTAACTTTCATCTATTTATATATAATATACATATTTTTTAATTTGCTATAAAATGAAAGCCCGAAAGTTTCAGACTCCATCAAATCTATCGTATATAAAAAGTACTGGTCCTCTCTGGAGAGTTTTAAACTTGTTTTTTTTTTAAAATATATATAGATATACATCATATTATGTACAACCAATACCAATGGTTTCGGTTAAAACATACAAATTAATATAAGATATAGTGTCTTATATTAAAAGAATTAACTTTGTACGTGTTTGATAAATATTTTATAATTACAAGTTTTAATGCAATAAAAAAATACACATCTTTGCATTTATATACACTATGATGAACACTAAAAATCTTCGTATATATATAAAATGTCTATATGTTGTGCCGAATTTGCTGAACCCTCATATCCTAGTCGCCTAAGTTCCACATGCGCTTCTATAATATTGTGATGAAAAATTTCATCCGTAACATATGTGATAAATAACCGACACTGGAGATGTCAAGCTTTCGTAGAGAAAGAAATATATATATCTCTGTATATTATATTACAAACAACCGACTCCTTAATTATTCATCCAAAATATGAAATAAAAAATATATATTATATTATATACAACTGGTGCTAGACATTTTTTGTTACTATATTCTGCAACAACATATATTATAACATTGGTTCTAGAGATTTCCCATCAAAATATATGAATATATAATATAATATATTTAAAGCAATGGTCCAAGAGGTTTTAACTTAAATTAAAAGATATATAATATTATAAGGCATTGATCTCAAGCATTCAAACTTCCAAAAAAAATATTATATATATAGTGAACCACCCATTAAGATCCTTGATGGCTTAGTTTCCCAATGACATTAATATAGATGTATTACATTATACATAACTAGTTAAGCTTCCATCAGAAATAGTTACACACAACATTAATTGAAACCACAGACTTCAACATAGATAACTTTAAAAAAAAGTCATCCACCTGTCTAAATATTACAATAATGTTACTACATCTTCCATTATCAATCATCTCATAAAAAATGTATACATCAATTAATTCTACTCGATTATCTCTACATACTTTTAATTCTCCTGCATATACGAGGCTTCGAAAAGAATTTAATTAATTATTTACTTACCTTTTTGTAAAACTAACATAGAGATTTTTTGAGTGAAAATAATTTCTTCTCTTCCACTCTCAATCCGCAACAAATTTTTCTTTTCCTAGCTTTCTCCGTTCATCCCTAAATAAAATTCTCCAAAATCTCTCTCCATCTACACATCTCCATTTCCCAAATCCTCACTTAATTGCAACCTTCCAATATTCTCTCAGCAATTAATTTTAAATTTTAAATTTTAAAAATCAAATCTTTTCTCTTGTGGGTCCCGCATAGATTAATTGCTAAAAGAAAAATTATCCAATTCTACTAAGATGTTGTTCAAACCCACTACCTCAAATTTACTTGCTACAAGTTCTAACTATCTTAGCCTTTTAACAATTTATTAATTTAAATTACAAATTAATTTAAATAAATATATTTGAGATCCTATTTTCCTTGAAATTTTATTTACCCACCTTAGTTAATAAGTCAAAGTCAATGAGTCAATCCGGCCACCTCTGCTATTTTTACTAACACATGAAATGGTAAAAAATTTAATGGTAAAAAATTCAACGTGCCACAGCAATATGCAACGTCAAGTCAACATATTTAAGTCGGGTTATTACATCCTCCCCACCTAAAAGAAAGTTTTGTCTTCGAAATTACTCTAGAATAGAGCTCCCGCATTTCTTCTTCAAGCTCCCAACTAGCTTCACCTTTGCTGTGATTACTCCATTGAATACGAATGTGCCTTACGGTTCTACCTTTTTCATGTCAGTCTCAACGATCAAGTATACGCATTGGTTGCTCTGGGTATTTAAGATCCTCCTCCACATGGAACTGCTTCGCACGTAACACATGTGTTGGATTTACCACATATCTCCTCAATTGGGATACATGAAATACATTATATATACCCAATAATGATGGCGGTAAAGCCAATCGATATGTAACGCCACCAATCATCTCAAGGATCTCAAAAGGCCCAATAAATCAAGGATAGAGCTTATCCTTGATTCCAAACCTTGCTACCCCACAAGTCGGAGAAACTTTTAGGAATACAGGATCGTCAATTGCAAAATGAAGTTCTCGTCGCTTATTATTAGCATATTTCTCTTGCCTGTCTTATGTAGTGGTAAGACGCCTTCTAATCTTGTGGACCTTCCCAATCATATCCTGTACCATCTCAGGTCCCAACAACTGTCTCTCACCCACTTCATCCCAAAATACTGACGATTGACACTTTCTGCCGTATAATGCCTTGTAAGGTGTCATACCAATACTAGCCTGATAGCTATTATTATAAGCAAGCTCGACTAATGGTAGATGTTCCTATCATGTTCCCTTCATATCCAAGGCACAAGCTCTTAGCATGTCCTCTATAATTTGAATAGTCCTCTCAGACTGACCATTAGTTTGAGGATGATAAGCAGTGTTAAAATTTAATTTTGTACCTATCATGTTCTGAAGTTTCTGCTAAAACTCGAATACAAATCGTGGGTCACGATAAAAAACAATAGATATTGGCACCCTGTCTAACTTTAGGATCTCTCTAATATAGATCTTCACCATCTATGTTACCTTACAAGTCATCTTATAGGTTAAAAAATTAGTAGATTTGGTTACTCGATCAACAACTATCCATATTGCATCAAAACTAGCTTGGGTCCTTGGTAATGCTGTTACAAAATCCATAGTAATATGTTCCCATTTCCATTTAGGAATATCCAATGATTGCAACATGCTCACCGGCCTTTGGTGCCCTGCTTTTACTTGTTGACAAATCGGATATTGAGCAACAAATTCAGCAATCTCCGTCTTCATGTGACTCCACCAATAAAGTTCTTTCAAATCTTTGTACATCTTCGTACTACCTGGATGTATCGAGAACCCAAATTGATGTGCCTCCTTTAAAACTTCTCTTTTCAATAAAATATCATTTGGTAACACCAACTTTCCACGAAACAAAACAACACCATCTATCCCATATTGAAAATCACATTGTTTCCCTTGATCTAGTTTGACATAAATTTCCCAAATAAAAGTATATTCCTTCTGTCTGGCCTTGATTCAGTCCACCAAAGTTGGTCTAACGTGTACAGCATTCACCCAATTCACATTTTCTGAAGTAAGCACTTCTAACCTCAAATTCTCCATTTGCTTGATTAGTTTTGCCTATTCTATAAATAGCACTACTTGACCAACACGGGATTTAAGAGTCAAAGCGCCAGCTACTACATTAGCCTTGCCTGGGTGATTTGAATAGTAATGTTGTAATCTTTTAATAAATCCATCCATCTTTGTTGTCTAAGGTTCAGTTCTTTTTGCGTGAAAATATATTTGAGACTTTTATGATCTGTAAAAATCTTAGTCTTTCCCCCATACAAACAATGTCGCTAAATTTTTAAAGCAAAAATTACGGCAGCCAATTCCAAGTCATGAGTAGAGTAATTCTTTTCATATGGCCTTAACTGATGAGAAGTATAAACAATTACTCTATCATGTTGCATTAAAACACATCCTAAACCCTTTCTCGACTCATAATTATAAACCACAAAATTGCCTTTGTTATCAGGTAATGCTAACACTAGGGCTGTTGTTAGTCTTCTTTTCAACTCCTGAAAACTCTACTCACAGTCCTCTGTCCATATAAACTTGGTGTGCTTCTGTGTTAATTTGGTCATAGGTACTACAATAGTAGAAAACCCTTTTACAAATCGTCTACAATATCCTGCAATAACAAGAAAACTATGGACTTTAGTCACAGTTGTAAGCCCCCAACTGGCCACAGCTTCAACCTTAGATGGATCTACTGAAATTCCTTCTCCACTAATAACATGACTAAGAAAGGTTACTTTTTCCATCCAAAAGTCGCACTTCTTAAATTTAACATAAAGCTTTTTTTCTCAAAAAGTGTTCAGTACTTCCCGCAACTGCCTTATGCTCAACTCGATCCTTACGGTAAACCAGAATGCTATCAATAAACACCACTATGCATTGATTTAAGTATTGATGAAAAACTTGATGCATTAAATCCATAAAAGTCATTGGTGTATTGGTTAGCCCGAAAGGCATCACCAAAAATTCATAGTGGCTATATCGATGTAACGCTCCATTCGTAGAAATACTCAATAACTAATCAATGGGGGCTATACTCTCTAAGAAAAATTCGGCAGCATCTCCCCACAACATACAAGGGTAATATAGAATACATTACCTGATATTCATAAACATTTCAATCTGTGACATTCAATCCTATTCATATACTTGCATTTTCACATAATAAAGACAT
>JAXCLR010000105.1:34227958-34242707 GCA_035584095.1 Annona squamosa | reverse complement strand
CCCTCTAGCCGCACATCGTGTTTAACATAAAATTTCATCACTAAATCGAGAAGGGGCGACATCTACTTACCTGGATCAAAATTTTCCCCAAAAATAGTGCTCCTAACTTAGACGCAGAGATTCAGAACTTTCACGATTAGAGTCGATGATCTTCCAACAGTCGGTAGAGCTTCCTTGAATGAATCTATGGCTAGCCCGAACTGAATGGTAGGGAAAGAAGAGAAGAAGCAGAGAAGAAGAAGGAAGATAGCCGGGTGCGGGATGAAAAATGAACCCTAGCGCGCGGGCTTCCTTTATTACTGAATCCCTATCGGGTTGGGTTGGGTCGAAGCATGGATCGGGTCTAATTGCAATTAGTAATACATGCACATATACACTATACATTTCCTAAATGTCGTGTCCATATATGTTATGTATCCATTAATATCGTAAAATTCTTACTTGCATGTTCTTAAGTTACCTCATAAATAGAGAAAAGTTATAATAAAAATAAAATAAAATACCTGGTCCTCACAATCGAGTGCGAAATGCAGTTTTGGGTATATCTTCCTCTAGGATCTTTAATTGATAGTACCTAGATCGCAAATCTATCTTCAAAAACACTGTTGATCCTTGAAGCTGATCAAATAGATTATTGATACGAGGAAGATGAGACTTATTTTTTACAGTGACTTTATTCAGTTTCTATAATCTATATACAATCGAAAACTTTCATCTTTCTTCTTAACAAAGAGAACTGGGGCACCCCATGTAGAAGCACTAGGATGAATAAATCCTAGGTCAAACAATTCTTATAATTATTCTTTCAACTCCCTTAACTCTGCAAGAGCAATATGGTAAGGTGCTTTAGAATTTGGTGTGGTTCCTTGAACTAGATCAGTAATAAATTCAATTTCCCTATCAGGTGGCAATCGAGGTAACTCTTTAGGAAAAATATCAGGGAACTCGTTTACCACAGGAATGCTTTCTAATTCTGCTTCATCATCATTAATTGTCAATGCTGCAACTAAGTATCCTTGCTTTCATTGTCTAATCAACCTTTGGGCATGCAAAGTTGATACAAGACAAGGTAACTTCTTCTGACCACCTTGAAAAGTAACTTCTTTTACTTGTATTGTTCGAAAATAAATTCAAAGCTGGGAAAATTTGATACAAGTTACCCACTTATCTAACCAATTTGCTCCCAAAATTACATCCATATCCTTCATCGGCATAACAATAAGGTCTAAGGGCATCACTATGTCTTCTATTTCTATGAGGCATGCAATACATATAGAATTCACAACCAAAGTTTGTCTCATAGGTGAAATTATTGACAAATCTTGACCTAGATTATTAACATGTAAGCTATGCTCAAGCACAAACTCAGATGTAATGAAAGATTTCTCAGCACCAGTATCAAAAATAGCACGAGCATAACTTCCAAATATACAGATAATACCTGTCACTGCGCTTGGTGGAGCCTCTGCCTGACTTGGGTTAAGGGCAAATACTCGAGCTTGAGGAGTAGCTTCTTTGTTTTGATTCCCTTGTTGTCGATTTATAATTCTGCTTTCCACGTTATCCCTTATATTATTGTATTTGTTGTTGTTGTTGTTGTTGTCCTGTGGGTCTTACTGATGGACACCTCTTATAATAATGTCTAGTTTTACCACAGAAGTAACACACAGCAGCCGAAGTGTAGTCCCCTGCAAAGTGCCTAATTTTAATACATTTCAAACATGCCCCTGGTGGTATTGGACATTTGCCTTTGTGATAAATCCTGCGTTTATCACATTTTGGAGTAGTTTGTTGATATTGTTGATTTCCCTGTTGTCGATTGAACTACCCTGCCTTAGTGTTTTGTATGTAATTAAATTTTTGCTTTTTTGCCGATGCATCACTTATATATTGTTGCCCCTTCCTTTTATTCACTTCTTTTATTATCTCATGGAGTTCAGATTTTGCAATTAGGGCTTTCTTGACTGTCTTCGCATACATTCTACAACCTTCATACAAGACTCTTGCCTGTATTCCTCCTCTTAGTCCACTGATGAATCTTTGCAAACAGTATTCTTCGATCTTAGTTGACTCCAAAGCGAAACGTTGCAAGGAGATAAACTTCCATTCATACTCAGCTATTGACATTCTATTTTGTTTTAGTTCAAAAAAAATTCCCAAATTTTTTCTTTTTAGGTAGTAATTAGAAAGAATTTCTCGAAAAAGACTTTCTCAAATCATCTCCAAGTGATCTCTCATCATTATTTGACGTGGACCCTCTCCTCTGTCTCCCACCATCGCTCTGCGTCATCAGTCACCATATAGGTTGCAAAATGGACCTTTTGCTCAGCTGTGCAACCCAAATGTTTGAAAGCCTTACGCATTGCAACCATCCATGTGTCAACCATTTCACTTGGTCCATTAGAGAATTTTGGAGGATTTAGCTTGTGGAAAGCAGCAGCATCTTTTCTATCTTGCTCCATGCCTTGTCTTATCGGTTGTGGCCTCCTGCGAATAGGTGACCTAGATGATGATCTAGACTTGCGTGGTTGCTCTTCATATTGATTCTCCCTTTGCCTTTCTTCTTCATCCTCTTGCAAAAGAGACCTTTCTCTGCTTCTTTGTTGATGTTGACTAAGTTGCACTGATGGAGAACCATTCCTCTCATATCTTCTGTCACCACTTGATTGATTATGAGTTCCATGCCCTGTAGACCTTCCTTCGCATGTTTGTAAGTGACATTGACCACTTAACAAGTCTCGCATCTCTTGCATCTGCCAAAGCACCTCATTCCTAAATTATGTATTTTTTGCTTGTTGCTCATCTAAGTGTCGAGTTAATGCATCCACATTTTTTGGACTCTTACGGCTAGGTCCTGGCTGATCTACTTCAATAATACCAGAATTTTTAGCCCCGACCCCTCAACTTCTCAGTTCATTCACCATCTTGGCTTCCCCAATAAAATAATAAATAGAGTATTAGTTGTGTATACTATGTTCCTCATACTCTATTTAGCTACATGTAAGTTTAACCCACTCAACTTTCAAATCTAACGCACCCTTCTTACCCCTACTAATTATTAAATTCATTTACTTGGTATAACATTGCTTTGATACAATAACTGTCACGACCCAATCTTAGAGTTATTGACCTAATTGGGCGACAAACCCGGATCATTTATGTTTTAATGAATTTAATAATTAATACTTCATTCAATAATATCCAAAAGTAATCACAATATCCACTAAGTTAGTAGGAATAATTCCCATTAATTTATTACAAGCGAACAAATAAATAAAATATTTCTGTTGCACCATCTCAGCCCGTTAGCCCTCATTATTAACTAGATGGTCCCACCTCTCCTGAAATTTAAATTACTTAGGAATGAGTTAAATAACTCCATAAGCAAGAAATAAACCACATATATAATTGTTTAAAACATCATGGAAGAACCATAGGAAATGCACAAACTACTGATCCAATGTGTAAGATTATCCACACTGCTCACAATGGAGCAAACTTACGACCTTTCAGAGCACAACACACAGTTTGCAAAGGGACATACCACGTCCCATTAAGGTAATAACACACTACCCATAAAGGGACATTCCAAAGTAGCCTTCTAGTATGCATAGGACCTACTAAGAAAATAAATAAAATCAATACACATATCCTAGGGGTCCCACATATGCAATTTTGTTCCACTTGGAAATAATCATGATGCATTACACACTATTCTCACTTAAGCATCATAAAAACTATCTTAACCCAATTAAATATTTTACCAACTAAAATAATGTTCCATCTATATTTAATTGGGTGAACCAACTCATTGAATTTAATTAAATAAATTTAAGAAGAAACTGTCATCATAAATAGCAAGTAGTTAAATTATCAGTATGAATATCCCCAAATATTTCACATATAGCATATCTTGCTATATCAATCTATTTTCCAATAACCAAAAGTACCAACCAATATTCATTTTATTATAACATGTCATACCTTATGCCTTATTGGCAAAACGAAATGTCAGCCTACATAATTTAGAATTTTTTATAACAAGATGTTTTACAACATTGAATAATTAATTTAAATTATATAAATTAATTATACAGCTGCTAAAGTATATAAACATACACACAAACATGTCACTAGCATTAAATCACATTTATAGATATATACCTCTGTTAATAAATTAATTATTAATTTATTAACATTAATATCTCATTTCATAAGTTAATTTTCATTTCTCACATATACTGTTTATATATTTATTTTATTATAGACCTATAGTGATAATATATATATAGTATGATTTATTAACCCAAAGCAACTTAAAAATCAATCCAAAATATTTAATTTTCACATGTGCGCAAGAGCCCATAATGATGCTGGCAATATATACATATAAAATTCACACACCTCATTTATATTTTTATTTGACAAAACAGAGAAATATACTATACATATACATAATAGAAAGCACCAGTTACTGGAAGTTTGCAATCAATATAAGATAATATATTTATCATAAGAGGCACTTGTCCAAGAGCGTTAAAACTCCCACAAGTATATATTTTATATATTAATATATGTTAAAGAACTGGACCAGGTACATTGAGATTTCCAATTGCTTTTAATCTATATATATATATATATATATCAAAAGTATCATAAATAGAATCGACCCAACTTTCATTATAATTGTTTCCATCTGTTAAAATTTTATCTATTATAATCAATTGACCAAGTTTCATAATATATATATGCAACAATATAAATACCCACCTGCTGATGCTTTAACTTCTGTCTATTTATATATAATATATATATTTTTAATTTGCTATAAAATGAAAGCCCAGATGTTTCAGACTCCATCAAATCTATCACATATAAAAAGTACTAGTCCTCTCTAGAGAGTTTTAAACTTATTTTTTTTTAAATATATATATAAATCTACATCATATTATGTACAACTAATACCGACGGTTTTGGTTAAACCATACAAATTAATATAAGATATAATGTCTTATATTAAAAGAACTGTCTCCGTAAGTATTTGATAAATATTTTATGATTATAATTTTTAATGCAATAAAAAATGTAAATCTTCACATTTATATACACTATGATGAACACTAAAAATTTCCGTATATATATAAAATATTTATATGTTGTGCTGAATTTTTTGAACCCTCATATCCTGATCGCCCAAGTTCCACATGCACGTATATAGTATTGTGATGAAAATTTTCATTCGTAACATATGTGATATATTATAATACCAGGATAGAAGATTTTGAGTTTTCCATAAAAGAAATATATATATATATGTGCGCTATAAATAACTGGCACTGGAGATGTTAAGCTTCCGTAGAGAAATATATATATATATATATCTGTATATTATATTACAAACAACCGACTCCTTAATTATTCATTCAAAATATAAAATAATATATATATATACATATATTATATACAATTGGTGTTGGAGGTTTTTCGTCACAATATCCAGCTACAACATATATTAACATTGGTTTTAGAGATTTCCCATCAAAATAAATGAATATATAATATAATATATTACAAAGCAACGGTCCAGAAGGTTTTAACTTAAAAAAAAATATAAAGGCGTTGATCTCAAGCATTCAAACTTCCAAAAAAAAATATTATATATATAGATGTATTACATTATATGTAACTAGTTAAGCTTCCATCAAAAGTAGTTACACACGACATTAATTAAAACCATAGACTTCAGCATAGATAACTTTTAAAAAAATATCCACCTGTCTCAATATTACAATAATGTTACTACATCTTCCATCATCAATCATCTCATAAAAAATGTATACATCAATTTATTCCACTAAATTATCTCTATAGTCTTTTAATTTTCCTGCATATACAAGGCTTCGAAAAGAATGTAATTATTTATTTACTTACCTTTTTCTAAAACTAACATAGGGATTTTCTGAATGAAAGAAATTTCTTCTCTTTCCACTCCCAATCCGCAACAAATTCCTCTTTTCCTAGCTTTCTCTATTCATCCCTCAATAAAATTCTCCCAACCTCTCTCCATCCACACATCTCCACTTCTGAAATCCTCACTTAATCGCAACCTCCCAATATTCTCTTACCAATTAATTTTAAAATTAAAAATTTTAAAATCAAATCTTATCTCTTTGTAGGTCCCGCATAGATTAATTACTAAAAAAAAATTATCCAATTCTACTAAGATGTAATTCGAACTCGCTACCTCAAATTTACTTGTCACAATTTCTAACTATCATAGCATTTCAACAATTTGTTAATTTAGATAAATATGTTTGAGATCATATTTTCCTTGAAATTTTATTTACCCACCTTAGTCAATAAGTCAAAGTCAATGAGTCAATGCGACCACCTCAGCTATTTTACTGACACATTAGACGACAAAAAAATTCAACGTGTTGCAGCAGTGTGCCACGTCAAGTCAACATATTTAAGTCGGGTTATTACAATCTTAGTCGTGGTGGTGCAGGACATTGGAGGTGATCCCTGTGGAGGACGTCAGCACGTCTAATAGCCCTGACATCAACCACTGCTGTCGAGCATAGTCATAAGGCTCTAGCGACCCCAATGCCATCACCATCACTGCCGTCAACTTCGACAACTTCCATTGCCGCTATCCTCATCTAAAACCTCCCTGACCTTGCCTTCTTTCGCTCTAACTACAACAAGTTTGACAGTAATTTCGTCGTCGACAGCACCAACTCTCCTACCTTTATGAGCTCGATGTCAGCAAAAACATCGTCACCACTCCCTTCCCTGCTTCATCTTCAACATACCCGGCACCACCTCCTCAACCTCCGCTTTAACTCCTCTTATTGGTCCTTACTGCGGCTCTTCCGCTCCGTCAACCAGGTCAAAAGTCATCTTCCTTAACAACAATGACTTCGATAAACCCCCGCCAACTTAGGCCTATCCCATGTCCAATATCTCAACTTCGCCAACGACTTGCTACAATGGCAGAATCCCCCTCGACGTTCGTCTTGCTAAAAGAATGCTCATCGAAGTTCTCTCGCACACCGTTCACATCTACCACTATTATTTCTACTACTGATGATAAAGCTACTCCGGTGTCGTTGTCTTTCTACTGCTTCAATGGCTCCTGCACCTACTCCTTCTAGGACATGCTGCCCTACGAAGGCCTTTGCTTGCTCCTTATGGAAGCTAGACCAGCTTTTGATTTTTGTTTTTGTATGAGTATTTTGTTATTACATACGACATGTCGAAGCTTTTCTTGCATTATGAGAGGATAAGGTTTAAAATACAAAAACAAAAAATTAGCATGTCTAAAATGTTAATATATAAATTTTGGGATCCAAAATGCTACTATACAAAGTCAGAGAATTTATGGTGCAAATTTACCCCAAATAGCATTGTTGATCAAAAAATTTTGTGTACTTTACCATCCAAATATGATAATGTAATGGTTGCCATTTGAACAATCTAAAGATTTGAATATTCTAATTATAAGTGAACTTTTAAGTTTCTTATAATCTCATGAAGAAAAAATGGCCAAACCAATAGTTAAATATGATAAAATAGTATTTCAATTAGACAATAATAATTTTATTAATAAGTCAAATGCAACAGATAATGGCGGTGACAAGAATGGAAGTTATAGAGGTTATGAAAAATGTTCTAAATTTAGAAATCAAGATAGAGATAGAGCATATTTAATAGTCAGAATTGTGAACAATATACCGGGAACACATCAATCAAGGAAGCTAATAAATAACAAAATTAGAGAGCTTCATTTCAAAGAGGTAAAAATGCAAATATTTAGGGTTACTTCTATAGAAAGTATGAGCAAATAGAAAAAATTTATTATGCTAAACATAGAAAACAATATGTTAACTTTATTGAGGAGAAAGAAGAGTAGAATCATTTATTTGCTATTTTAGATAATTTATCTGATGACCTTCAAGTTAGAAATGTTTGGTTTCTTGATAGTGGTGATAGTAACCACATGACTGGTAATTAAAAATTATTTATTGACATAAAGACATTTGTTATAATAGTACTTAGAACGAAAAATGGATCATTATCACTGCAAAGGGTAAAAGAACAATTTGGTACATTTATAGAATTGTGATGCTAAAAAATTTGCTAACGTGTTATATGCTTCAGATTTGAAAGAGAATTTTTTGAGTCTTGTATAGATCATTCAACATGGTTATTTTGTTGTTTTTGATGATGAAAAATGTTGTATTTATGATTTTTTGAACTCCCAAAAGGGGTTTTTGTTAAAATTATAATGCTTGGAAGTCATGCATTTCCTCTTGGATTTGGTTCTACTAACCTACGGACTCTTAGTTATGGCATAGAAGATATGCATATTTGAGTTTTAATGGTTTGAAACTTTTGCATCAAAAGCTAATTTTTGATAGTTTGCCTCCTATAATATAAGAATATAAATTGTGTAAAGGTTGCATTTTGGGTAAACAACATAAGAATCCTTTTCTTATTGTTGATTCTTAGAGAGCCAATTTACCTTTGGAGTTAATATGCTAATATATATGGTCCTATGCAAATATTGTTATTCAGTAAAAGCTAGTATTTCCTCTTGTTTTTTAATGACTTCAGTTGGATGGCATGAGTTTACTTTCTAAAAAATAAATCCAATGCACTATCCATTTTTCAAAAATTTGAGACTTTTGATGTGAAACAAATTTGTTTAAATTTTAAATCACTTTGCACAGATAGAGGTGGTGAATTCATTAGAATAGAATTCAAAAATTTTGTGGTAGTTGTGGCATTCGAAAGCAGTTAACTGAATGGAAGAATCGTATTGTTGTCAAACTTGCTATAAGTATACCAAAAGAGAATAACTTGCCAAATGATTTTTGGGCTAAAGCCACTTAATTGATCTCCAATAAAAGCAGTAAAAGATCGAGCCGTATATGTAAAATATGTGGATATTGAGATTGATAAAAAAATAATAATTTCAGCATGCATGACAATATCTATGTATAACATAAGTTGTAAACATAGTTTGAAAAAAAAATGTGCAACTAAAATTCAAGCACAATAGATATGTAGAATTCTAAGGCAATTGGAATTCTAGAATACATAGCCTTTGAAATTCAAAACTCTAAGATACGTCAAGGGTGCAGAATTTCGTCAGAGTATTGCTTTTGGATTTTATGCGATCAAATTTCTTTTGGTTGCATTTGATGCATCTGATATTTTAAAGACTTTAATGTGTTTAATGTTTAAATTTCCTGGATTAAAATTGATATGCAGTTATCACAGCAGTACAGGCTAAGTGAGAGAGGCCTGGGTGGGTCCCATATGCAGGAAAAGTAATGATTATGTGGTTTAACGTGGGCCGTTCATTCTATTTTGTTATGATTTATTTATTTGAACTCTGATTTGAATGATCAAATAGTCTATTTCTATGTTTTTGATGCTTCTAGACTCAACAGAAGGATTTGATTTTGCATTTGAGGCCTATGTTTTAAGATATTAAATTAAATGATTGTTTTTTCATTTAATTAAGTTTTAATTGGGTCATTATCCATTT
Organism: Annona squamosa; assembly: GCA_035584095.1. NCBI lineage: Eukaryota > Viridiplantae > Streptophyta > Magnoliopsida > Magnoliales > Annonaceae > Annona > Annona squamosa. Next base: position 34,233,148 of record JAXCLR010000105.1, on the reverse strand, counting down.
TCAAATAATTTTCTACTTGCTAGTCATGATTGAGACTAACCCATTATTTTTACAAGTATACCAAATCAAGTGGGACACTAGCATTTTGGATTTACGTGAAGATTTTCAAGGATATTTAATTTTATTTATTTATTTCAAAGGCATGTATTGAAAATGAGACTTGTAAAATTTCTTTTCTTTGTGCTTTGATGTAATAATGGGAACATGACTAGTGGAAGTAGAATTTCAAAATTTTTATAAAATTATAATAATTAATTTTGCCATAAATGTGTGATTGATCTTGGAAAATTACATAAAATACACGGCCCGGATCACTTTTTTGGACCAGTTTGTTACAGATGGTACAAGAGCGGTCACACATATAAAATATGGCTTATTAATTATTATAATAATTTTTTAAAGAAAGAATTTTGAAATGGATTTGCAAATCTAACCCTATGTTTTCTTTTTTGTCCAAAAAATGGTCAATTTGGGTGCATCAGTATACCCTACTCCTACAACCCAAGGAAAGACTCTCCCTACTACCCATTAAAGGTTAAGTGCCCTAGAAAAACAGGCTCTAACCTAGATAAAGGAATCTTATTTACAGTACCAAGCCCTAAATAAAAAGCTGGATAGGATTCTAGAGGCTGTAGATGCTGCCACCCCACCTATACTTGTTAAACCTCGAGTTAGAAATCTAAACAGGGAGAAGGGTAAGAAACCAGTGACTCAATTAATGACTAACCCAGAAATTGATCTAGATAATGAAACCCTGGCTGATAAAAGTAAAAGGCTGCGTCCCAATAACCCATAGAGGATGAGAAGCTTAAGAAAAGAAAAGCTGAAACCCAGGCTGTACCTACATCTAAGAAGGCTGTACCCCTACCTCGGATGGCTGGAACCCTAAAACAGGATGGTCCTTCAACTTTAAGGAAACCTTCTATACGGACTAAGGTTGTTGTTTCAAAGCCTAAGATATCACCTATTAACGTACCCAAAGCCCTGGATGAGCCCAAAACTGCTGATATACCCAATGTCGTGGATGAGTTCAAAGCTGCTAATGTACCCAAAGCTAAGGATGTGCCCAAAGCTGTGGATGAGTTTGAAGTTGCTAATGTACCTAAGGCTATGGATGTACCCAAGGCTATGGATGTGGTCAAGGCCGTGGATATGCCCAAAGTGGAGGATATACCTAAGGCTATGGGTGAGTTCCTTGCTATACCCAAGCCAAAGGTAATGGTTGAACCTAGTCCAGAGCTGCAGATGAAAGTTTCCCCTATTCAAGGATCCAGCCTAGATCCTGTCTATATTGAGGTAGAGACCCAGGAAGTACCTTCTCAGGCTACTCACAAGTTACCTTCTATGCGGCCATAGGATCAAGACATGCAGATTAGAGTCGAATCTAAGGAAGCCTACGCTAGGAAGGAACTAAAGAATTTTTATAACTAACGACCCATTTTAACTGAGTTGGTGTGTTATTTTTGTGGTACCAATGGACATACAGCTAAGGCATGTCTATATGGTAGTCGAGTTTATTTCTTGTGTCATTCTTCTGATCACCTCAAGAAAAATTATCCTTTTAGCAAATATGCAAATTAGGTTGTAATATTTTTTTTAAATAAAAAGTTACAATTGTTCCTATTTGCTTAAGAATATTTATTGAGAACATATTTCTCTTCTATGCCAGAAAGGAAAATAATTTCAATGATCTGAATGCCCAAACTGGTCACCAAGAGCAATATCCTAGTAAAAAGCCGTAAAAGAAGCAGGCTAAGGACCAGCTAGAAGCTCAGCCTAGAAAAAGGCCCAATAGAAGGAAGGATAAAGCTCTAGTTGAATCTCCGACCAGAACTAACATGCTTGAGCCGTGTCTGAATGAATAAGAGAAAACCTTTGCAGTATTTCAGATAGAGGCTTTTCGTCAATGGGGGCAGATGCAAGCATAGCTAGAATAGATTGTTCAACAGCAATCATCAGTAGTGCTAAAAAACCAAGAGCATTGTCACCACAGGCATAATGAACATCAGTCGATTGCTAGTATGCATGAGAGTCAGAGAGAAGGGCCAAATCAAAACCCTGATTCTCGGGTTTTAGAAGAAAAATCAAAATTTGGTAGGCAGGAAGAAGTTGAGGTCTCAAACCAGGCAAACAGAAGAGCTAATGATAAAGCTCAAGGAACGGTTATAAAAAGTCTGAGTATTGCAACCACGGGTTGTCCCGAACAGCGAGAAATGGATCGGCAAGATGTTGATGCATTCCATCGTTAAAAACTCCCATCCTTTGCCGGTAGTGATTGTTTAGCTGCCGAGCATTGGATCGAGGCAATGGAAAAGATTTTTGACTTTTTGGGTTGTGACGACCAACGAAAAGTTTTATTTTTTCCGTTCAAACTCAGTGGAGAGGCCTACCGATGGTGGAAGACACAATAACGTGTCTTCAATAGTAGAAAAGAAAATGTAACTTGCGATAAATTTAATGAATCCTTTTTCGCCAAATTCTTTCCATCTTCTGTTAAAATTTTGAAGGCCCGAGAGTTCGCTAAATTGAAGCAAGGCACTATGACGGTGGCCCAATATGAAACAAAGTTCAACTCTCTACTTCGGTTTGCTCCAAGCTCAGAATGGAAAGAATATAGTCGGATTCGCAAGTTTGAGGATGGTCTTACTAAGGGTATATGCGGTCGAGTAATACTTTACCGCAATAAAACCTATGGTGATGCAATTGATAATGCTCTCTTAGTTGAGAGTGATACCGCTAAACTTAATCGGCGTTACCTGAAAAGGGAACGATCACTAGTAAAAGATCATTCGGGAAAGAAACAGATCGGACAGTCTTCTTCGGGGCAAACTAGAGTCGAAGAAAGTGGAAAGAATGGAGGATTTCAAAAGAAGAAAAAAGTCCCTAAGTGCAATAAATGTGGAAAGTTTCATACCAGACTTTGCAAATGTTTCAAGTGCGGAAAGACTGGTCATCGAACATCAAATTGTGTCGTGGACTTCATGTGCTACAACTGCGGACAGCCTGGTCATATCAATAAGGATTGTCCAGTAGTCAGAAATGTTGGACAACCACAACAGCAAGGGCAAAATTGTCCAGTTGGTAGACCACCAGGACAACAGTACCAAGGTGGTGGTGAACGACAACCAATTTTACCAGCTCAAGCACAAGTCCGTGCCCTAATACCGGAGCAAACCCAACCATCGGCGGAGACAGTGGTAGGTATTATTCGTCTCTATGGTATTTTTGCTCGAGCATTATTTGACACAAGTGCGGATAGTTCTTTTATATCCAAAGAGTTCGTGCAAGAGCATAAATTAAAAGTCACTGAGTTAACTTGGGATGTCCGAGTCACATCACCTGTTGAGAGTAGTTTATTGATTAGACATGCTTGTATGACTTGTACCCTAGAAATTGAAAGTTTGACAATCCCAATAGATCTTTCAATCATACCTATGAAAGATCTAGATGTTATTTTGAAAATGAATTGGTTAGCTGAGTGGGTACATGGAATTTATCCTCGTGAGCGTCGTGTGAGCTTAAAAGGATCCGATAAATAAAGTATTGATTTCGAGGAAAGTCAATTGGTAGTACCCCACCTCATATCAGCTTTTCAAGCTAGAAAACTTATTAGAAAGGGTTGGCAAGAATGTCTTGTTTCAGTTCTAGCAATAGAAGATAAAAAGATTAAGTTGGAAGACATTCCGGTTGTTCATGAATTTTCGGATGTGTTTCCAAAAGAGTTGCCGGGAGTACCCTTAGAAAGAGAACTTGATTTCATCATAGAACTGGTGCCTGGTACTACTCCAATTTCAAAAACTTCTTATCGAATGGCTCCTGCAGAGTTGAATGAATTAAAAATACAGTTGCAAGAGCTTCTCGATTTAGGGTTTATTCGACCTAGTAAGTCACCTTGTGGAGCACCTGTGCTTTTTATAAAGAAAAAAGATGGCAGTATGAGGTTGTGCATCGATTATAAAGAGCTGAATAAGGTAACAATCAAAAACAAATATCCACTTCCCCAAGTTGATGATCTCTTTGATCGACTGCAAGGTGCATTGGTCCTCTCCAAAATAGATCTACGGTCAGGATATCATCAGTTGAAAGTTCAGGGCGAAGATATACCTAAGACAGCTTTTAGAACCTGGTATGGTCATTACGAATTTTTAGTGATGCCATTCGGAGTAACCAATGCTCCGACCACATTTATGGACCTTATGAATAGGGTATTTCGGCAGTTCTTAGACAAGTGTATTGTAGTATTTATTGATGAGATTTTACTGTATTCCAAAGGAGAGACAGAACATGTTGGTCATTTAAGAGAAGTACTACAGACCCTAAGAGAACACAAGTTGTATGACAAACTAAAGAAATATGAGTTTTGGATAGATAGTGTAACCTTCTTAGGTCATGTGGTTAGTAGTGATGGTGTATCAGTAGACCCAAAAAAGATAGAAGTTATAACCAATTAGGATAAACCGACTACTGTAACTGAGGTTAGAAGTTTTTTTTGTATGGCAGGGTATTATCAAAAATTCGTAGAAAATTTCTCAAGCATAGCAGTACCACTTACTGGGTTAACCCACAAGAATACTAAATTTATCTAGTCAAATGCTTTTAAGAAAAGTTTTAAAGAATTGAAGAGTCGCTTAACTTTAGCGCCGATTTTAGCCTTGCCAATCATTGGTGAAAACTACGTGGTGTACAGTGATGCATCTAAGAAAGGCCTCAGTTGTGTACTCATGCAGCAACATAGGGTAATTGTCTATGCATCTAGACAGTTAAGACCCTATGAACAAAATTATCCTACCCATGACTTGGAATTAGCCACAGTGGTGTTCGTTTTAAAAATATAGCACCACTATTTATATGGGGAGAAAACAAAAATTTTTACAGACCATAAGAGTCTGAAGTACATTTTCTCTAAAAAAGAGTTAAACCTTCAACAGAGAAGATGGTTAGAGTTACTAAAAGACTATAACATTAGTATTCAATATCACCCCGGTAAAGAAAATGTGGTAGCTGATGCTCTAAGTCGTAAATTCTGCTCTGCAGTTTGGATTACTCAACAATTGCCTCTAATAAGAGAAATTCAATCCTTGCAGTTGAAAGTGGTAACTCCACGAGAAATTCGAAGAATAAGTGCTTTACAAATTCAATCAACACTGATTGATCGGATAAAGCAAGCTCAGAAATAAGATAAACTTATTC
>JAXCLR010000105.1:34204857-34222517 GCA_035584095.1 Annona squamosa | reverse complement strand
TATTCAGTTGTGCATTAGATGGCTGTCGATTAGCTTCTGACTTCTTCTTGCGTCGACCTTGTTGGGATCGAGATTGGACAGATAGGATAGCTAAATCGTTGAGATCTTGTAATGGAATTAGACCCTTCACAACTTCATCCATCAATGGGCGAGATTTGGGATCCCTGCTGAGGCAGCAATAAGCTATTTGCGCTACCTTCTGCACTCCTTTAATTGAGTAGTTGAGTTCCAAGCGAGGGTCCACCAGTTGGAAAAGCTTTCGTTTGTCACCTAAATAAGGTCTAGCCCATGCAACAAGGTTTTGCTCCCTGCTTGGTCGTTTCTTGTCCACTGATCTTCTGCCTGTTAAAATCTCCAGCAACACTACCCCAAAACTGTAAACGTCACTCTTAGACGTCAAATGCCCTGTTCATTAGCAGATATATAATTAACTATACTGAGCCCATAAATTTGCACCATAACAGGAGTAAAAAATTGAGACAAAGGGAAAGATACACTGCACAATTGCAAACCAAAATATTCATTTCCAGGTTCCCTATCCCTCCAAAACTTTTGATGTCAAGTTCTTGGGCAGGAATTTCTATAGCAACCAGGCATTGTCTAAAGGAATAAAAGACACAAAAATCAAGTCACTTTAGCAGAAGGGACATATGTGTTAAATAAATTCAACAGACTCAGATCCATGGTCATGATTATTATAGAACTTATGGTCAAGTTCTCTTTAAAATAGGACAGGTGGATTAGGACTGTCAACTAGTCCAGAATGCTGCCAAAGAAACAAGCTCCCTGCTACACCTTTGTATGATGATATCAGAATCCTAATATTCTTACTGAACTCATTGCTACATCTTCAAAACATAAATCAATCCATAATGAAACGAGAACTCACCAGTCATCACGTACTCTGGCGCAGCATAACCATAAGTTCCTACCACCCTGGTAGAAACATGAGTGTTGTCTCCCTGGGGCCCAGCTTTTGCTAGACCAAAATCTGAAAGCTTTGCATTGTATTCCTACAAAAGTAAGTGATAATTGTTAAGCAGAAGAACATGAACCTGCAACAATAAACAAATGAGTAAAAGAATGTGGCACGTACAGCATCCAGCAGAATGTTGGACGTTTTGAAGTCCCTATAAATGACCGGTTCTGCACCACCATGCAGAAAAGCTAAACCTTTTGCTGCACCAAGTGCAATCTTCACCCTGCTGGGCCATGGAAGAGGCAGAGCCCCTTCAACAGTGGCAAGAACATCAGCAAGATCAAGGATGATGCATCGGATGTCATGGTTGATAAAACATGTATTGTTCTTCAAATTGGCCACCAGAAGATGACAAAATGCCATGGATAAAATATAATAGTGAATGAAAGTTTGGGTTACAACCATTTCCTGTCTTCTGTAAATGTCAAAGCTTGAATGAAGAAATAGACATTGCAAAATGATGAATAAGTTGGTTTAATGTCCAATAGCGAAAAAGAGCAAGCCTACCTTTTCTCCCATGACATAAAAGGCGCTTGGGTGCTTATTGAGGAGGTAAAAAAAAAAAAAAAAAAAAAACCTTGTTTGAGATTCTAAGAGAAAAAAATATGCAGGAAAGTAATTTCAAAAATAAACAATTATTCAAGATTAGTGTGGTTTAGGTGGGGTTTTGATATTTTTTTAAAAAAAATTGGAGGATGGATTTTAAGGCTGGGATAACATTTAAAGAATGATGAACCGAAGGGCAGCAATGAGTTTGCTTGTCCCAAAATTTTGTGACTAGGACAAGTCTAAGCTTAAATTCCATAGATGGCCTCCATACAGATTGCTGGGTAATTAAGAAGGGCAATCCATACCATAGCTTTCAGCTTTCACGTGAACAGACAGTTATTGGACGGTAAGTAATTAGAATTGGGAATCCTTTCCAGGATTTTTTTCCAAATATGAAGTTAAAAGGACTGACAACTGGATGACTGGGGCATGAGCAAATCCAAAACAAGTTGCAAAAACTAGAAAGCAATCATGCCATGATTACATGAGATCATCAAATCCACATTCCATACAGACAAATTACTCAGACAACTGCCTAGATTGATAACGAGGTCTAATGTAGACAAAACCTGAGGACAAACATTGTAATAAACGTGGCAAATCATGTGTATCATCGACACGAGGGAAAATTCCTCTGGTACTATGTTCTGAACCAGATTTAATATATAAAAGTAAATGAAGCATGGAACTCAGCATCTGGTTCATCTTAGTGCAACATCAGAAACTCACTGGCTTCATTGGCAGTTGGCACCCACTTAAAGACAGTACAGCACTGAGATCAACATAGGGTACTCACTTCTAAAAAGATGGTTTTCCAGACTTCCTCGAGGCATGAATTCATAGACGAGGAGCCGTTGATCATCTTCGCTACAGTAGCCGATAAGTTTGACGAGATTTGGGTGGTGAAGCTGCCCAAGGAAATCAACTTCCGCCTGCATTAGGAAAATTATTATCTTCCATCCAACAGCATTCCTTGTGGAATGAATTTCCTATATTTCCAATACATCTATTAGCTAACTACTAACCACCCATTCCCTGTGGCCTTGAAGACCATCAGGCTTCAGACTTTTGACTGCAACAGTAACACCTGTGCCTGGCTTTGCTGGTGCTGTTCCATTCTCTTCTATCCACCCCTTGAAAACAAACCCAAATCCACCTTCCCCAAGAATGCTGTCAGGCCTGAAGTTGCCGGTGGCAGATTTAAGCTCCTGGAAAGTGAACTGAAGCAATTGACGAAATGGCTTCTTCTCAGCATCATCAGTAGCAGCAGCAACTTCATCCACCTCTTGAGGGGCAGACAGCTCTCGGTTGCTAGCATTCAGGTACCGGGTCTCAATTGCTGCATTCAACAGGAAATCAATATTAGACCACCGTCCAATGAAGACAATAATTTTTTCAATAAAAAAAAATCTAGAAATGCTTATCTGATTAACACCGCCCACCATTTTCCCCAAGGATTTCATGATCTGCAGCAAAGATCTGACCACCCAACCAATACTAGAGGCAAGGCTCTAAATAACAGAAATAACCGACAATAATTGGCAAATTCAATCAAGCCTACTTTATTGGCAACTGCCCAAGTGGGTTGCATTGCTTGGGCTCAAAGTGCCACATCCTTCGACAGTGATGCAGAAAACATCAAGCCATATGCATCAGTTCGGAGGACAGGGTAAGCCATCTTCCTAATTCAACTGCTCATCTCCCATCAATCCACCCGGACAAAGCGATTTTTCTTTTTCGAAAGAAATTAACAGCCCAAGTATCTTCATGGGTAAAATTGGAGAACGGAAATTTTCATTTTGAAAAAAAAAAAAAAAATCCAGCTCTTCCCAACAGAGGAAAAACACAAATATATTTAAAAAGCAAGGAGTTTGCAGAATCAGGAAATTTCAGAGGGGAAGATTGAAAAAGGAGCGATTTTGCTAGAGCCGCAGTAAGAAAGAAGGAAAGAAGAATACCGGCATCATCGTTGTAGACGAGACTATTCCTGGGGAGGCTGTTGACGTTGCTGGCAGAGACCGAAGCGGAGGAAGATGATTGCTTTTTCTTGCGGGCTGAGTTGACAAGCGCCGCCCAGCAACCGCACTTGCGCTGCTCCATCCTCTCTACTCGCCGCCCACCTTCTTCTCATTCACATCCGTTCATCGAAGAGCAGAGCATGAGCCGGGGAAGATGGTGGAATTAGAAAGAGAGGGGGAGGGACAGAGGGAGAGGGAGGGAGAGAGATGGAAAAGAGGGGCGAGTGGGGAGATGGGATTTTGTTGGCGATTGTATGGAAGAGGGGGGGTCATGATGATGATGATGATGGTGATGATGATGAGCACCACCACCACCATTGGCATCTACAGATACTGCTACTTTTCCCACCATCTCTCTCTACAAAACACCCACTTTTCTCTCTCTCTCTTCTCTGCCTACAAAAGCTTTTCTTCTTTCTTTTGCTGCTTTCACCCTCCTTTTCAACTAGATACTCTGCCGGAATGGCTTACTTCATACGCCGTTCATCTTGAGCGATTCTGCCATTATGGGGCTTTGATAACCGATTGTTTACGAATACAATAATGAAAACGGAAAAAGTTACATAGTTAAGTAGTTTTTCTAAATATACTTACAATATTTGACTATAATTTTAAATATATTAATTATGTTTATATCTATTTCAAAAGATACTCATTTGGATGCCAACGTATACTTAAAATTACCAATATGCTAGTCAAATTTAGAGTTGTATTAAAAGATTTGCATGTCATAATTCACAATTACTCTAATTGCTCAAGAGTTGTAAATTTACAAAGCTCTAATTTCATTTCTCTTATATTATATGTCATCTTTTTATTTTATATTAGTGTTAATTTGGACATTTATGAAATTATGACCAGCATTTTCATAGATATCCATTGACTTACCCAACGGACTTTAATGAAATAATTATTTTTAGGATTAAATGCAAACTTGCTTAATATATTTAAAAATTTTAAAATATGTTGAGTATATTTAAGATTAGAATGAGACATAATATGTATATTTAAGAAAATCCCCAAAATTAAATGGAAGTAAGAAAAATGTGCACGTCTCACTTTTGCATCATTAAGGGAGACTTTAAGACTTCGAAAATTCAGAAGATGTGCTCACCAATCAGTTTTTTGGTTGCATCATTTTGTGGATTTTGGGCGGGTAGGTGGCTTGTGTTTTAACGAATCCAATCTCCATTGGCCTACCATGATTCAAATTTGAAGTTTACTTCTTTCCCAGGGGAGTAAGATTTTTCCATTTGTCAAGGCAGCTTTTTTCCCATTTTAATATACATTATTAAATTCCCATCATATTTCTCCGTCCCATTCAAGGAAATTATTTGGCTTTTCGTTTCTAATTATGGCTATCTCGCGTTTGTATTATTCTTTTACCATCCTCAAATCACAACGAATCTGCAAAAACATGCCGTTGACAGGGGGGGAAAAAGTACAACTGACACTGACCAGGGTTCTCCGCGTAATGTTAAGGCTAAGCATCTGAATTTTAGGGGGTCTTTGTGTTTCTATACTCATGAAATAAAACCAAGCATCTTATTGTTGGGTCGTTATGTTTCTACTTTCTAGGAGTACTCCTGATGAGTCTGATTACTCAAAAAATTATATATTTACACATCTCAATTATTACTTATGACGATATTTAAGAGGTGTTTGTGTACTCGAAAAACATTTGAAATTAAAATTTTAGGCTGTTTCTTAAATATACTCACCGTGTTTGATCCGAATTCTAAATATTTTCATTATATTTCAAAAATCCCAAATATACCTAATATGTTTGCATCTAATTCCATTTATGACGATAATAAATATCGTTAATCCATTTGTGATATTACCAATATGCCCAACAAATTTAGGGTTGGATTCAAAATTTTAAATATCATAATTCTCCACTATCCTAATTGCATAAGAGTTTTAAATATGGAGAGTTCTAATTTTATTCTCATTTCATCTTTGACTATTTTATGCCATGGGTATTTTGGGCATTTATGAAAATATATCCAACATTTCAATGAATGACTGCTAACTTAATGACATTTAATGGAATGAGTATTTTTAGAATTAGATACAAACATAATAGGTATACCCGGAATTTTTAAAACATATTAAATATATGTAGGATTAAGGTCAAACGTAGTGAGTATATTTAATAAAAGTCTTAAAACTTTTCACAACTATCTTATTTTTTAATTATTTTCTCACTTATTCTTATAAAACTATCTTACTTTATGAAATTTATCCTCTTAGTCCCTCCCCTGTATGTCCCGATAGGCGATTTCGGCGCGCTCGGGACAGGGTGTGGGTCTGGTGGAGGGGGAGTCGCATAATGCTTGAGGTGTAGCTTTCGACGGAGTGGGAGTCCGAAGGGGAAGGGTTCTGTTAGTGGATTGATGTCTGCAGATACTAATAGAGGAATGAGAGCTAGCTGTGCGGAGCTGCTGGAGGCCGAGCTTCAGACCTTGTCCATTGGGGGCAATGCAATCAAGAAAATCCAACCGGGTGTCGATGCAGCTCTGCTATGCACGCTGTGGGTGGCAAAATCGTACAATAGGGAATATCTCAAAGGAATGCTGAGAAGGTTGTGGAGAACCAAGGGGAACTTATACTTCACTAAATTGGGGGAGAATCTGTTTATGGCTTCTTTTTTAGAGAAGGAAGACAAGGACCGGGTATTGGATGGACAACCATGGTTGTTCGACCGTAATCTAGTCATCCTCGAGGAACTGTGGGAGGAGATCGAATATACCCAGATTATGCTTGTGAAAACGCCTGTGTGGCTTCAGGTTCAGGGCGTTCCGTTCATTGTGGATAAGAGGTGTTTGGGGCAGCTTGTGGCTAATACTTTCGACGAAGTGGCAGAGATAAGAGCCACGGAAGATGAAGTAAGGATCAGAGTGGTGCTGGATTGTAGGAGACCTCTCCGTAGAGGTATGTTCATTAAGGTCGGGGATCAACAGCGCAAGTGGATCAGCTTTCAATATGAGAAGCTACCAGTCTTTTGTTATCTGTGCGGCGTCATGGGACATGCCCATAGAGAGTGCCAATCTATTCCAAAGGAGAAACGGGTGCTGGTGGAGGCGGACATGCCTTTTGGAAGTTGGATGAGGGTGGGAGTAAGGCCGATGAACTTGAGGGATGGGCTGACATCTCAATTCCGGGCTGCGCCAGTCAAGTATATCTGGAGGCAAGGGTCAATGGGGGTGGACGATGCCGAGCAGGTAAGGACAGGGGCCTGGACAGTTGACCAAGGTAGGGCGGTTGTGACTAGAGGCTTGGAGAGGGGGGGTGCTCCAAGGAGCATGGATGTGGAGCGTGCTGAATAGGGGGGAGACGAGGGTTTAGGAGAGGCGCTAGATGTGAGTGGGAGGCAATCTAGGCTGCAACGAGATCAGCATGGCCATCATATTCTTTCTCTTGGTACTGCCAATCAAGGATTGCAGTTTTCAGCAGGAACAGAGGTGGGGCATGTAGGGGTTGGCAGCGTTGAGGTGGAGGTTGGCAGCGTTGGATGCTTGATACGATCTGGGGATGGTTTGGGGAGCAATTGGGAGGAAGGGGGTGGAGAAGAGGAAGGCAGGTTGCTGTCTTTGTCGGGCCACACGACAGTAGGCAGGTGGGAGACTAGTGGCGTGGCAAGGGGGGTGCTCAAAGGAGAATGGACGTGGAGTGCTCTGAACAGGGGGGAGATGGGGGTCTGGGGGTGGCGTTGAATTTCAGTGGGGGGCAATCTCAGCTGCAACGTGATCTGCAAGCCCAACAAAACCTGTCTATTGGTTTTGTCAACCAAGGAATGCAATGTTTAGCAGGAACAGCGGTGGGTTGTGAAGGGGTTGGCAGCGTGGTGGTGGAGGTAGGCAGCGTAGGTTGCTTGGCTCGTTCTAGGGATGGTTTGGGGAGCAGGTGGGAGGAAGGGGGGGTAGACAAGGAAGGCGGGCAACTACCTCTGGTGGATCACACGACGTGGGAGACTAGACGGGGGACGGGGAGTGAGGGTGAGATGTGGGTGGAGGAGGATAAGGGGCTGTATGAGGTGCAGGTGCAAGATGAAGGAGGGGGGAATGGTGTGGATTTACATGAGTAGTATGGCTTGTTGGGGAGGCGCTCGAATCAATGAACAATCGCTATCCGGGAGGCAATGGCCGGTGAAAAAGGAGAGCCCGGCATGGGGTGTTTATGGAGGAAGCTAATCCTATCATTATGATGGCGCAGGGTTCGGCTAAAAGGGGGCGCGGGGAGGTGATGGATGAGCCGGGGAGCCAGCGAAAGCGGGCAAAGGAGATAGGGATGGTGACAAATAGGGAGGTGGAGGATGTGGGGGTTCCCCAACCCCACCTCAAGTGATATGGCCATTTTGGCGTGGAATTGTCGTGGGCTTGGGAACCCTCGGGCAATTCGAAATCTTTTTGACCTTGCAAGGAATCAAGCACCCAAATTAATATTTTTGTACGAGACGAAGTGCAATGCGAAGGAGATGGAGCAGATTAGGCAGAAACTTCGTTTCGACTCGTGTTTTGTTGTTGACTTCGTGGCTAGGAGTGGCGGATTGACTATATTTTGGAATAACGACCATCCGGCGTCGGTGCGGAGTTTTTCGGCTCATTACATAGACGTTGACTTTTTGGGCTGGCGCTTCTTGGGGTTCTATGGTCATCCCGAAATTCACCGCCGCCATATATCCTGGCACATTCTCAATCAGTTGGCGGGTGGATCCGACTCTCCTTGGCTCGTTATGGGTGATTTCAACGAAGTGCTCGGACCGTCGAAATATATTAGCTCAAGGACCCGAAATCAAAGCCAAATGGACCTCTTTCGCACTACCATCGATTCATGCAACCTACTGGACATCGGTTTTATCGATTCGCCTATGACGTGGAGCAATAACAAGCGGGGATCTCAAAGAGTGGAAGCGAGGCTCGATAGGGGGCTCTCTACACCTTCGTGGAGCAACATGTTCCCTCATGCCAGGTTCGTACATCTGTCAGCGGCCACGTCTGACCACTATCTGCTTCTCTTACCGCTTGACCACAGGATTGGCTGGAGGAGGCCGCCTAAGGAATTCAGATATGAGCTATTCTGGGCTCATGATGCGAAGGCCACTGAAATCATCAAAAAGGTGTGGGATTCTAATCCTCACCGGGGAACTACTGCGACTGACTCATTAACCTGGAGAATCGAGAAGGCTGGCAGGGAATTACTCAAATGGAGTAGGTCGAAGAGAGGAAATCTTAGACTTGCAATCAATAGAAAACAGAGACAGTTTTCTGTGTTGTCTGGCCTTGGCCCATCTGATGCTCGTGATGATAAAATGAGGAAACTTAAGTACCAAATCAATCTTCTGTTGGAAGATGAGGAGCGGCTTTGGAGTGTTCGAGCTAAAACCCATTGGCTTTCTGAGGGTGATAGAAATACTGCTTTCTTCCATCGGATGGCCTCCAATCGAAGACGAGCAAATTCCATTGAGATGCTCAGGGGTAATGATGGTAGTTGGGTCAGGGACCAAGATGAGTTGCTGCATATGATGGTCTCACATTTCTCTGAGATCTATTCCTCCTCAAGCCCACAGGCCGCAAATTGGGTATCCAGTCTTATCACAAGGAAAATTTCTGAGACGTAGAAGGGGAACATGATAAGGCCACTATGCATGGCCGAAGTAGAACAAGCGGTGAAGAGTATGCGCCCGTCCAAAGCTCCGGGGCCGGATGGGATGTACCTGGGGTTCTTTCAGAAGCATTGGCATACTGTGGGACGGGATGTGTTTCAGTGGTGCAAATCTTTCATGGAGGAGGGCAACTACGCTAATGTGGCAAGGCATATCCAGGGGGTTAATGCTACCACCCTGGTTCTGATTCCGAAGATCAAGGGGGCACACGAGTTGTCGCAGTTCAGGCCGATTAGCTTATGCAACGTTGTTTACAAGATATTGGCTAAGGTTTTGGCAAATAGGCTTAAGGTCACCCTCAATGAGGTTATTGGGGCGGAACAAAGCGTCTTTGTCCCGAATCGCCTTATAACTGATAATATGTTAGTGGCATATGAAGCTATCCATTCCTTTAGAAGGCGAAAGGGGGGCAAAAGAAGGGAGGTAGCTATAAAGCTCGACATGTCTAAGGCTTATGATCAGGTGGAGTGGATCTTCTTGGAACAGATCATGGGGGCTATGAACTTTAGTCCAGTGTGGGTCAATTGGATCATGAGTTGCGTATCTATGGTCAGCTTTCATGTTAAAGTAAATGGTTTCAAATCCAGATCCTTCCAACCCCAGAGGGGATTAAAGAAGGGGGATCCGCTATCTCCTTACCTTTTCCTCCTATGTGCGGAGGGGCTATCAACGCTTATCTCTTCGGCGGTTGCTCATAGATCATTGCATGGCATTAAAATTAATCCACGGGGTCCTTAGCTTACACATCTATTTTTTGCGGATGATGCTCTCATTTTTCTTAGGGCGGAAGATAGCGATATTAGGAAACTATTGGATATCATCAACACTTACTCTGCGTCCTTTGGCCAGATGATCAATGGGGATAAAACTTCGCTGTTCTTCAGCTCCAACATGGATGGTCGTGAAAGGGAGGCGCTTGCTCATCGTCTAGGGGCTTCGGGGCAGATTGTCCACCATTACCTGGGCCTCCCGGCGTGGCTTGAGAGATCAAAGGGGGATCTATTTAGGGGCATCAAGGAGCGTATTTGGCACAAGATTCAAGGGTGGAAGGGGCAGCTATTGTCTTCGGGAAGGAAAGAGGTTTTAATCAAAGTTGTTGCTCAAGCGATCCCGTCCTATACTATGAGCATTTTTTTGTTGCCTCAGTATTTTTGTCAGAGTATCAATAGGATGTTGAGCAGATTCTAGTGGGGAGAAAAATGAGATAAGCGCAAGATGAGCTGGGTGGCTTGGAAGGATATGTGCAGGACTAAAAGGGCGGGTGGAATGGGGTTCCGTGACCTGATGGCTTTCAACTATGCCCTTCTAGCCAAACAAGTATGGAGACTGTCGACCTGCTCTACATCCTTTTACTACAGGGTTCTAAAGGCCAAGTGTTTTTCCAATTCCGACATTTGGAGCTGCAAGTTAAGACCGTCTGATTTGTAAACATGGAAGGGCATTCTCAAGGCGAGGGACGTGATTCGGCCGGGATGTCAATGGGGGATTGGTGATGGAAAAAGGGTCCATTTCTTTATGGATCATTGGCTCGATTCGGAGGTGAGCAAGGTGGGCCCTCTCCCTCAGTCAATCCCGGAAGAGGTATTGGTCAGCCACTTCATTGATGACGATATCAGTGGGTGGAATAGGGATCGGGTTCTGGCTGTTGTGGGGGAGGGGGGTGGCAGACCATTAGCATGGTCCCTCTCCTCTGTTACCCAGAAGCGAATTCCATCTTTGGAAGCACGAGGCAAGTGGCTTGTTCTCAGTTAAGTAGGCTCATAGATGGCTCAGGGGGGATTCGGTGGATCCCCTTCTCTCCACATGTTGTCGAGCTATTTGGAGGACAAGGCTTCCGAGCAAGGCGATGATCTTTGGGTGGCGTCTCTTCAGAAATGCCCTTCCTACCTTATGCAATCTGTCTAATAGGTGCATTGAAGTGGACCCTATCTGCGGGTTTTGTCTGAGAGAGGTGGAGGATGCTGATCACCTATTCTTGGAATGTGCTTCTATTGCTAGGTATGCTTGGATGGCGGTTTCTTGTGGTTCTTTGGCGGGCTCGGTTCAAGGAACTGTCTCTTCCCTGGTGGCAAATGATAGAAGTGACAAGCTGGCGTTCTTTATTGTGTATTGCTAGCGACTATGGTTTTTGCGAAACAAACAAAGGGCTGAAGGGATCCAGCCTGTGTTCGCCGATTTGTTACAATGGTGTAGGGATTATATCGACAATGAGGGGCGGGTCAAACTCCTTCACAAGGTGAGTGCTTTCGACATCCCTCTGGTTCCTAGATGGACCAAACCACCGGATGGGGTACTCAAGATGAATGTCGATGTCAGATGCTTACATGATAGGGGGGTCGCGAGGCTTGCTGCAGTCATTAGGGACTCTCGAGGTTGTTTTATTGCTGCTAGTGGCTGGAGATGGTTGGGCGTGGGGGAGTCTCTTCTTATGGAAGCAGAAGCTTTCTGGCTTGGCATCATGTGGGCTCTCCGACTTGGGTTCCGCTATGTTCAGATTGAGACCGATTCTCTTCTTCTATGCACATTTCTGGCAAACGACAGTCAAATTCTCTCTCCTGTTGGTCATACCATTGCTTCACTCAGATCAATCCTCCGTGCGAATCCTCATATTTCGGTTCAACATGTTCTAAGAAATAGGAATTCAGTTGCCCATGCTTTAGCAGATATGGTATCTATTTCTGATTTAGATCATATGGATTAGTGGGGAAATCCTCCCCATGTTATCATTGAGAAAATTTGTACAGACAATTTTTTGGCTATGAATTATGCGGATTTCTCTAGTCCGAACCTATTCATGAGGTGAGGGGGTTGGCCTAGAGTAATCTTTTATAAAAAAAAACTATCTTACTTTTCAATTATTTTTACAAAACTACTCATATATCTAATTAATTTATTTTAACTTTATTCTCTCTATTCTTCATCATTACACTATCATATCATATCATTTTTTCCATTTTAAAAACTCTTATATAAAAAATTTTATCACTTTCCAAACACACCTTTAAACATATCTTGATTTTTTTAAAAAAAAAAGTATGAATGTAAAGGATGATACAAAATTGTGCCTTTTGTCATCAGCTCGCAAAAGATCAAGAAATAAATAATTTCTACTATTTAAGTTTATGAGAGGTTTAAAGTCCAATTTGATCTTTCAATTTGGCATAGAAAGATTGAATTTAGGTGAGCATTGTCATTTATACCTATAAGAGGTAAAAAATGGATTCCGATATGGTGCGATTTTTTTGTCAACTTGATAAAGATAAAAAAAAAAAAAAAACTAGGTAACTTGTGCATAAAGATCAAAAGTTATATGAAAATCTTTACTTATAAAGGGTGTGTTTAGGAATAGATAAAATTTTTGATAAATAGTTTTAGAAAGTAAAAGTTGTCAAATGATGGAATATGATAGAGGTAATATGAGGAATAAAGAAAATAAAGTTAAAATAGATAGGTTAGTTGTGTGAGTAGTTGTGTAGAAATAAATGAAAAGTATGGTAGTTGTATAGAAAAATGTAAAAAAATAATTAAAAATATGATAGTTGTGGAGAGTGAAAAGTTTTAGATCGTAAAGTTTCAACTTGACATTTTCTACTCTTTATAACTACCATATTTTTTAATTATTTTTTATATTTTCCTGTACTACTACCCTACTTTTCAATCATTTCTATAAAATTACCCATACAACTAAAATATCTATTTTAACTTTATCTTCTTTATTCTTAATCATTATTTCCGTCATGTATCACATTACTTGACAACTTTTCTTTTTTTGAAACTTTTCTTTAAAATTTTATCCATTCCCCAGCACCTGAAAATCATGAAAAGGGAATAAAGTACACGAAATGTGGCTAACGTGCTATTGACTCTCTTCAAGAAGCCTTTGAGCAGTGCTGTTAGGCGATTGCATCATAAAATCACATAGTCAGCTTTATGATATATGCGTTTGGGTTGTGATCTTTTCAAACCAATCTGAAATGCTATTTTTTAATTATTTTTGAAAATTTTTAATAAAACTGTTGATATATGTATATATTATTTATAAATCAAGTTTTTGATAAAAACTTAGTATATAGATAATACCTTAGATTAATTGTTTTATTTAAAATTTTTCAAAAAATTAAAAAATGAGTGTTATGATTGATCGTAGATGTAACCGGTCCTAATGATATGTTTTGGCATTATTGGAAAGCCATTTTTTGAGGTGTCTTTCATATTATTTAAGAGAATGAAATGTTGTGATAATGCATCACAATAGTAAGTCATCTAATCAACATTGTCGTGTGACCCTCTCTTCAGAGGTATGAATTTAGTTACACTGTATCACACATTGGAGTCATATAGTAATATCTATAATTTGGGCTTATCTTAGAGGCTTGGAAGCTATTAATGACAATCTCATGTGATGAAATCTATAATCCAATTTCACCTTAGGAGCTTTTGGCCCAATTTAAGGAGCATAGAAGAGAAAGGAAACTCTAGGTTACATTTTGGCATGACCAGACTAATTATGAATGATAATTAAATATGGAGTTTGCGTGTAATTTAAGAAAGTTTATATTTTTCATAAAATATTTAATTTTGCTATAAAATGGGTCTTTTGGCATTATTATTATTATTATTTTGAAAACATAAAATATGAATAATGCTAAGAGGAATTAAATAGGCTAAAAAATAACTTTGAAATATGTATCAGTCTATTGTTATAAGTTATGCAAATTTATAGAACAGTTTAATCCGGTAAATCATATACATATATACTTTTAGAATAGGACGTACAACGTGGGCTATCAATGTAGTTTTAAGATAAAATAGATTAATAAGATAAATGCAAAAGGATTAAAGATTAAATTAAAAATATCTACAAGTCGATTAAAAGTTGTTAACCAGAGTTTACGTGTTGCTAGAATTCATATTTAAACGCCGCAAATATGTAATCGTGTACTACCCGATAATGGAACCAAGTTTCGGTCGGTGCTCCGCCATCTTTCCCAAGTCAGTTTTTCATGGTTACCAAATGGATCTGACCACCAACGGCTGCAAATCTGCCACTCATCCGGCCAGCTTTGATGCAACCAAGACACCCATCCTAAAAACCCATCTACAATCACGATTAACAACATCTGTTTGCAACAAAAATCCGTCTACCCACATCTAACCTTTCTTTGGGGTACCCCACACACTTATACAATAGAGGGGCCTTCTACCCACATCCCAACACCCCCTCACTTGGTGGGACGAATTCAAGTAGGACACACCTTTCTTCAAGTGGGGCAAGCAATGCCTATAGTGGAGATTTACTCTTCACCAGATGATTTAGTTTTTTATTTTACCACTTTATAGTTGGTCTTATTGTTTAGTAGTTGTTAAATTTTAATTTGTAGTTTTAATTAAATTTTTCTATTTTATTTCTTGCTTTATAATTTTTAGATTAAATTTAATGTGTTTGTTGTCCTACTTTTGTAGATTAAATTCTATTTCAGCAGTCTTTTAATTACTTTCTTAGTTTAGATTTAAATTATATTGTTATTAATTAGTTCCATTTTCTTTTTTCTTCTCTCTATCATTTTCTTTCTTTTCCATTTCCTCTCTCTCTCTCTCTCTCTCTCTCTCCACAACTTCTCTTTTCTCCCTACCCTCCTTTTTCTCTATGGCTCTTCTATTCTCTCACCTCTTTTACTCTAGCTTTTCTTTCTTCTCATTCCTCTCTCTCTAATTTCTCTCATCCCTACCCTTTCTTCCTTCTCTTTTTTCGTTCTCTATCTTTTTGTTGTTGTAAAGTATATTAATCTTAGATGATCCAAAACTTTATCACCTTTTTATAGATTCAACCCCAACTAACCATTATTCTACACTACCTTCCGTGTAGTATTAGTTTTAATATGTTTTAATTAAATTGGTAATTACAGTGTTCTTAACAATAAGTACTTGGCTTGCATCAATGAAGATCTTCACCAAGTTACTACTTTAAATTATCAGATGACTTATCAAGTTGTTTGGGCTTGCTCATGATTAGCTAGCTTAATATTGTTTATATGTACTTTTGAGTTAGCACCTGCAAAAGACAAGATGAATAATCACCCTTGGCATGGACACGTCAATTCATAACCTAAGAATATACAATAACACTTATATAAAGTAATTTCATCAATATTATGGTTGACTATTATATTATTTTCTTTTTATTTTATTCTTGACCAATAAAAAACACAAGACATATTTCAAAGCTGCTATAGTTTATCAAGGTAATGTGAAACTTTTTTATTTCAATGTTGCGACAACTTGGTGGGCACAATGAAAGAAAACTTAAGTCTGATCAGGAAGTAATGGTGAGATAATTGAGAATGATGATGATCTATGTTTTGGTCTCAGATGATCGAAGAAACTTGCTTTGATATATTAATGGTTCTGTATATTAAGTCAAATGTTTTGAACCCTTAATGTTGGCATCATATTTGAAAGAAAGGTAGCTCCTATGAAGTCATCTAATTGACCATTCACCACATGTAGATTTCAAGTTTTATGGCATCATCTAATATTTTGGGCATGTTTGGTGATGTAAAAGTTATGGAAAATGTGGGATGGGGTGGTAAGTTAAAAATTAAATATTTTTGAAAATTATGTAATCGATATGAAGTAATAGGAGTAAAGATAAAATAAATAGGATAGTTGGAGTTTAATTAAAAAAAGAAATGATTAAAATGAAGGGTAAATGAGTAAAAATATGGTCACTGATTGATGAATTACTGGGCTTGGGAATTAGTGCTCCTATGCTTTTTCATGTCATATTTTCCACGTAGATTACCAAACAACACCTTTGTTGTTAGGTCTTTGCATTAGATTATTTAGCTTAATTCCTTTGAATCAAATTAATTTTCATGCTAATTATGAGTAAGGTTTCATTCCAATGTCACATGTGATGCTAATCATGAGTAAGGTAAAATTCATTCCAATGTTAGCATGTGGTGATTAGCATTGGATCTATGTGTTTAGTGGTTTATATCAAATGTTGGTGGGGATAAATCATGCAAGTTTCTATCTTAACTATCTCTCTACTAGATGGATCTTGTGATCTAGGTTGTTGAATGTCATAAAAATAGGAAAAGAATTATTAACTCGAATTGCTCTTGATAGTAGAAAATATCTTCGTATGTATTCAACTTTGTAAACATGATGATTAGAGTCTGTCGAGTAACATGATGATCAAATTAGTACATCAGCATGAGTAGCAACACTTGCATAAGGCCTTCAAGATTAAGCTCTTATAACTTTAACAGCAATTCTTCAAAGACCAATTTTTTATTCTTCAAATTCTTCCTGGGAATTGTTCCCTTGAAAAATATGTTTGTAGCCTTGGCTTGAGCTCTTATTTATAACTAGAGTGCTTCTATGAAAAATAGCTTAAAAGATAGAAATAATAGCCAAAAGAGCTTAATCAACTTGCATACATGGTTTCCACGTATTTTGCTAATTTGGAGAAAAAGTTTGACATTCCATCTCAAAACAATCAATGTTTTTTGTAGTCAGAAAATTTAATATGGTTCAATTATCAGTTAACCTTTTTTATTTAGAAACATTGGATATTTTCCTTATTCAACAAAAAATGAATTTTTCATTGAAAATTTCAAAGCTTACTCACACCATCACATCCTATTCCATATTAAACTCAAGCCACCAAGCTTAAGTCCCAAGCAATCATAGATACCAAGAAAGAGACAACCAATCATAAGATCAAATCACAAGATTTGTTCTTATCCACAAATAGAATTTGTCAAATAAGATAAAAATCAATTTAAATCAAGATTAAGTAATTTTGTTATAGTCAAATATATAATCTAATAATTTCTACATTTTAAAAAATATCAGGGTCTATTTGAAAAGATGTAAAAGGGGAAAATATTTCATTTCTTCTCACACATATTTTGATTTAATTTTACATCTTGACTACTTACTACCTTATTTATCATCATTATACATCTATTTTTCAATAATCTTTTCTTATGTTTCCATAAGATTAGTATATCTATTTTAATTTAATTTTTTTTATTCATAATTATTGCCCTTATCATATCATACCACTATTTCATTTTTCATATTTTTTTCTATTTTTGCTTCTCCACTTTGACTTTTGCATCTTCCCAAATAAAACCAAGCATATCCATAGACTAATAAAGATATTTACTAAAATTATTATTTTTTGGTATACATATTTGTTGATACCCATGTTGATATTATTTTATTGTCTGGTGGCCTAAGGCAAATTTTTTCATATTTAAAGAATTACAAATTAATTTTCATGTAAAAATGGTTTATGTGACCAACCCCACGAGGAGTTTGGTAATAGATAAAACTTTTGATGAAAAGTTGTAGATATGAGAAGTTGTCAAATGATGTGATATGATAGGGGTAATGATGAGGAATAAATAGGATAAAGTTGAAATAGATAGGT
>JAXCLR010000105.1:34189527-34201563 GCA_035584095.1 Annona squamosa | reverse complement strand
GTATGAGATCGAACCGGATGCATGCCCGGTTCCCCGTCGGACCGGTTCAACCGGCCGGTCCGGTCCGGTTTTAACAACACTGCCTGAGTTATAGGCGCCTGTACAGTACCACTGGCAATTAAATAAACCATTTTATATCTTTTAGATCTTGCAAGTAAAATATTTTTCATATTTTGTCGGATTTCACAAATTTCATTATAAATAATATTAAAAATAAATTTCTTGATTCATAATGGAGAAAATTAAAATAATATATTTTAGCTATATTCCTCACATTAAATAAAATTTTAATTTAATTTTTAATAACAAATTTAATGTGTTTGCATTTTAAGCTCTACTAGTTTATTAATTGCAAATTGAGCATAGAGATTCCTTATATTGATATTCTCGACTATAATATTTGTTTATCGCATTCTAGACCATGCTATCAGTGTTAGTTGACCACGGGGTCTAAAATGCAACACATGAAAATATTATAAAAATAAAAATGCTAATAGGAAATCGTGACGTCAAAAATTTCTAAGTCTTAAAATGCAATTAATCACTAAAAACCTCTTTAATGTTTGCAGAAGTAACAATTAGCGAAAGTAAAATTGAAATCCTTTTGAAGAGAAAGATGGTGAAGTGGGAAAGGTGAAGAGTTTCTTTTCTATTTTTATAAAATTAAAAATTTTTTATCTAACTTTTTTATGACTATTATATTTTCAATCATTTATTAACATATTTTTATATAATTACTATACTTTTTAATCATTTTTCATAAAATTTTACATAAACACCATATTTATTTTTAATTTTATTCTCTTTACTCGTAATCATTATCCTTATACTATTACATCAATTTCTTCACTTTCAAAAACTTTTACATAAAAAATTTTACTTCAAAAATTTTATCAAATAGGAAAACATACTGTAAATATCCAACCGTTCATAATATATATATATATATATATTAGTTATGGAACCAAAATTAAATATTTTGTAAACTTTTTATATAGTGTTTTGAAAAGCAAACTGTCGTTTGAACTATATTTTATAATCTGTTATTGGTTTAAAATGTTTAAACCAGTAGTTAAACAAACATGTATAAGGACAATTATTGAACTATCTTGTTGTGGACAGTCCTCTCACAAAGATAGTATTTGACGTTGGTATGTATGCTAATCATTATGTTGATGATGAGCATATTTACTATTTTTCTTCATTTCAAAAATTTTATACCGAAAATTTTTATCCAAAAGTTTTATCGGCTCACAAATACACCATTAATGTTTTTATCATGCTCCCAAAATTAATTTTCATTTGAACCAACTTAGATGATTTTATCCATTCTAGTGTAATTTTATCTTATATGAGTTACATAACTCACTTTAATGTAACCCCATTCATCTTATATATTGTCTCTTATATATTGTCTCCATATTATTAATAAATTTCTTTTTTAAAAATGATTTCATATATTTTCAATCATTAATTACTTTGTTCATTTTAACCTTATTCATTTAAAGGAAGATATCATATAACCTACTGATATCATTTCATTTTTAATTCCTTTCTCTCAAATCCATGTGGCCTTCATCATTAAAAAAATTCATATGGCCTTAACAACATTAGCATAGGTTCATTTTTAAGTGTCTTAACTTGTATCCTAGTAGTTAAGAGGTTTGATCTCCATTACGAGCGTAAGATCAAAATTGTAAGGTGAATTGAGCTTGAATTGTATTAAAATATGAGTTATACTATAAAAAAATTATTAAAAAAGCCTGCGTGGCCTTAGGCATCTCTAACTAATCATTCCAATGCATGCTTAGATTTTTTACCATAATTACAAATTTACTCATCATGTCGTGTCATCATGATAGCTTTGTCATAATGTGGATATATTTTTGTAAATATATGCAAATTATATGAGTGTATTTTACAAATTACAAAAAAGAAAATTGCAAATAGTGTTATTCTTCTATGATATGTAACTCATCCATTTTTAACCTTAATGATTGATAGGAAATTCAGTCCCAACCTAATTCATTTGTCGAATATTATTTTGTACAAGCCTCATTCACAAATGTATGAAAATAAATGTAATAAAATAATTTAATGCTAAATACTAATCTTAAAGTTGTATTTTCAACATCTAAATTTTCTAAAACATAATTCTTTTATGGATAAATAATTATATAAATATTTTTTATTACATTGGAGACACACCGTTATCAACATTGGAAGTTGAGATCAACGTTCATTTACCTCACTATCATACCATTAGGTTATGCACTAGTTGTATGTAAAGTATAATTAGATTCTAACGCATAGGTTAATATATCTAAACTTTTTCATAATTTTACACATGAATGTATATATTTTAAGCAAATGCGGCTAAAGCGCATCTTCGACTTTCATAAAATTTGTCCTCTTAACTAAACAAATTTTGTTAAATATAATAGTTAAAGTAGATTTTTGTCCTCTTAACTAAACAAATTTTGTTAAATATAATAGTTAAAGTAGATTTTCATCAATCATCAATATATTAAAAAGGAACAAGATTATGTGGAACTGTTTATAATCTGATTATATAGAAGTAGAGCCTTTACAAGTATATCCATTTTGTAAATATATCTACGTTGTGGTAACATCACCGAGAAATTGGAATATAATATATTTATAATTATAATCAAACTATATGAAAACTATTTCTTTAAAACAAAAAAAAAATATATCTACAATTATGGTTAAACTATTCGGGTATATCTAAAAATGGCCGAATAGATTATAGGATGATAATGAAGACGAAAACAATGCCAAGTAGAAGAGTAAAATAGCCCAACTATTACGAATTTTGGACTATTCCTTATTCATTTTACTGGAAAACAGAAAGCCCACTTGCATCGGGATTATTATAGATGCTCTTGGTTCATGCCAAATTAAAGAGTGATTGGTGAAATGTCACTTCATGGAATGGAAATAAAATTTTTTTAAAAAATTTGAAAGAAAAGATGGAGAATACATAAGCTCTTATGATGCGGTGGGAACCGAAAAGCAATATTGTGATCCCATATTTTATGTACTATTGCAAAGCCAAGTTGGAAAGCGGCGATGCTCGTGTGTGGATGGCAAAGGTCAGTGGCCTGCATGCCTCTTCACCTTTTTTCACTCCTTGGGCCCCACACCCAATCTGGTGCCTGGGATGACTGTGGGCCCCTCACCAAGATGTTGGAAGTTCATGCCCATGCCCATGCATGCGCCGGCATCGACAAAGAGGGTGGATCTACATTAATAAATAATTTTTATACACACTTTATATATATATATATCTATCGATTATATGATATTGTTATCCCCATGCGTAGGTTTTGATAAATTTGTTTAAAAAGAAAATGTGTTCTAAGCATATTTAATTCATATGACCAAAATTAACAATTTTATGATTAAATTTTTTACAAATTTCCAAAAAATAATAAATTTTAACTTAAAAATTACTTAAATATCTTAAAACATTCATTTTTGAAATGTAAAGAATATATATGTGTATCCAAAAATAAAATTTGGTTGGTGAATTAAATACATTTTTGCCCATAAGTTCATAAAAATTTTAAAGAATATATGAATGTGTTATATTTTTTAAACAAATCAAGGGGCCAAGTTTATTTTAATTCCAAAATTTACAATTTCTGGATACGTGTAATATTTTTCTGAATTTTAAAAACATTGATTTTTTTAAAATGAAAATTACATAAATACCCAAAAAATGTTATTTTGTATAATTCAAAAAACCGCGCACACACTTTAACAAAAGTTGTGGAATTCGGTGTGTAAACGTGGCCTAATATTTTTATAAAAAATAAAAATTGAAGAAAACATCTGGCTAACATGATCATAATACTACGCACGTATACAGGGAAAAACAATTCAGTGATAGCCAATGCCAAATGATTTCCGTGTGATACGCACATTTAGGCATAGTTTGGTAAGGAAATTAATGCATATATTAAGGTCATTTATCATAACTTATTTAATTTTAATATGATACCGAATCATTTTAATCAAGTTATTTGGTCGGTGTAGCTGCTAAAATTGTGCATAATTACGTGTAAAGGATGAAAAATGTTCAGATCCGTTCATGTCTATATTAGAATAATTTATCATTCAAACAGTAAATGATGAAAAATATTTAGATCCACTTATACTTATATTAGAATGTAAGAATAATTTATCCACATATGTTAGAATGTAATAACAATTTCTGGAATAATTTATCCACCTTTGTTATAATGTAATAACAATTTCTGGAATAATTTATCCACCGTGTAATAATAATTTCTGGAATAATTTATACACGTACATGAGAATGTAATAATAATTTCTGGAATAACTTCTACACGTACATGAGAATGTAATAATAATTTCTGGAATAATTTATCCGGACGTTACATTTTATATATTGAATACATATAAAACTTTAAAAATTGAAATATCACTCAAACTATTTTATTATATAATTTATAGGTCATGATCTTCTTGGTATGCTGGTCTGAAATTTTTTTAAATTTTTAGTTTTTTATAAATTTATTTTCTTAAATGTATTTATTTTTTATGCCAAGTTTTACTTTTTTAAAGAAGTATGAGTTTTTTTAATTTTAAGTTAGCAATATTTTTATCATTTTCAACCAACACTAATTTCCCATGTATAAGCACCACCATTACATAAAATAGATGGGAGCTATTATATTCATCATTTAATTGGAGGGAAGCTAATTAATCATATATGATGGTAGATGGGAGTTGTTATATTCATGCATTTAATTGGGAGCCATGTTCCTATCAACGTTTGATTTCTCAGCACGAAAAAACTTATTTTTATACTTTTTTTCTTTTTTATAAACTGTTAGTCATATATAAATTTATAAACCAAGTTTTATCATTTTTAGAGACACATATTGTTTTGAATTTTTAAATATAAGAGTGTTTTAATATTTTTAATAATTCAAAATAATTAAGACACGATTGTATTTAAAAAGTCAAAAATATATGTGTATTTTTAAAATTGATAAAACTTAATTCATAAATTAAATAAACCTAAATTACCAATTTTACGTAAAATAGATTTTTTTCTCCAGGGCTAACAAGACGATGTCTTTTTAATGGGAGGGAAAGCTAATCATATATGATTTAAGAGCAGCATGTTCACCCGTTAAAATTGTTTTAAATTTTTAATTTGGAAAATATATTAATAACTATCATCATTATTAATATGTACCATTCTTAGAGATAAGCTGTATTTTAATATTTTAAACTTAAAATATTTGGAACGAATTTTGAAAAGTAACATAGAAATGATTTGATAGGAGTAAAATAGAAATTTAGTTAGAATATATAAGGCAATTATACCCAAAAATATAAGAAAATAATTGAAATATATGATTAAAAATGAGAAATAAAATATCGAGCGATTAAAATGTCAAACTATAATAAAGGATGGCAAGAAAAAGTATGAAATATGCATTCCATCCCATTCCCCTCAATCGCTTAATGCCAAACATATATCAATTTACTTCTTTTGATTTCTGTATAAAGTGGAGAGTAAAGAAATACTAGAGGCTGCATGGAGATGTTCATATCACCCTTTGTTTTTAATATAAAATAATTCTTCACAATAGTTAAAAGATGCCGAATTGTAACAAAGATGGGTAGAAAAGATGTAAACGCGCATTTCATTTCGTTTCCACCAATTACTTGATGCCAAAAAAATTTCACGTGTTTACTTCTCTATGGAGTTTGGATCCAAGGCAATTTCCAAAGGAAATATACCGGTGAATTTTCGTTCTATTTCCTCGTCTACCCACGAAGATAACGTCCGTGAGCTGCATTTAAGTTTCTGATTTTTTTTTTTCTAATTAATAATTTTTTCGAAATACCTAAATTACCCTCCACACTCCTCTTCATCTAGATCGCCGGCGGCGGTAGAGCACGGAGCTATGGAGGGATTCCTTCTTCTTCCACATCTATCTCCGTCCAAATCCCCACCAGAAAAGTGCACGGCTTTCACTTTTTCACCGCCGACCGTCTTCTAGATCCGCCGTTACCTTACAACTCTTAGCCGAGATCTTGAAGATTTTCACTTGCCTATCCACCGTCGATCGCACTCCACCTTTACGCTAATACTCCACGTCTTAACAGAGCCGACCTTGAGCCTGATGGGAATGTCCAAGTCCAGCCCTAGCGGAATTCAACCGCTCTGCCGTTCCGCCGTTAGCTTCTCCGCAACCGATCCCAACAGAAGAATTTCCCGGCCCGTCAACTGCGTCCGTCACGTTCCTCTTCCCCTTGTGGAACTCCGGCAGCGCCACGGACCAGGGAGGATGGATTCGTAGGACTGGGTGTCTTCAAGGTAACAGCCGTCCACAGCAATCCACGGACTAGGGAGCAAATCCCACCAACCGATGACATCTCTCATCGAGCTAGTGATCCCCTCTTCCTTGTCTCCAGTGAAGCTTTTCGCACGCCATCTCCATCAAATCAAGGCCGATTAGATACATCGCACCAAATTGCTCCTTCTCACTCTCCGGACGTAAAAAACCCATCACCCCAAAGCTCGCCAAAGTAGCTGCATGCGAAATCCCGGCAACGAATTTTCTCCAACTGAAAAATGAAAAATGTAGGACCGGCCGACGATCGTTGTCGCACCCCATCCCGCATTAAATCAAGGCGAATTTAAGGGGAAAAAAACAGCAGATCAGCCTGACAAAGATCAGTAGCCATGAAATCAAGGCCAATTGGATGCATACAGAGGGAGAGGGAAAGCTGAAAGAATCGAATCGGTGCCGTCTCCGAACGCCGATCCCACCGTTCGTCTTCATCGAATCCAGCGACATTTCGCTGCTTTCTCTCTCCCTCAATTTGTTCAAATCATCTACATCGATCGATGCCACGGTTACTGCCATGAGAAGAAAAATCCCTTCGCCGCTTTTGCTTCCATGGGAAAAAAAAATTCCCTTGCCATAAGCAATTAAAGGATCCAGCACCCAACCCAACTTCCGCTCTCCTACCAGCAGAGGGTGCATTAGTCATTTTACATTCATGTTAACTGTTGTTGCCGGTCATCCCAACGCCAACGCCAGCGCCGACGCTGTCAGTACGAGAGAAATTTAGGAAAAAATTCATAGTACATGAGTAACTATTGAAAATCAAAGAGAAATTAGACGGGATATTTGTTTATATCAAAAACTTTTTCATTTAAATTTTTTTTATAATTATCCTATTTTTAATTATTTATTCATTTTTTCTGTATAACTAACTAAACACTTAACCTATTTATTTTAACTTCATCATTTTTACTTCCAATCATTATTCTTATTATATCTTATTATTTTTTCTAATTTTAAAAATTTTTCATCAAAAGTTTTATCATTTTTCACACACATCGGTAGTCAAAATTTATAGATATATTTGAAAATTGATATATGCTTTATATAAAATAGAAAGTGAAGAGAGAAAATAATACGTTAGGTTGCATGGAGATGTGGATGTCGCCATTTGTTATTAATTATAAAATAATTTTGTAACTGTTGACACGTCATATTAAAACAAAAGACAAACGTACGCAAAAATTGTAAAATGTGCGTTACATTCCATTCCCACCAATTGCATAATGCCAAACATTCATGCGTTTACTTCTCTTTTGATTTCTGAATAAAATGAACAGTAAAGAAAGAAGAAATAAATTTGGGGGTGTTTATTTGCACGAAAATATTTGAAATTACAAATTTTCACTATCTACAACTATTATATTTTTAATTATTTTGTCACTCTTTCCTATACAACTATTTTACTGTTTAATCATTTTTTTGTAATTATGTATATATCTAATTTATCTATTTTATCGTTATTCTTTTTACTTCTCATCGTTATCTTTATCCTATCTCATTATTTTATCTTATTTTAAAAATTTTCATCAAAAATTTTATTACTTACTAAACATACCCTTTGTAAAATTAAAAAAAAAAAGAATTACGTTATGTCTGGCTGCACAGAGATGTTCATGTCGCCCTTTGTTTTTAATTATTTATTTTGTTAAAAAATGATACTAAAAAACAAATAATTTAAAATTTAAAATAAAAAATAAAAAAGGAAATGGCTGCGTGAACATCTCCATGGGACTAGCGTATTGAATCATTGTCCATGAAATAATAGGAATACTTGAAGCATGAAAAGGGCAAACCCCTACCATTTAATTGCAGGAATACTATTCATATTTAATTGAAGAAAAACATGCTAATCTATTCACACGATTTTAATTTGATTTTTCAAAACATCAAAATTCCTATATGGTGCTTTTTTTCCTGAATTTTCACAGAAAAGGAAGAGTGGATACCGATGAGTACCATTCTTTGATAATCGCTTTTTAATATGTATGATTACCATCCTTTGATAAATAATATTATTAATCAAACTGTTTTTTTAAGGGCATGAGAAGGTTTCTAAAATAAGGAGTTATTTCTAATATCGTTCATTTAGGTTAGGTATCAGCTTCCTACCGCCCCTCTTAACCTTTCTGATAAAAATGATTCTTCGATACCCTTCTACAATGAGATGGTTGGTCTATATGAAGCCACAAGAGAAAAAGCATGGTCACAGATAAATCCCCCAAATGATTGGTTTTTGAAATAAATGGACTTCAATCACATATGCACATAGCTTGATTCTTTTATTAGCTAATCGGTGGTCAGTCAATGTATGAATATCAAAAAGCAGTCAATGGTACAAATCAAATGAATAAACGCAAGATAAGAGATTCAACCCATTACATGATCTGCCCCAAATTAAAATAATCTATCCTGTCTCTCCATGTCTACCTGGCTGGTTAGGTTGTCGAAGTAATAAATTCCAAAAGTGCAATTCAAAGTTCAAAGCACTTGTGTGCCAATTTGCTCTGCCTACTATCCAGTACCTTGGTGCCACCTCTTTCTGATGTATCCATATCTAAAAACCACTTGTTTCCCACTAGTTTTAATAGCCTAGAATAGGCATATCTCTATCAATAATATGCCTAATCGTGGGATGGCACTCAAGTGGCTGTCACACTTTCAAACTTTTGTTGAATAATCCCATCTACATCAAGAAAGGTTGGAAATGGCACACAAGTCTTGTAATTGAAAAAAAAAAAAAATGTGTTTATTTCCATTATATGCTGCACAAACAGGCATTGGGGTTGATCCATGTCATGGTTTTTGAAGTTGGGTTATGATTGACTTGGGTTGGGTCCTGCAGCCCACTTATTCTCTGAATTTAGTATAAATTCTGTTTTTAATTTTTGAAACGGGTAATTAATTGAGTGTGTAATATGATATCTATTTATATATTGCGGAAAAGTAAAATAATGTGATGAAAAAAATTCAGTAGGTTGTGTACTTAAAAAAGTAGGCACAAAATGAAAATATAGAAATAACTGAAAGGCGGATAGCATAGAGGGAAAATGATTAAAAGTTCTGCTGGCTGTATGAGTGCACTAAATAAACCCTGCCAACAATTAAGAATAATAATACTGTTAGCCCAATAGGAGTAATTTATTTATTTAAAAAGTGAACCCAGGTATATTAAATTTAATATCGAATTTTACAAATTATTGGATTTGTTTAAATATTTTCTGAATTTCAAACTTTTGGGTTAAAATTACCTAAATACCCTTTTCACCACAAACTGTTGCCTTTTGATATTTAGAAAAATATGTACACATGCAAAATTTTTTAAAAATTTAGTATATAAAATTAAAGATGTATGATCTTGTTAGTCCTGGGCTAAGTAATAACTTAGCTTGAGTAAGAAAACCTATTTTAAAATATATTTTTTCTTTTTTAGAAACCTATCAATTCAAGGTGTATTTAATATACAAATTAAGTTTCACTATATTTGGAGATATGTATATATTTTTTAAACTTTTTTAAACACAAGGTTATTTTAGTAATTTTTACCCTTAAAAATGGCTAAAATATCTATATATAAAAATAAATACTTTCAAAAATGGTAAAACTTGATTATACATAAAATATATCCAGATTAATAAGTTTATAGAAGAAAGCAAAAAAATAATTTTAAAATAACTTTATTGGCATGGGCTAAGTAAGAGGATAATGCC
This sequence comes from Annona squamosa, assembly GCA_035584095.1. Lineage (NCBI taxonomy): Eukaryota > Viridiplantae > Streptophyta > Magnoliopsida > Magnoliales > Annonaceae > Annona > Annona squamosa. Next base: position 34,191,434 of record JAXCLR010000105.1, on the reverse strand, counting down.
CCAAAATTAGTATAATCAGGCCCAAATTTTCATGAAAAAAATTAAATAAACATATTAGCTTGGGCTAATAGGAGCTAACAAGATCATTATCTAGTATCTAACAGATAAATCCTTATATGATGGGCTTGGATATAATTCTGGGGCCCCATCTAGTACAAGAAAGTCCCCAGAAAAAATAAAATAAAAAATAAGAGTCCTTTTTCCTGAAAAGTGTGCCTGCAACTTCCATGCAATAACAACTTGCTACGGTTGCAGTCATGAACGCATGATTACTGCCTTCACCATCTCTTCCTACCAGCTCTCGTATCCATTTCCAATACAGACAAACAAAAGAAACAAATAAAATAGGCAGCCGGCTGTTTGTCTTCTGGCTATTGCTTCCTATTCTGGAATCTATTTCTATTAAAAACCAACTTTCCATTTTCCACACCATCCATGGATTCATTTTCTTCCATTTCTTTCTTCTGTTTTCTCATCTTTTGCAGCGTCTCTTCGGCTGCTCCGTTTGCTTCACTTTCTAGAGTACCAGACATTCATGGCCCAGAGCGAGCTCTGCCGTCTGTTCAAGTGGCTGCTGCACGTGGAGTGCTAAGCCGTCTTCTTCCTACCCACTTGTCCAGTTTTGAATTTCATATAGTCTCTAAGGTTCTGCCTGCTCGTATCTTGTCCACTACAGTAGACTTTTTTTTTTATTATTTTAATTTTTGCCCATCAAGATTGTGGTTTTTCTGCACCATTCTGTTATTTGGATGGCTTTCTGTTGAATTCATCACTAGCGCATTAATGACCCAAATCATCTGAGAGCTTTAGCTTGAAGCATTCGATCGCATCTTCTACTTAACATGGTATTGGAGGATGCTGTTCATCGCGGGTTTTTGAGTTGTAGAGTGGCTTAATCTCTTTCTCGTAGCAACTCAATAGATTTTGCAGATTAAGTGGCCTGTAATTTCAGTTGAGCGTTTGATTTGGGCCCAAAAGAACAGTTCCTACGAATACTGAGAAATGTTTGATCTGGTTCTCACTGATAGCCTCCACTTCGTATAGACTCCCCTTTGAATCACTTCCCTAGTTTAATGCTTCCCTTGGTTTCTATATCGGTTCATTATCTCAGGTTGTGCAAATGGTGATACCAAGTAGGATGCCTCCTATCAGGATTATCAGAAATACTTTAGTCATGCTGATGGTTTAAGAGTTTAAGCTTGATTTATTCCAGCAGTGGTGGGACTTTTAGCACGTTGGATAAGCCTTTTTAAAAGTTTGGACTGAACTGTTTTTCGTTGTAAATTTTCTCACCTGCCAGCATTTTGATGTACTGCTAGGAAAAATGTGGTGGGCAAGCATGCTTTATCATCAGCAACCATCCATCTTACCGTGTACAAGGAGCTCCAGAAATTCTGTATGTTTGATGTTAATTCAAACTTCTGCATTGATAACTATTTGTTTAATCTCACAGCAATATCGAGTATACAACTACTATTGCATTGATTTCTTTTGTTATCGTAGGAAAAATGCAGTTTTTTTTTGTCCACTGTCCACTGTTTTTTTCTAATGTCTTTGCATACCGTGATTAATGAATCTTTGGTGTCTTAGGATAACATCAATCACAAATTTTAGTTTTCATTTAGTATTCTCATTGACATCAATAGCTAATGTATGAACGAAAGGAACACATATAGAGCCGTTGCTCAGCAACCGGCGAAGGAGAAGGAAATTGTCATATTTTTCAGCGATCGAAATTTTGAAGATGTATGCTCTATAGAGATTTCTTCATGGCATGTAGTCTGTACGAAAGCAAAGAGATTCATAATAACTATATGCTGATGGTTTCCAAAGGTGCCATAGAGAATTGGAATCCGTGGGATTACCAGTTTATCCGGTGGTTGTTTTAGAAGGAAACTGCTGTCCCA
>JAXCLR010000105.1:34149206-34181908 GCA_035584095.1 Annona squamosa | reverse complement strand
CACTTTCTATTGATTTGACAACTTCTACTCTAAAAACTTTTCATCAAAAGTTTTACCTCCAACCAAACACACCCTAAGTATATATTTTTTTTAAAAAAACATTGTCGGTTAATCCAGCCTCTCCTCATACTCTCAGCATGTTTATAGTTTCTACACTGTCACTCTCCCTTGCACGTCATCACATTTTTCTTCTATTGGGCTAAAGGTTGGTGTTGGAATGTGCATGGAAGGAGTTGAACAAAATCCAGTGGTATACGATCTTATGTCTGAAATGGCATTTCGTCATGAGAAAGTTGATGTGAAGGTAATAACATTTCTCACTATTTATTAATATGTTAAATTATTTTCCTTTACCCTTCTTCACAAATTAAGGATGAGGTCATGTTTAGATTTTGATAAGGTTTCAAGGTTCTGCACAGAATTTTTCCCACTGTCACAAATTAAGAGTGGGGTCATGTTTAAATTTTGGTAAGGTTTAACCGTATTGCTCAGAATTTTCCACACTATTTCAAATATTTCTTCACCATCTCAAAGACCAGAAGAATTATGATTTGTAGTGGAGCTTCCATCAAGACTCCTTTTGCTTCTGATGTGTTGATATTGTCAAACCCTCCTTGTCCTATGTTTGAGCCGCTCTATAAATAGTAACCAATGCGATAATGTATTTTTGTGAGGATTAAAAATCCAATCCAATGCATAGGAACACAAAAGATTACTGCTGGGCAACACTAGGCACAAAATATTCTACAGAGTTTAATTTCTATAAGCATCATTGAAATGGACAAAACAACATTTTTTAATTATTTTTTTAAAAAACAAAGGATCCAAGACTTTTAATTTTCAAGCGTGTTTGGCAGTAAGGAAAAAGTGTCAAATTAAAACTTTTCATTCTCCAAAACTACTCATTTTTAATCATTTCTTCACATCTTCTTATGTAACTATCTTATTTTTCAATCATTTCTACACAACTACCCATATAACTAACCTATTTATTTTCAATTTATTCTTTTTACTTATTATTACCTCTATCATATCATATTATTTTGTAACTTTTACTTCTAAAAACTTTTTACCAAAAGTTTTATCGCCTCTCAGACACACCCTTCATTTTGATGTACTCATGGAACGAGTCCATGCAGTCAATGCTTTTAATCATTTTTTGTTCTAGGCATGGATAGATCACTACCAATCAAGACGTTACGGGTGGTCAGTTCCAGCAATGCAAGAAGCATGGAATGTTTTATATCACACAATTTACAACTGCACTGATGGCTCGATGGTAAGAAGAAGCCTCTCTTCCTTCAGAAGACAAGATTTTCATTTCCTTTTCATCATAAATAGAGGATTGGGGTTATATAAAAAAAATAAAAAAACGCAGCTAGTGCTATTAGAAGTCAGATGCATCCTTTTTCTAAAGTTTCAGAATTGTTCATTGCAGGTCTCTTGCCCTCAGATCTTTCTTGCTCATTTGTAGACAACACCATTAACAATCTGGAATACTGATGAACTTTTGTCATTCAAACTCATTTCCTTCAACTGTTGATGAACAGGATAAAAACCGTGACACAATTGTGTCATTTCCAGATGTGGATCCATTGCTTATTTCGGCTTCAGCAATATCAATGAAAATACAAGAACATCACAGTGCTGAAGTAGTAACAAGGTCTTTGCAAGAGGAAACAGCTGATACTTTTGATCATCCTCATCTATGGTATTCAACTTCTGATGTCTTACGTGCATTAAAGCTCTTCCTTGCAAGTGCAAGCGAACTTTCAGGAAGTACTACTTTCAGGTCAGCTTATAACAGTTAGCTATGTTGAGATATGATTTAGTAATTGAAGTCCCACATGAATAAATCCTACATGCATGAAAATTCTAGTTCCTCTATCAATTTAAAATATATTCACTTGGTTTTTTTTTTTAAAATATATTCACTTGGTTTTTTTTTTTATCTTAAATTCCCTTTCTACAGAGAATAAATACAAAAATAAACCCATCAAATTTATTTTGCACTAAATCTAATGTATTTTGTTCTCAGAGCAAGCAAACATTAAAACATGTGCCAATGTCTTTTTAATTGAAAATTTCAAGCTTCATAAAATAAACGTTTGTTGTTTAATATAAAAGAATATTAGATAAAGATACCCACATGAAGAAGATTCTAGTTCCTCTATCAATTTAAAATATATTCACTTGGTTTTTTTTTATCTTAAATTCCCTTTCTACAGAGAATAAATACAAAAATAAACCCATCAAATTTATTTTGCACTAAATCTAATGTATTTTGTTCTCAAAGCAAGCAAACATTATAACATATGCCAATGTCTTTTTAATTGAAAATTCGAAGCTTCATAAAATAAACGTTCGTTGTTTAATATAAAAGAATATTAGATAAAGATACCCACATGAAGAAGATTACATGGATTTCATGTTAGAGCAACATTGATTTCATAGCATACGAAATCTCTAAGTTACACGTTAAAGATTTCTTTGCCCATACACATAAATATATATTCATGTCATCTCCTTTCCCAGGTATGATCTTATTGACCTCACACGACAAGCTCTAGCAAAATATGCAAACAAGGTATTCTTAAAGGTTGTTAATGCATATGAGGTGAACGACATACATGGAGTCACCTTCTACAGTCAGCATTTCCTCAACCTTGTTGAAGACATGGACACTCTTCTCGCCTGCCACGAGGGATTCCTACTTGGTCCCTGGTTGGAAAGTGCAAAGAAACTAGCACAAAACCCGGAACAGGAGAAACAGGTCGGGATCATTCTACCCGTCCAATTCGTTCTTTCAATGATTATCAACAATCATGTACATATGAACTTTTTTTTGGGACTCTGAATTCTTCAGATTGAGTGGAACGCAAGGACCCAAATCACAATGTGGTTTGACAACACAGAGGTTGAAGCTAGTCTGCTTCGTGACTATGGTAAAAGCTATGTACTACAACTCTAAAATATTGGCTTGCTTGATCTTTTTCGTAATAACATTTTTTGGGTTTTCTTTTCCTTTGCTTTGTTGTTCCAGCAAACAAGTACTGGAGTGGACTTCTCAATGACTATTACGTCCGTCGAGCAGCTATATATTTCAGATTTATGCTAGAGAGTGTGAAGAATGGACATGCATTTCCATTGGAAATGTGGAGAAGGGAATGGATAAAACTAACAAATGAGTGGCAGAACAGCAGGAAGCTTTTCCCAGTTACAGCTACTGGGGATGCTTTGAACATTTCTCAATTGTTATATGATAAGTACTTGAGCAATGCTGATGCCTACTCCTAGGAAAATGTTAGTCAAAGTTCACTGTACTAATACGATATGCTGTATTTTTCATTATGGAGATTGAGACCTAGATCCTTTCTGCAGTTGAGAACCGTTTGATGAGAGTTTGATTCTCCATGTTCAGTACTCACAATTTGCAATTTTGTGGGTTGATTCAAGTTGAGCTGATAATGTGACTTTGCCTCCTCATTTTTAGATATTTAAAATTTTTATCTCTATTAAAATAAAAAAACTCCCGGAATGTTTAACAAAGGGGTGAAATCCTAACTGTATGGTTCCACTTATAATTTGGGTCAAATAATGTGATTTTATTTGTCAAAGGTTATTTGCATGCTACGCAAAATGAATGTCGATTGAATTTTTTGAATACTTTGGGTAGCATGAATTTCATGTTCAGTCCCGAACTTTATCTATAATTTCACTTATACCTGCAAATTTTTAAAAATTCTGAACATATCTATGTATTTTGCCTAAAATTTGACTTATACACATCATTAGGCATCCGTTAAACTGACCATTAAAACTCTTATAAAATGATGAATATGCTCAAACTTTAATATAACTTAAGGTTGGTTTGCTCAAAGCCAAAAAATCACATTAAATAATATATAATTTTATAGCTATAAAAGTACAAAAATTCATTTAAACATAAGTTTTTAGCAATAAAATCATAATTAGATAAGGGCATTTTTGTTAATTCATAGGGGGCTAAGTGCTCTTTTAACCAATTTCTAACAGTACGAGTATAAGTGGAATTCTAAGCAAAATTTGTGGGTAAATTTGAAAATTCGTGAGTATAAATAAAATTTTGAGTATAATTCGTGAGTATATATGAAATTTGCCTTTAGTATAATGATTATTTTACAAGAAATCAGTTAAGGTTGGTTCAAATCCATATAAGATTTTTGAATTGAATGTGTATCACCATTTTCAAGATAATTTTTCAATTTTTAAAATAGCTTTTCAACTTTTAATACAAATTTACCTATTTCCAATACAACTTTACTTATTCCCAATACACATCATTACATTCTCATCTTAAATATATGTATTCAATTCAAAATCTTTATATGGTTTAACAATTGGTTTAACAATTACAAGTTGTTTATAGTTGCGCCCATGAATTAACTTGATGAAGCATGGCAATGGGAAAGGGAATGAAGATATTTTATATAATTTTTTGAATTTTTTTAATTGACGTGACGTTTAATTATTGGGGTATTTACAGAATTGAATTTCTAAGTTTTTGAAATAGCATATTTGCAAAGCCTCTTCCCCAAATGTGAATGTTAGAAAAACTTTCTAAGTTTTAGGTTATGTTTGGCTAGTGATAAAAAATGTCAAGGTAAAACTTTTCAATCTTAAACTTTTTCACTTTTCACAACTATCATATTTTTAATTATTTTTTCATATTTTCCTATACAATTATCTTATTTTTCAATCATTTCTACACAACTATCCATACAATTAACATATCTATTTTAACTTTATCCTCTTTCCTACTCATCATTACCCCTATCATATCACATCTTTTGACAACTTCTACTCTCCAAAACTTTTCGTCAAAAATTTTATTCATTACCAAACACTACAAATCTAAATATCATAAAACTTGGCCGTTAATGTGATCCATAAAATTAAAAAAATAACTTATTCAATGTGATGAAGAATTTTACAAATATTTTTTTTATTTGAGTATTTTTCTTTTATAATACAAGAAAATTAAATTTTACATTATTTATTGTGAAAATTTGCAAAGTTTGAAAGATACCAAACTCTACAATAGAGCTGCTAACGTGACAAAAATAGCAACAAAATTATATTTTTTTTTTTGTTGCCAGTGGATCCTTTTGCATTGGAAATCATCGCAGGTAGTTGACTACTACACCTCTTGTGGCAACGAATTTCATGCTTGAAAATTATTGCCATTAGCTAAAAGCGACAATCTTTTAGCAACGAATATTGTAACAATTTTTTGTTGCTAGTAACTAACGCAACAAATCTAAGCTATGAGTAACAAATATTTTTGTTGCTATTGATAGAGTTTGTTGTAGTGAAATTGACTTATTTAATAAGGAACATTTATATATAAACAAATTTCATTTTCATATTTAAAAAATTAAACCTCTGATTTTAAGTTTTGTTTAAAAATGGCATAATTTAGTCGAACAGAAAATTATAAACAGTAGTTTTTAATGAGGATTAGGATTGCAAAATCACCGAAAACATAGAGGCTCAAATCTGCAATATTGCGAAGTTAGAAGATCAATTTTAAGAAAATCAAGAATGAAAATGAGGGAAAAAGCAATTTTGCCAAAATAAAAATTATAATGGCGATTTTTTGCGGAGGGTTAGATTTGCAAAACTCGTAAATTTGGAGAGTTAGTTAGATTTGCAGAACTCTTAATTTTTTAGAGGGTTAATTAGATTTGCTAAACTCTAAAATTTAGAGTGTTAGTTTTGCTAATATTCAAACATGATTAGCTAAAATGCTATTTCTCAAGCTCACCAGGTCAATACCGTGTGGGGGTCTGTCATGATATATAAAACTAAAAAATAATAATAATAAATACCATGTGGGGTCTAGTCAGTGAAACTGTCGCTTCTTTCGTAAGAAATGGTAAATGCCACCTGCTTTTGCATTCATAGCCACCTAGGGAAGCCAAATTTATTACTTTTTATGCATAATTTTGTCACTTATGCTTTTTTTTTTTTTTTTTTTTAAAAAAAAAAATTGAGAAAAGCCGGCTGCTGTTGTTCCAGCTATATTATAATTTCTTCATAGTGTGTTCTTCAGTCTCGCTCCACTTTAAAATTGAATTGTGACTGAAACTCTAATTGGCCAGCCCAAAGGGACAACAGTTCTCACTTTATATAATTTTGATTTTTGAATATTTTTCTAACATTGGCTATGGTATTTCAGTGGGCAACGTCCATAGCTAACTCTCATTCCAAAGTTTCGGTCATTCGAATCAACTTTAACTCTTCCCCAGGCATTAGGCAATATCTTTCAGATGACTACCACTTTAATAGACTTCATTAGCTATGATAAGCTTTTCTTTTACCATGTTTGGATAAATGTAAAAAAGTCCTTTAAAAAAGGCGCAATAGAAAAAGTATAAAAGAAAATAATGTTGGGAAATTTGTTTTCAAAATGTGGAAAAAGTACAAATATAAGTAGTAGTACATATGCATTGGGCAAAAAGAGGACAAGTTGGCAAGCATACAACAGAGTGTGGTATAGGTGATGAGAAAAACGAGAGACTGTATTGATAACAAGAAAAGTAATATCGGACCAACCGTGCTCGGTTGGTCTGCGCGGCTGCCGAAAAATTGGCGACTGGCAGTGGGTCGAGGGTTCGAGTCCCCTTTCGGCCAAAAAAATATGTTTGGGAGCTTTAGTCTCCCGTTTGGATGGTTGTGGGAGCCGTGGTCTCCCGTTTAGTTGTTGGAAGATGTGTCTTCCTGATTATTTGGTGAAGCAGTGTCTCCAAATTTGTAAGAATGTCTCAAAAGCCTTCAATGTAATATGTGTTGAGATGTATGTACATTCCAATAAAAAAAAAAAAGTAATATCGGAAATGCCAGAGAGTAAAATTATTGAGAAATGAAAAATTATACAGATACAAAAGTAATATTAAGGTGTGTTTAGAAAGTAATAAAACTTTTGGACATAAAATTTTTTGAATAGAAAGAAAATAATGTTCTAAGATAAGGGTAATAATGAAGAGGAAAGAAAATAAAACAAAAATGGATAGATTGTTTATATGATTAGTTGTGTAAAATATACGAGAAGATGTGAAAAAATAATTCAAAATTAAGATAGCTGTGAGGAGCAAAAACTTGTATATTAAGAAGTTTTTGTGTTAAACAAATATGTTATAAGAATGAAAACAAAAATTCTAATTTTCGCCTCATTTCATCCGATGGATGTTCCTAAGTCCCAACAGCAGTTTTTTTGTCTTGAAAAAGACATTGCAGAAATTGGAATGGAGTTGTCTTTGTCTGTTATCGTGGCAATACTCATCAAGAAACATGCAAGAATGAATAAATAAATGATGACCAAAACAATAGGATGGACAGTTTCTTTTCCTAAGGAAAAAAAGGGGCTCTTTCTATTTATTAGTCTTCCGAAAGGCTTTTTTCCCTCACGTTTTGCAATGGCGAAACCAATAACGGAGACTGGTTGTGTCCTCCTCTTCTTCTGCTCTGTGATTTGTCTCTTCTTTCTCCCAACCTCTGCCAATTGCTCCAATTACACCTTCCAAAGAAACAAAACCTTCAGCTCGTGCACTTCTCTCCCTGTCCTCCATTCCTTTCTCCACTGGAACTACACTCCAGCCAAAGCCACTGTCGACATCGCATATCGAGCTGCAAGCTCCCATGGAAGATGGATTGCCTGGGCAATCAACCCCACCCAGCTTGGCATGATTGGATCCCAGGCTCTCCTCGCCATTCATTTCCCCAACGGCAGCATTGCTGCTTACACCACCCCCATAAACAGCTTCAGCCCATCAATGCTGCCAGCCCCGTTGAGATTCGATGTGCAGGACATGAGAGCTGAGTACAGGGATGGGGAGATAATCATCTATGCCAAGGTTGCTCTGCTTCAGAACAGAACAGCGGTGAATCAGGTGTGGCAAGAAGGGCCTGTCTCTGATGGTGTTCCGAGGATGCATTCGACCTTCGGGGAAAACCTTGAATCACTGGGAATTTTGGATTTTGCAGGAAATGGAGGAGAAAAGGATTTGGAAAGTGCGAGTAGAAAGTTGTTGGAGCCTGTGATGTAGCAGTTTTCTACCATATTTTGTAATGGAATAATTTGTTTTCGCCATTTATTAGTGATTAATAATTTCATGCTGTTTCAGTCATCTATTAGTGATTTGGATTTTCAATTTTGAGGCGAAATTTCACCATAAAGTATGTTTTGAATTAATCTAGAAAAATCTGTTGATGCATGCTGACATTAATTGAGATGGTGCGAAAATATCCATATATACATATATGTGTGGTCAATCTTAGAAAGCAATAGTCTGAGTAGATAGCTAATAAATGTAAAGTTGGTGGTGAAAATATCCATATATATATAGTTAATATCGCAATACAGTAGTTTGAGTAGATAGCTTAAAAATATAAAATTAATGTATAATAACGCTCACTGAGCATTATAAATATACTCCCTTATCCAAGTAATAAAACCAAGAAAATTTTTAAAACAAATTTGCAAAAAACATAAATTTTTACGAAATTAGTACTAGTAACTAACCCCTACATGGAAACAGTGGAGAAACCTATAAAAGTAAAAAATGTCAAATATCCTTCGTCATAAGACATAATTGTCATTATAAATAAAATCGACGATTCCGACAGTTGTAATTATTATTGACATTATTGAAACAAGTAAGTTCATTAAATAACAATGCAATAAGTAATTGCCTTTTTTACTTCTTTCATCCCTCATCCAATTTTCTTAAGGGCGGAAATCAAATCATATCAAGTCAAGGTTAGCTCTATCCTAACCTTGTCAAATTCGTATTAGTCTAGATTTAGTCATTCGAGTTGAAAAATTATTATGATATAAAATTTAAAAATTAAATTAGAGTATATTAACTATAAATTATCAAAAAATTTTAAAGAAAATAAGAATAATATGAAAAATTTTTAAAAATTTTTAATAAACGCACATAGTGGGGTGAGAAATAGGACTATTTGGGTTAAGATATAGTCGACTCACCCTAAAATTATTTTTTAATTAATATCAAATTTTTCAATTTGCACTTTTCTTAAGTGATGGACGCACTAATTTAAGGGGACGTTTGGGAATATGGTGTTGGAATTGTGGGAGGGAAAATGTAGTGGCATGGATTTCGAAATCCATCTTTTCACAACTAATCATTATATTTTTTCACTTTTACTCCTACATTCTAATCATTTTTCTTATCAACTACCTTCCAAAAAACTTATTTATTCCAACTTTACTCCTGTTATTTTATATCAATCACATAATTTTCAAAATATTTCATTTTCTATTCCCACCAAATACCACATTTCCCATAAATTTCATATTCTCAAACATCCCCTAACTTTGTAAAAAAAGCATTGGATTAGAGGCAGGTCACTGACTAATCTAAAGTAATTTACACCTGTATTTTTATGAATATTTCTCCTCATTTCAAAACCCAATAATTGTGATAGTTATTTACATCTCACATTCAAAAACTATTAATGGTATCCAAGCATCACATCATCCACGAGTTATGGGAGCACAGCATCTAGGGAATCATGTATCTCTACAACATTGCTGCCGTCGTCGATCTCCAACCAGAATTTTGATTAAGCCAAGAGTCTACAAAGTATGTGTTAATAGTTTCCGTCATCAAAGAAAAAGCTTATGATTGTTTGAATATCCAAATGGAAATTCTATTTATATCACGGGGAATATAGAATTTCGCATAAATTTTATATGCGCAATCTGAAGATTTCTATAAAATTCAAAAAAATCTGAATAAATTTTCCAATTCGAGATGAAAATAAGAAAAATAATATGTGCTATAGAATTTATATGACTATCATTTTCATAGAATAAAAATGGTGTTTACTGTTGCATTTTCTCAAACTACATTTCTAGCTCACCAAAGATATTTTGTTTTCTTTGTTTATGATTTTCATCATATGATATGAGTATATTTTTAGAGCAAACGTCGAAAGTTTATTCTTATTTTTCTATTAAAAGATAAGATAAAGTGAATATTATATAAAGATTTTAAGAAGCGGTCGCAAAGGAGAATTTATAAGTCATCAATTTAATAAATTTTGTAACATGTATCACACAAAAAGAGAAACACAAACTGATATACACAGCAACAAAATGTTCCAGGAAAAATTGAGTAATAATTAAAATTACTTATGGGGTGTTTGGCAAACACAAAATCTTTTCCAACCAATACTTTTCAATCTCTACCACTATCCTATTTTTTATTATTTTTTACATCTTCTCATACAACTACCCTATTTCTTAATCATTTCTACACAACCACTCATAAAATTAACCTATTTATTTTAATGTCATTATCTTTATTTCTCATCATTACCCCTATCATACCGCATCATTTTCTACAAATTCAAAAACTTTTACATCATAAACTTTTCATTAAAAGTTTTAACACTTTCCAAACACAATCATAATATACTATAAAATAAAATATACCATAACATTTCTAGGTCGAGGTTACTGACATAATCATTTATATTTTCACCGGATCCTCCACAAAAGTTATTTAAGATATGTCATATCGTGATTCTACATACTCTAAAAATAAAAAATTGAGCATTTAAAAATTTTTAGTGTGTTACTTATGTATATATTCTAAAAAAAAAGATAAAATAAAAAAGAAATATATAATTTTTATTGGCTATAGTAATGAATCAAAGGTTATTGTCTCTACAGGCCTTATGTGAACCAATGGATATCATCTTTAACAAAATGGAATCTTGACCAAGAATAAACTTGAAAAGAAAATCATAATCTAAATGTAGATGGTAAGAAGAAAAATGAAAATGATCAAGATCTAAAGTTGCCATCATTAAACCCAAGGCCTAATTCAAATTCAAATTCTTCACCTCCAATTTCATCTCTCCAAGAAAGAAGCAATCTTCGAAAGATATTTACCAAAATTGTGATGTAGCTTTGTTTGCATGTACGATACATAAATTCTAAAAAGATATAAAACAAGAGATTTGGATAGAAGATATAAATGATGAAATACAAACGATGGAAAAAACATCAAAGCTAGTTAGTAAACTAAAACAAAAAAAAAGTTGCCGGATTAAAATTAATATATAAAACTAAATATAATGAAAAGGACTTCATTTAAAACTACAAAGCTAAATTAGTCACAAAAACTATTCTTAGTTATCTGAAATAGAATACATTAAAACTTTTGCTCTAATTATTAGTATGGAAGCTATTAAAATTATACTTGCTCTTATTTTATAGTTGAAGTTGCAAATCTTTTCAGTTATATACTAAATAAATATTTCTCAATCATAAAATTTAAAAGAAAAATTATTTGTCAAATAATCATAAGGTTACACCATCGAAGCCAAGATGACAAAATATGAGAGCTGCAAAAGATGTTACAAGACTTAAAATAAGCTCACAAATGTGGAATGATAATATATATAGGTATCTTCTTTAAGATAACTTCATAAGAAGTACAAGTGAGTCATCACTCAATATGAAGATGAAAGAAGCTCGAGATGTCCTTCTTTTATGCCTATCTATAATGATTTTTAAACTTAAATATACATTACCATTTGAGTAATGAAAAATGAGTAAAGTATCGTTTCTTTAAGCACGTACTTCTAAAACTATTGCTATTTCTTTAAGCACTTACTTCTAAAACTATTGCGAAGCACTAAAATTAACATATTAAAATAGTATCTAAATAAATTTAGAATGAAAATGAATACAATGTAAAATAAAAGAAGACTATGACCAAAAAAACTTTATGATGGATTCTAGACAAGCTGAGTTAGAATTTTGCTTAAAATGAATGGATCTAAAGTTATGATTTTCCTTGCTACTTCACCAAATCTTCTTATATTTCCTTGATTTATTCTATAAAATGAAACTATTAACCTAGAGCAATATTATTTATATTACAAGTTTCATATCTATATATATCCATAATTTTTACCCATAATTCTATTTATACCCATGAACCTTTAAGAATTTTAAATATAATTATATATTTTGCCCAAAATTTCATTCGTACCCATGACCGTTTGTTAAATGACAGATATGCCTAAACTTTAATTATAATTCTAAGCTAAATAATTTTTTAATACTTTTATAGCTACAGAATCATGCTTGTACCTCTCTAGAATCATATATCAAGTGAATGTGAATCGTTATTTATGAATTTATAATTAAGTTATGCACGTATTCATTATTTCACATAGGATAATGGAATTTTGGACAAAATATATAAGTAATTTAGAATTTAAAAATTCATGGGTATAAATAGAATAAATAATAAATTCACTCCATCCTCTCTTCCTCTCCTCACTTGCATAATCAAAGAGAGTTGGTATAGAGTTTGTTCTCTTCTCTTATCAAAAAATAATAATAATGATAATAAAATTCATATGGGCACATGGAATCCACTGTTATTTATGTGCATCTTTCAACTGATATATATCCATCAAAATTTTCTTTTCTATGAGAATCTAATTATAATGCAGTATTCACCAAATCTTTCTATATAATTACTTAAATGTATCAAGTATATTCCTATCCTACCAATAAATCAATTAAATTTGTACACAAACATCATGATCTTATGTCATTTAATATTATACTAATTTTATATTGTCTTTATGAAACATTATATAAAATGTCAACAATAATTTATCAAATGGCTAGACAAATCATTCTTTAGTTTGATCACAACACTTGAACACACTATCCAAATAACAAAAACAGACCAAACTAACTAAAGACTAAATGACTCAAGAAACACAAAGTGATATCATACGTGAAAACCTTATCATATTAAAATTGGAAACTCAGTTAGAATCTATAATGGCCTAAACTAAAAATCAAAAATTTTGCCCTAATTTTTAGTCCAAGTCATTTAAATCTCTAGGATCTTTCTATACATTGAATAAACCATCTCAGATAAGAAATTATAAATAAATTTACGTTATTACATTCAAGCATTCATATCCATAAAACTATTACAATCATGCCCACATCAAACAAAAGTGTTTACATTCAAGTCAAGACACTTATTACATAAAATAAAAAATAAATTAGATAAATTCATCTCATCACTACCATCTCACTGGCTACTATCTATTGGTCATCTATGAGTCAAAACAAATGAGGTAAGTTTTCTATAACTTAGTAAGTAAGATCATACTATGCAATTAAAATCATAAGAATATATCATCTTCTCTTAATCGCTCGATTCTTTAAGCCTTTAACATAATATATACATCATTTCTAGTATTATCTTCTCTTAGAAGTACTCACTTTTAAGTTTGGAAACTACCCTAATGATTTAGAGCCTTAAATCTCTTAAGATACTCTTATATTCCCAAAACTCAAACTTTTAGGCCTCATTTGGCTAATCTAGCTCTTCCATTGAACTCAAAATATTCAAATTCATAGGAAACGACTCTTGGATCACTCAAATAGGACTTGTAAAGCTCAATTTACATCATTTTGAGAATAGATGCACCACAAGGTGCCATGTGTCCCTCATCATCAGTGACTTGGGCTCTCCATCGACATTCTTGCCACGTTGGGTTTCCTAGTGGGCCATGCTTGGGCTTTGCTGCTTAGGCTTCTATCTAGGTTTTCAACTCTAGGCTCTTAAGCCTTGGAATGAGCTAAACTAGGTTTCTCCTGCTCCATGCCCATCGCCAGATTATGGGCTCGTACACTACTAGGCTTAGACTAAGTCTAGCCTAGTCCCAAAAAAGCCATTTTAGCTTTTGAAAATTATAGAATTCTTACGACATTTGATTTTATAGAAAACTCGGTGACAACATATATTTTTGGAAAACTACTAGGTGAAATTGCAAATGTCTAGAAAATATGAAAATAGGTAATTATTGTGAAATTAATGGTAAATCAAGCACAATCCATGCTTTAATGATTAACGATCTGAATTTAAGAAGTTAAAGGTACTACCCAGTGTGTTGAAACATTTTAAGCTAGAAAATTTCAAATGCAAGTCATGACAAAACAAATCCCAAAGTCAAGTCAATTGAGATATTGACTTAGGTCAAGTCGATACCTAAGTCGACTCTGGGATTGACTTGAACAGTATTTTTTTTTACGGCGCAGGAATTTGTAGATGTATGAGCAGTTAAAGTCACAACCAAAGTTGACTTGAGTCAAGTCACAACCCAAGTCGTCTCAACATGCTACTTAGATGGTCCTCAGGCCTCTGACGAAGAATCTATAAAAGTCAAGTTGCATCCCAAGTTGACTCCAACATGCTACTTAGGTGAAGTCCCAAATGAAGTTGCCTCAACTATGCAATCACAAGTATGGGATTGAAGAATATTGAAGTTCCAATTATACAATGGATATTGAAGTCGCACACCTAAGTCGACTCCCTATGTAACTTGGGTCGAGTCTCAAATCAAGTCGACCTAATATACAACTTGGACATTAAAGGAACTCAAAATTTGTAGAAATAATCTCAAAATCATTAAATGGAATTCAAACTACACGTCTTGTTAAATCAAAGACAAATGCCACAAATTGAAGATCAAGTTGCAAATGGTTTGATATCCAAATGGTTTTAGAGCATAAATGTGTAAGTTGTTAATTTATGAAGATTTCAAGTTCCAAAGAGCAAAATGTCTAGTAAAGTTGCAACCCAAGTTGATTTCACTTACAACTTGGGTTAAGTTTTAGACTAAGTTAACTCCTAAATGGAACTTGGAGATGAAAGCAATGAGAAAACTCTTAAGAAGGAAGTGCAAAAGACTGAAGTCATAACCCAAGTCGACTCCAGCCTGCGACTTAGGTGAAGTCGCACCCAATGTCGACTCCAAGTGTGACTTGGATCGTAACAATTTGAAAAATTCAAACGTCGGTGTATTTAATGCATGTCACCTACCCTTCAACATTCAAAATAACTCCTCTATTTAAAGCATGATAGGAGGGAGTTATGAGAGTTGGCTAGAGCATTCAATGAGCCTTTAATTTCAACTTACAAGCAATCAAGTGTCCATTAATTACTCTCTTAAGAAGAACTGCATTACTCACTACAGCTGCGATACTTCAGCATTTTGAGGTTTCTTAGAGTTCTTCTTCTGTGACGAATCTTCCCTACACAACTTGTAACATGTAGATCTGCTTTGTAACTTAATCTTTTGTATTGCTACCTGACTTAGTGTTAGAGACCAAGGCTAAGTAAAAAGGAACAGTGTACGGCTGGAATGTGACTCGCCGTCTACTTGTGTTATGATTATAAAGGCCCCTTAGAATTATAATCTAAAAGAGAGCAAAAGCTCTAAATGCAACTTTGTTTGATATAGTGGAACTCAAGACACACGGGTGTATTCTTGGAAGAATGGAGTAGTAAGGGTTGTCCCAAACTACTACAATTTCTTATGTCTATTATTTGACATTTTGTTTTGCGCTATTACTCTCCAAAGTTTCATTCAAGGAGACATAGTTTACCATGGCTTAAGTTTTTATATATCAAAAGAATTTTTAAAGAACTCAACTCATCCATCCCCTCTTGGGTATTGACATAAACTCAATACTAAAAGCGGTAACTTCAACTCTTCCAAAACGGCAATGTATATGAGAGATATATTAATAATATATTAATATTATTTTCATATATATCTCATTTCATTATCTTAATATCATCTTAAATTTTAAAAATGCATTAAAAGTCTTCCTATCAATAATTTTGTTAACATATTTAATTTTAGGTCATCCAAGCATAACAAAACTTATATAATTATACACTTTAATATATTTTACTTAGAAATAAATTATAATTATGCCATATATGCTTTCCACTCTACCTAAAATTATCTTTATGCTAATAAAATTCTCAAAATTATTGATAATTCCTCACATAATTAATTTTAATGTAAATAATACATCCCTAAAATAATCATGTGCCATCCATTGTACTTATGCAATTCAAATCTCACATTATCTCAGTATGATTAATGACCATAAAATAACGTATTAATACAATCACTAATGTAATTATATGATAAATTTTCGTTAAATCATGTCATAATTAAGGGCTAAAAGAGGTGAAATTCTCTTACCTTAAAGAAAAAATAAAATTAGACACTTGAACGAATCAAATCGTCTCTTCTTTCCCTTTGGTAGCAACATTTCTTCCCTTTTGTCTCCAATATTCCTCCATCAATTCCCCCTATGGCTTCTTTATAGTTTCATTGTAACTCCTAAGAGGAAACGCTAGAGAAATGGTCACTCATAATCTGATATGTTTTCCTTTTAAATTTTAAATTTCAAACTGGTGAGGCCCACAGAGCTCAAAAAAGACAAAACATACTATTTCTTCATTTGCCAGAACTCGATCTCAAACCTCCACTATTGAAGACTAATACCTTAACCACTTAAGCATCTTAAATTGTTGAGTTAAATATTATAACATTTTATATAATTCAACCTATTCAACCTAAGTGAGCTTAACTTGGCATAACCTATTAACACTCTACTTATTCCTAACTCATTACTTGATCAATGGTCAAGATACCATATTAGCGAACACATTATCATTTGAATGGTCAACTTATTATTTTTTCTAATTATCATAGTCTGCCCCTTACGAAATTTTCATCCTCGAAAGTTATATCTTATTATAAGGTGAAAACAAATTAGGACATATTTTTAATTTCCTTAAGTTCCCATGTTGCCTCTCTTTCGCTGTGGTTACTCCACTACATCAAAACATGCTTGAGCTTTACCAGTCAATTTTTTCTTTAGTGTCAAGAATTTGTACCAGTTACTCCAACTATGTTAAATCCTCCACATAATACAGCTCAAAATGCAATACGAGTCTCATATCTGACGCATATTTTCTCAGTTGTGAGGTATGACATATATTATGCACCCCTGCTAATGCCGGTAATACTAATTGGTATGCAACCCTACTAATGACTTTCAAAATCTCCAATGGTGACAATGAAGACTCAATTTTTCCTTCTCATTACACCTCAAGTAGTCGAGACCTTTACAAAAACTTTTTCCTTAACTTCAAATTGGGTCGTTTTCCATCATCATATCTTTTTTTTATCCTTAGCGGTCATCAATCTCTTCCTAATTAACTATATTACCTCTTCCGCTCATTGACCTCTTACTAGTATACTGGGGTGCAAAATTTTTTACTATATAAGGTTTCAAACAAAGGAATACAATGTTTTTTTAATAACTATTGATATAAGCAAACTGTGTCATTGTCAAATGTTCAACCCATGGGCTTTGAAAATCTAACGTGCAAGCCACAATAAGTCTTCTAATATCTAAATAGTCCTCTCAAACTAGTCATCTGTTTATAGATATGTAGTACTCAAGCGTAACTTTATACCCATAACCGTTTGCAATGTTTGCCAAAATTTAGACACAAATCTTTTGTCTCCATTAGAGACAATGGGTAGGAATACAGTGAAGTCTAACAATGTCCTTTATATACAACTTTGTCATCTACTTCATCCGATAAGTCATTCAATAAGGTGGAAAAGGCACCAGCTTAGTAAGGTGATCTACCACCATCCATATTGCATCCATTCAACTTTATGTTTTAGGCAACGCAGTCACAAATTCCATCATGATGTGTTCCTATTTCCACTTTGGTGTCTCCAAAGGTCACAATAAGCCTTCTAATTTCTATTTTTCTAGTTTTACTTGTTGGCAAACCAGACACTAAGATGCAAATCTTATAATCTCTACACATTTTTTCTACCAGTTATATTTTGGTATTACCTAGATGAACAAAAAATCTCAACTTATGAGCTTATTCAAGAAGTTTTCTTTAAAGTTTTTCTTTTCTTTGAACTACTAATCTCTCCAGAAGCATTAATACAACATTAATCCCTCACTAAAAAGGAGTGGATTGTCATTGATTCATTTTGTCTAATTTTTTCAGATAATTGGATCTTACTTCGGTGCTTCCTTGATTTTCTCCACCAACAAAGATTGCAATTGCAAAATGCTTAGCTATGCAACTTCATGAGAGGATATCACCTCTATCTCTAAGGCTTCAAACTGCCTTAGCAACTCCTTTTGGGTAATCAAAGTTGCAACCCCTTCTTCATTTTTTAGCTAAGAGGATTTGCCACTGCATTAGTCTTCCCTAAATGATATTAACTTGTAATATCATAGTCTTTCAATAACTTCAACTATCCTCATTGTCAAAGATTCAACTCCTTGTAGGAGAATATGTATTTCAAACTTTTATGGTCTATGAATATTTCTATCCTTTCACCATAAAGTAGTGACGCCAAATCTTTAAGGTAAACACAACAACAGTCAACTCTAAATCATGGGTAGGATAATTTTGCTTCTTTGACTTCAACTACCTTAAAGCATAAGCTATTATCCTCCCTTGGTGCATTAATATACATCCCAGGCCATCATAGAGACATCACTATAACCACAAAACCATTTCCACTCACTAGTAAGGTCCAAACTGGCACCATGGTTAAATGATTCTTGAACTTTTAGAAAATTTTCTGATGGTTATCTATCCAAATAAATTTGGTATTCTTATAAGTTAATCAAATTAATGGCACCACAATAGAAGAAAAGTTATACACAAATCATCTGTAATAACTTGCCAATCTCAGGAAATTTCTTATCTTAGTCACTAAAGTCAATCTCTCCTAAGACACCACAACCTTTATCTTCTCCAAATCAATAGAGATGCCTTTACCACTAATCACATGTCCAAGAAAAGCAACACTTTCTAGCCAGGTCACTCACTTCTTGAGTTTGAGATAAACCTTCTTTTCCCTAAGGACTTATAATACCTCTCTCAGTTGTTGTTCATACTCTTCCTTCCCCTCGGAATGTACCAAGATATTATAGATGAATATCACTATACACCAATCTAAGAAGTGACAAATTTCTTTGTTTATTAGATCTATAAATATAGCTAGAGCATTAGTCAACTCGAATGGCATCGCTAAGAATCGAAAGTGGCCAAACTGAGTGTGAAAAGTTTTCTTTTGTATGTCTTATTCTCTAATCCTCAACTAGTGGTACCTTGACATTAAATCTATCTTTGAGAAGATAGACGGCCTTTGTAGTTGGTTAAATAAGTCATCGGTGAGTGAAAGAGGATATTTATTCTCGATTGTCTCCTTGTTTATTTCTCAATAATTAATGCAGAGTCGTGTCTTCCTTTTTTAACAAAAAGCAGAGGTGCAACCCAAGGTGACAAATTTGGACAAATAAACCCCAAGTCCATTAATTCTTACAGTTGTTCTTTCATCTTTTTAAGTTTTACTGGCATCATGCGATGTGGAACTCTTGAGATTGGACTAGTTCCTAAAATTATATTGATCTAAAAATCAATCTTTCAGGCCAATGGAAACCTTAGCAATTCTTTTGAAAAAATGTCAAGAAATTCTCTGACCAACGAGATATCCTCTAGTTTTACTTCATCCTCACTCATCGTCATGACTGTCACAAAGAACCCATAACATCCATGCCTGAGCTTTCTCAAAGCTCACAAAGTTATGATCAGGTGTGGCACCTTTTATCTATTTCCTTCAAATAAAACTATCTAATTCAATATGCTAATTGTAATCCTCCATTATTTGTGAACTAATATCTGCTACCCACTTGGTCATTCAATCTCATTTCAAAATAACATTCGGCTCCTTCGTGAGCATTACTATCAAGTTAGCTTGTATCACTAATCCATTGATGTCCATAGGACAAGCGTAGCATGCTATCTTCACAAAAATGCTACCTCTCATTAGTGATGTAATGGTTAACCCTTCCACTAATGCCTAATTGGTATATTAGTCTCTTTGAAAACTCCAATGTAATAAATGACAAATCTACGCTAGTGTCAAATAAAGTTCTAGCATAGATATTGTAAATTTTTACAATACCTGTAATCTTATCTGCTAGAATCTGAGTCTATCCTGGGTGTAATGCAAAGACATTTGCCGGTTGTCATGCCCTTTGATTTTGCATATTCTGTTGTTGCCTCATTAGTCTCCCCGCTTGCCTATTGTGATTTTGGGGTTATTGGGGAGTTAGTACTCTGGCGGCATTATAAAATTTTATCATATGCCTAGGCATTTTACACCGAAATATACTACTCCCACCGAATAATTCTCTAGTGAATGTCTAACCTTTCCGCACTTATGACAAGTTCTAGGTGGAAGACAACACTTCCCGTGGTGGAAACAGTTACATTGTTTGCACTTCTTTTTCCAACCCAATCTGCTTATAAGATTTTTGCTATTAGATCCTTGACTTGCTGAGGTCCTAGATGTCTTTGTTGGTTTTTATTTGAAATTTCTCCTTTGATAGATTCCCCCAATCTCTTTTTCTAAACATCTTACTGAGCAGAGTTATTGTCTTCTCAACCCAGATAGCTTGATCCATTACCTTGCCACATGTTTCTCATGGCTCAGCCATCACCATGTCACGAATGCTTTCATTGAGACCATTTTGGAACCTTTAGATTCGAGCATCATCATCTTCTGTCAGATTAGGGGCAAATCGTATTATGGATGAGAACTTTATTTCGTATTCACCTACAGACATCTCTCCTTACTTTAACTTTGAAAACTCTCGAGCTTTAGCGATTCAAATTGTCGATGGGAAAAACTTTTCATAAAAGGCATCCAAGAATCTCTACCAAGTAATATTTTCCTTCTTACTCTAAAAGATTTTTTTTGTATTTGCCACCAATGATGGGCATCTCCATCTAACTTGAATGCAGCAAATAACATCTTCTGTCAATTCAAATATTCAAGGAACTCCAAGATATTGTTGATAGACAACAACCAATTCTTAGCTATCATGTTATCGCCTTTTGGAAAGGGAGAGTGCTGCCAATGAAAAGCATTACCATGTTTCTTATCTCTTTCCTCCCTAGCACAGTAGTCTCTAGAGAATGAGATGATGGATTAGGATTTAGCAATTTACTCTTCTACTTTTGGTTTAGAACCGTCATTGTGATCTTCCCGCCTTCACTAGCTCTATCCTCTTGTTCCATCATATTTGATTGCCTTTTCTAACTTGCCACTCATTCTCTCTGCTGGGTCGCGACTGTGGCTTAGTCTTCATCAATTGCAGCAGTTCCTTGTTGAAGATTTCGATTAATCTTGTCCAATTGAGCTAAAATCCTCTCAACAAAACTTTCAAATTGAGTTTCATACTGTTTCATTCGCTTATGAGTTGTTAGTATCCTCCCAAGATTTTGGTTGGTACCAACTGTTCCTCCAAACCTCTGAGGGGAACTCAAGCCTTCTACTTGTGTTTGCTCATCAAATGGTATAAAAGCTCCTTAGTTTGCCCTTTAAGATGGTTCTCCTTAGGGTAGATATACTCCTTGACTTGACCTTGGTAGTATTTTCACTTGGGATGTACCCGCTTCGGACATACCAACTAATGTTGAATTCACTCTCTAACTCTATCTTTGCATTGGGTTAGGTCATGGAGCTTTTCCATGAGAGGTCATGCTTGTAACAAAGATATGATATTTTAAATTAAGAGATAACATCCTAAGCTCATGCATAGCCAAATAAATAATACGTTCTTTCATAAAAGAAATAATCCATTATAAGGATACTTTTATTATCTACTACAAGTCTATTACAACTCAAAACCATCTTATTACATTATAAAGAATAAAACAATTCAAATTTAATCTCCCCTTTTCCTCTATCCTTTCATTAGACACTCCTTAGCCTTATGCCCAAGCGCTCTACAAATATT
This sequence comes from Annona squamosa, assembly GCA_035584095.1. Taxonomy (NCBI): domain Eukaryota; kingdom Viridiplantae; phylum Streptophyta; class Magnoliopsida; order Magnoliales; family Annonaceae; genus Annona; species Annona squamosa. The sequence goes on along the minus strand of JAXCLR010000105.1, from coordinate 34,160,133 downwards.
GCAAGCAATCTCATGTGGGCAACCCTTTGCTTGATGTCTAGACCGCATACATCTAAAACATGTATTAAGCGAAAGCACACACTTCCCCCCATGCTTAAAATTGTACTTAGACCATGGTAAACGTCTCAGTTTAGAGACTTTTGAGGTTATGTTGTTCTCATGTACTATGTATATGTAAATATACTATAAGGGTTCAATATTATACAAGAACAGAGTGTCAAGAACTAATGATGTAAATATATATATTTCAATTATTTGAAAATATTATGTGGTTTTAATTACAAATGTGTGAGTGCTTGTAAATTGAAATAATATTAAATTGAAGACTCCGCCATGTGAACAAGGCTAAAATTCTGCTCACATTTTACCAACTAAACGATTCTGGAGTAAGAAAAGGTGCATCGGGCTCGAGCGCCACAAATTTTAAGTCAACTTCAAATTGACTTTAACCAAGACTTTGAGAGGCATTTAATGGATAAAGAGTTTAGGTTAGGTATTTTGTAAATCGTGAAGTCGTATCTGAAGTCGATCTTAATTTTGACTCGAACAAAGTCAAATTCAACTACAATATCAAAGGCGTTTGAGAGAATAGGAAGGTTATGACATTTTTTCATAAGTATTAAAGTCACACCTCAAGTTGACTTTAGTTGCAATTTTAATGAAACCACAATCTAAGCAGACCTAGATAATGACCTGAAGGTAACTATTGGATGGCAATCAAGCTGTTAATCAAAATTGCTATAAGGTAGAGCGGAAGGAGGAAATTAGGTCACGTTTGTCATAGCCGATATTCAAATCTAGACCATAGTTGGTTTTTAGATCCTCAATATTGTAGATGAAATCTAACTTGCACCCTACTTTCATATCGATTATAAGCTTTAACTTTATTGAATTTAACCCCCACAAGATTGAGAATGGCATTCATCATAGCTTAGAGTTCCTACATTTGCTGGAGCAAGAAGCCTGGCTAATATGGAGATTTTTAGCCAACCAACCCCTACTCAACCCTCACTTTCTTGAATGGGTAAATTGAGTTGTCCTCTCTTCTTAGAATTTCGTCTACCCTACTCTCGATAGTGTGCATACAAAACATGCGAGCTCTAACACAATTGATATGAACCCTCCATGAAAGACATTGACTCAAGCATCCTAGTTTTTCTCTCACTAAGATCACTCACTTCCTAATAGGAGTTCCACTAAGGCTAGAATATAATTCTCTATTGATTGTAATAAAATAAGATACAAAGAAAACAATCATTCCGTTACAAGGAACGGTCGCCATTCTGTATAACCAAGTCATATAAAAGCAATTTCATGTGATTCCTTTCATTTTTAATATCACAATGCTTGATGATGAATTTACTATACTCATTATATTTAACATTATTTATTTATCTAATAGGCTAAGTTCATCCAAATCAACATGCACACGACCACATTTGCTAAGATATATATTCATGTATAAATTATGAAAACTTCTTAGGTCAATTTACATATATATTTTAATGCAAATCATTTATCTGCATAATAATGATATTTTAAATAGTCTCAATGTTGAAAATATAATTTTAAAATTAATAATTAACATTAAACTATTTTATTTCATGGATTTTACATTCATAAAAAGGACCTATGCATGTAGTATTAGACAAATGAAAAAATTTCGATGACGATAGAAATTATTTTAAACAAATTAGAATAAGTGAACTTTTCATCAAACATCAAGATATCCATCCAAGTATGTTGGGGAGTTCAGCTCCTAAGGAATAGATGGTATGCTGTGAACATGATTCTATACTCCCAATGCTCTCGGGTGCATATGCCCATTTTTTGAATTTTTTCTGAAACTTTTTCATGAAAATTACTAAAATACCACTAATTTTTTAAAAATCCAAAAAATGTATAAAAATCTCCAAAAATATTAAAAATTGATACACATGTAAAATACACTTAGATTAATAATATGTAAAAATTCAACAAAATTAAAAAATGGGTGTATGCGTGCTCCTGGGAGCATAAAATCAAGTTCCTAATATGTAGAGGACCAACATGCAGATTCTAGGGAAGTAAATGATTAGTGCAAATGTTGGATTTTCAAACATTATAATAAAAATTATACGGTTTCCTAGATAAATAACAAAACTAACATAACTCAATGGTAGAGACGTAGGCAGTTGTAGAATGAGTCATGGGTTTGTATCTTCCCATGTGTATTTTTGTCATATTTTTACAAATCAATTTCGAGAGATGCAACGATTCAATATTTATTTCGAAATTTAAATATATGTTTGAAACGTTAGTGTAGCAGATCCTAGTGTCCTATTTAAGACATTGGTTGCTCCTATCTTAGTTCAAACATTGTGTCCTAGTTGTTGATTTGCAAAATTGCTATATAATTTTGAAATTCTTTCCATTCAACCAAAAATTCTATCAATGAGTGCTTATGTGCCTTGAAGAGATAATGCTTCCTATTTAGTTTAGTTTTCACTTTTCGTGTCTCAGGGTCAATTGCAAAATTATCTTAACCAGTAAATGAGACAGCAAAATTACCTTAAGAAAAGTAACGTTGAAAAACTTGAAGTGAAACTTAATTTTAATTTCACTTTTCTCACTTTTGCTTAATTTTTCTTTTTATATTTTTCCTAACAATCTTAAGAGAAAGTTTTCCAATCCTGTCCCCTTTATTTTATTTACAAATGCCCCCCAATCATCCATTCTACCCACAAAGTCTAATATCCTAATATTAGACTGTTGTGTTGGTTCCAATTTTAAAAAATGGAAACAACAACTTCATCTTTTTTGAACTTGAATTGGGAGTTGTTAACATCTTCACGATGTTGAGACCTGAAGAAAAAAAGATGAAATGCTACAAGATCAACACTGAAGAGCAAAGTGAGACATTGACAACTATATTTGCAAATGGTACATCATTGAAGCAATGTCCAACTCGTTATTTGAAGTGTACCAAGATGCAAATACGGCCAAAGCTGAAATTTGCTTCTACATAAATATAGTATTGGTGATGCGAGCATCAAATGGTTTTTAGTTGGCGATTTCCTTAATTATAATATGACTGATGATAAATCAATCTTTGACCAAGTTAATGAGATTAAAAATATCGTTAATCAACTTGGGTCACGAGGTAGTAAGATGGATGAATCTGTTCTTGTTGGTGCGATTATCGAGAAATTACCACTTAGTTGAAACAATCACCTCAAAAGTCTAAAACAAATGAAAGGATCCATGAGTTTTGATAATTTTGCTCTAAATCTTCACACTAAAGAAAAATTAAGAAAAAAATGAAAAGAAAGAAGAGCAAGTTCTTACTAAGGCTAATGTGGTTAAAGTTTCAAATCAAGTGACAAATGTCAATAATCAACTTCTAAGATGTCTAAATTAAATACCGAAAAGACCATTATTAAAAAGAAGAAAGGACCTTGCTTTTATTGCAAAAAATGGGTCATTTTAAAAATAAGTATAGACTTTTCAAAAGGAAAAATAACACTCAGTTTGATCATATTAGAGAAAATGTCCCAAGTTCAATTTGACTGAGGAGCATTTTGTAACCATGATTTCTAAAAGTTATATAATGAGTGATAACTAAAGTTGGTGGCTAGACTCTAAAACCACTAGACATGTTTGCAAAGACAAAAGTCTATTTAAAATACATGAAACTAATTAAAATAAAAATAAATTATTCATAGGTAATTCTTCTACTGCAAAGGTGGAAAGGTCAAGAACCCTGATCCTGAAACTGACTTCAGAAAAATTACTTACTCTTACAAACGTACTTCATGTATTAGAAATATGCAAAAATCTTGTTTCAGTCGGTCTTCTTAGTAAGTATGGTTTCAAACTGGTATTTGAGTCGGATTAAATTATTGTAACCAAGGGAGGTGTATTTGTGGGTAAGGGCTATGTTGTAAATGACATGTTTCACCTAAACGTCAATAATAGATCATCATCTTTTACTTATATGGTTGACTTCTTTTTTGTAGGGCATGGTAGATTAGGTCATGTTAATTTTGTAATATGAACACTAATGAAATTAAGTTTAATTCCTAGATCATCTAATGAAGTTTTAGACAAAAATAAAATATGTGTTCAAACTAAAATCACTAAAAAACTATTTCAAAAAATTGAGAGGAATTCTGAATTATTAATTCATTTAGATATTTATGATATGAAAAATACATTAACAAGAGGTGGAAAGAAATATTTTATAACTTTTATAGATGATTTTAGTAAACACACTTATGTTTATCTACTAAGAACTAAAGATGAAGCTCTAAATAAATTTAAATCGTATAAAGCTGAAGTTGAAAATCAACTTAAAAAGATAATTAAATCTCTAAATCAAATAGAGGAGGCGATAATTGATCAAGTGATTTTAATGATTTTTTGTGAAAATGCTAAAATTAGACACTAAGTAACAACCCATATACACCTTAACAAAATGGAACTGCATAGAGAAAAAATAGAACTTTAGTTGAAATAATAAATTCAATGTTAATTAATGCAAACCGAAGTAAAGGCTGGTAGGGTGAAGCTTTCTTAATAGTTTGTCATATTCTTAACAAAATTTCTCAAAAGAAAACTAAAGTTACTCCTTATGAATTATGAAAAAATAAAATATCTAATCTTAAATACTTAAGAGTATATGTTGTAGAGTTTTAATAAGATTACCGGATCCTAAAAGACCAAAAGTAGGACAAAGGAGAATAGAATGTATATTTATAGATTATGCACTAAATAGTAAAACTTAAAGGTTTGTAGTGGTAGAGACTAATAGTCTAATTCAATAGAGTACCATCATTGAATTCCGAAATGCCGACTTTTATAAAAATACTTATAAGTCGATACCTAGACTCGATCAAAGTGATAAAACTTCTTCTCAACCATTGAATAAATTTATAAATGATAATAATTTGAGAAGAAGTAAACGGGCTAAAAAAGATTGCTATAATCATTTTGAGCATGATTTTCAGCTCTACCTTGTATAAGGATATAGAGATAAAATAAGTGAAAAATATATGATTGTGTTTCATACCTAAAGGAATCCATCTACTTATGAAGAGGTCATAAAATCTCCAAATGCATCATACTGGAAAGAAGTCATTTAAGATGAAATGGATTCAATAATACAAAATGGTGCACGAAAATTAGTTGATTTACCATCAGGGTCTAAACTTATAGACTGCAAATGAATATTTAAAAAGAAATTAAAAGTTGACGAATCTATTAATAAATTTAAAATTAGATTAATAGCTAAAAGATATAGACAAAAGGAAGGTATTGATTTCTTTAATACCTATGTCATAATAGCTAGAGTTTCAACCATTAGGTTATTAATGGCTTTCGCATCAATATATCATCTTGAAATTCATCAAATAGATGTAAAAACTACTTTTCTAAATGAAAATTTAGATGAGAAAATTTATATAGAACAACATGAAGGTTTTGTATTCCCTGAACAAGAAAAAAAAGTTTACAAATTAATAAAATCTTTATATGATTGGAAACACGTATCTAAGCAATGACATGAAAATTTTGATCAAATCTTATTTACAAATGGTTTTAAATTAAATTAGTCAGATAAATATGTTTATAGTAAATTTATTGGGCTAATAAGGAGATCGAATTTTATCCAAAATCTAATTGTTAATCCTTTATAGCTAAACTCACTCACGTGAGACATTCGAAACCATATCAACACAGGAAGTGTCCATGTGAGCGTTCTATGAAATTGAAACGAACGGTGACACTCATAATTTGTTGTTAATTTTAATGTTGGAACCACAAAGAAATGCTAATTTAGGATAAACATGAATATGTAGTAAATTTATTGGAGTTGCAATTAGTGCAGCTAGCTACACTTAGCTTTAGTGCACCCAGTGCACTACACAATTTATTTTTATTTTTAAAATTTTATATATATATTTATGTAGGCCTAAGTATGAACATCCCATATATACAATTTTTACATTTTTAATGCTTTTAAATATTTTATTTCAAAATTTAGAAATCATAAAAATAACATGAGAAATGACTTTTTTATTTTAAAAATTCATAATAAAATATTTAAAAGCGTTAAAAATGTAAAAATTATATAGGACATTTATGCTTTGGCCAACATGTGAATTTTTAAAAATTTTAAAAATTAGAAAAAGATTATGCACCCTAATGCAGTAAAGCTATGCATTCCTATTTTGATTTCTATATTCATGCCAAGCCCTTGAGTCGGTCTACCTTTCAGATGCACCGCAGCGATTCAAAAAGACAACGATATCGGTATGCCCATCCATTCCATTCGTTTTGTTTTATATTCTTTTTTTTTTTTTTCTTTTTTCTCTGTTCTTTTTTCATTCCATACCGTATTCCATCTCTATATGTCGACGGTCAATCTCCATCCCATCCGAGAATGACAAGGAGCAATAACCACACCCTATGATATTTCCGAATAGGCCTGGCACCACATGGGTAATTAATTGGCATGTGCGTCCTTAAAAGTCGTTGCTGTATATGGCCTACATTTCTTGCGTCATTACCTCCTCCTATTTCTTTTACACGCTTAAAATTTTGGCAATATTTTTATAAAGGAGCTATTGGAATTAGCACCTATTTTTATATTATTTTGTAATTTGAACCCTTAATTTTTTTTTTGCAAGTTTAACTTCTGCTTTGATCATCTCTAATCAAACCCACAAAAATGAATTTGATAATTTAAAAAAATCAATTTGATAAGGAGGTATTTTTACGAATATTTTAGAAGTCATTTGATACGGGGGGGATGGTAAATGCAAAAAATCCTATTTAAAAAAAAAAAAAAAGAGAGGCATGCCAGCATCCGTTAGAAACCACCTGTAAGGTATGATTGGGGAACAAAAACGAGTCTTTTGTACAAATGATTATACAATAATGAAAGTGACTTAATAGAGTAATTACTCTTGTTGAAATTCATATTTAAGAAGACATGATATTCGAGTGGGCTATTTCATTTTAAAATAATGATATTTTAGCACTCGTGCGTTGGTGACTTGTATAAATAACAACTAATGCTTCTAAATTTTCTTCAAAGGCGAAAATAAAAATGTGTTTCACATTTTGTTTGGTAAAATTTTTGAAAGAAAATTTTTTGAATTTAAATTTTTTTGAAATAAGATAAGTAATTTAATATAATAGTAACAACGATAAGGATTAAAAGAGAATAAAGCAGATAAGACAGTTACATGGATAATTATGATAAAATGATTGAAAAATAAATAATTGTATAATGATTAAAAATTGAGCAAGAAGAAAACATTAAAAACATTGTCATAAACCCTTTAGGGCGATGACTTTGGGAGAAGTGGGAGCAGCGATGAAGGTTTGAAAACTTGGACCCTAAGCAGGGGTCAGGAAAGGCCGGCAGAAAATCCTTCTCGAAGGTCAGAAAGGCATCAAAGCAGCGGGTAATGCATTCAGGAATACTTTAATGATCCACACGCCTGCAAGCTAAGCACCAGTCCTGCTAAGATCACAACCTTATCTACCCCAATCAAGAACTCCCCAGAAGCTACCATCCAAAAAAAAAAAAAAAGGAACTCCCTAGAAGCTTCCTAAACGAGTCTCATGGGCTTTGAATTTTCAGCACACCCAAATGACTTTTCTTTTAAAAATGGAAGCACGGTGCATGGTTGATTGGCCGGATGAGAATTTGGCGGTCAAGCAAATTCAGATATCTGTTCCTTTGGTGGAAATTCCAAAATGACGGCCTACGCATCCTTCGGCCACATTAGCTCCATTCCACGCCTTTGTTTCCCCTCTTCAAACGCCGTTTAAATTTTCACCTATTTTTCTTCATCCATTTTAACCTACCCTTTAGGTGCAACTATCACTTTATTGTTATTTTTTAACCATTACCTTCTTTATTGCTAAAGAAAATATCTCTTTATTTTATCTTTATTTACTTAATTTGCAATCGCCATTCCCGCATTATCACCCTCCTTTACCTCTTGTTCTTTTGATTTCCACTTTTTCCCATGTCTTTTTTTTTTTAAATAATAATAATAATAATAACAAAACGAAACTTTTTCCTATGTACCGCCCCCAAATCCTAATTAATGAGCCACGAACCTGGATAGTCAACAATAACCCGTTGCAGTGTCAAAACAAGTAAGAGGTCCAACCAGTTGCATCAAAAACTCTGTTATTGTCAGATGAATTTGCTTCCATACCTGTGATTTGTCACATAAATTGCATTTATACCTATAATTTAAAACTTATCAGAAATTATTCCAATGAATTCTGAAATATATTTATGGTTATGCCTGTGACAAGTATCATTCTCTTTAAAAAATAGATTTTTTTTAATAAATCTAAACGATCTATTGTGTTTATTGTTAGTTAATATATAAAAAATTCCTTATGACTGTGTACCTTGCTAGGTCATAATCAATTTTTAAATAATTTATATTTATTAAAGCTCATCAATGTATATAAACAAACAAAGTGATTTTTGGCATATCAAATAAATTCAAACCAATAAACGCAATGGATGATTTAATTTTATATAAAAAAAAAATCTTTTTGAAAACCAAGATGTCAAAAATTCATAGGCATATTTAGAGTTGTTTTAATTTATAAAAATAAATTGAATACAAATCATTCCTCAGGGTTTGCTCGAGTGGTTAGGATGTCAGCATCCCCGGAGGACATAGGTTTAAAACTCATCCATGACATGAGAGCATTTCATCTCTCTTAACAATATGGGTACATGAGAGCATTTCATCTCTCTTGACAATATGGGTACGTATGGTCTTTCTCTTAGAGATTGTAGAAATTCTTCAACTTGATTTTAAGATTAAAAAAAATTGAGATATGGTGTAAGTTCACTAATAAAAAAAATTGAATACTATAATCGTAAATATACCTGCAAATTTTCAAAAATCACAAATAAATCTTATATAGTTTGATCATAATTACAAATATACTCAAGATATTATGATATCGTTACGGTAAGGTATGTTTGGAAAAATATACGAACTACATAAGTCTATTTGCAAAAACCACATTACATAGGTATATTTATAATTATGGTCAAGTTACGCCTGTTTAGATATTATTTGCAATTTTTTGTAACTTTGTAAATATATTTACAATGATAGTTAAATTAAACAGCACCCTATTTTTATTTTTAGGTTTTTCCCCCGACACGGCAACCTTAGCCTGGAGGCCACATTCACGTGGCAATTACGTGAGAGGAAGGGAAGCCGCAGGGCGTCTTCTTTCATAAAATAAAATTTCTAGTAGCTGGACCAAGACCGAGCCCCGCCCTCCTCTCCAATCCAACCTCTCTCCTTGATCTATATCCATAAATAACCGCCCAACACCCGCCTTTCGGCAGCTTCTCTCTCCTTTTCTTGATCCCAGAAGAAGTGGTGGTTGTCATCTTTTCCTGTTCCTTGCCCGTTTAATTTGCCAATCCTCGATCGCTCCTAGCAATTAATTTATTGAGATCATCTCCTTCTCTCTATTTCGATCTCTGCCTCTCTGCTACTGAAATTTCATGGATAGCTCTTACGGAACTTCGTGGGCTGATCAGTGGGACTACAGCAACCCAGACCCAGCGCCAGAAAGGAAGGAGAGTGCCAAAAGCAAGTACGGGAAGAAGGTGGGAAATGGATTGGAGAAGACGAAGACGGTGGCCGTAACTGGCGTGAAGAAAGTCAAGGAAGGAACCTCCATGGGCTTGCACTGGATTAAAGAGAAATACAACAAGAGGAATCAGAAGCATTAGCAATGCTTATCAGCCTTTTCTCTTGCTTTTCCGGCCTTGTATTGTCTGTGCAGGCTAGGACTTTTTTCTTTTCTTTTTTTCCCCTCTCTATCTCTCTCTTCTCCATAGGTTTTTTCCTTTTTTTTCTAATTTAGAATTCTATCCTCTATAGTTTGATTTTGGCTTGTTTCATACATAGCTGCCTTCTCTCCATGTAATAATGCCATGATTCTTTATTAGATATTTTGTGAATAAGATACGTTCGTTTTATACTAGCGTGGGGTTTTATTTCTATTTTCTTAGAACCCACAGGATGATTCGCTTGCGTCGTTTGTATGAAACTCCGACTATGTTACCGTCCCTGTCCATTATCCGCCTCTTGATTAGGGTCACCTGAACTTAATTCTAACTCTATTTTTAAAAATCAAACAACCTAACTCTAATTCTAACTCCATTTTTAAAAATCGTATTCGGGTTGAGTTTCAGGTTGAATTCATGTCTATGAATTTATATTTTATTTAAGAGTAATAAATTTAGAATTTGATATAAATATATAATAATAGCAAATTATGTAAGTAAACATAATAATATATATATAGTGAAACTAAAATTTTTTTGAAATAGCAATATAAAGAATGTTTCTAAAAAAAATTAATATAAAAATAAGATAAAGGAATAAAATTAGCGAATGTAAAAGTAAATGATAGAAATAAAAAATAAATATGAATAAAAATAATATATTTTATTTATAATATAATTACAATATGTCAGACATGTATTTAAATATAAATATAAATAATATAAATATGCAAAATATAAATAGATATTGTTTAAATATTACCTATATAATATATTTTATACAAAATGGGATCTTGGATGGGGGTTCTTTGGGTTCGAATTCACTTGAACTCTAATTTTATCGTATTTACAAATTGAGTTCTTCGGGTTCAAATTCTTCGAGCTCGAGGGTGTGTTTGGTAATGAATAAAACTTTTGATGAAAAGTTCTGAGGAGTGAAAGTTGTCAAATGATGTGATATGATAGGGGTAATGATAAGTAGTAAAGAGAATAAAGTTAAAATAGATAGGTTAGATGTGTGGATAGTTGTGTAGAAATGATTGAAAAGTAGGGTAGTTGTATAGGAAAATGTGAAAAAATAATTAAAAAATA
>JAXCLR010000105.1:34120349-34131755 GCA_035584095.1 Annona squamosa | reverse complement strand
TGCCACTCATTTACAAAAATAAAAAAGAAATATCTAAAAATCTCCAAAAATGGTAAAAATTTATACACATATTAAATACACCTATATTAACCTTTTTAGAAAAAAGTTAATATAGGTGTATTTAATATGTGTATAAATGGCAACGCTGCCTGCTCCCGAGTGCATGCGATCGGAACTCAAGATAAACAAGTGCACGAAGAAAAAAATTTTAAAAAAAAAAAGTTGTTGTAAATAGGTGTTTTAAAGTGGGCTAAATGGGACATTTACTTAGCTCAGGCTAACAGGATCATTCCTAATATTTATGGGTCATCCATAGATGCCCGGCTTCCAGTTGGCTGCATGAATTGCATAACTTTTAAAAACATTTTACATGCCAGGTGATCATATTAGGGCAGGTCGTACCAAGTAAGTATGTTCAAGTGTAACTCTGTTTTTTAGAAATTTTATTTGATCATACGATTGGTTTGACCTCCTCGTCTTGGGACCTAACCTATCTATGGATCGATATCGAGATAAGATTCGGTTAAAAATATGAGTCAAGTAGAATAATTTTAAAAATTTCTATACACATTAAACATAAAGACATATCTATACAAAATATAGATAGTATATTTTTCATTATTTTACTACTTAAAAAGTAAAACTTAATCAAATACGAGTAATAAATGTATCTTTATTAAAATAGGTTAATAAAATATTCTTTATTCAAAACAGATTTTGGCATTTATTATTTTACTAAAACAATAGTATTTTTGTGAAAGTTTCCAAAATGATGGAAAAATGACAATTATGAATAAGAGTTATATGTATATATGCTAACGTCTTTTATTGATTCTTATTTTTGTTGATGTAATTAATAATAAGTGATGTAAGAATTTTAAAAGAAAATGAGAATAAGATTAAAATTATATTTATAATTTATAATAAATAAATATACGTAAGGCAAGTCAAGGTTTTTTTGAGTCTTGGACATGGTTGATCTATCTAACCCTATTTTTGTATTTAAGTTAAATTTTCTGATCCACCTATATACCAAGTTAAAAATGTTAGTTTTACCTAATCAAAATTCACATCGACAATTATTTAGAAATGTTTGTTTACAACAAAAAATTTTAGATTAAAATTTTTTAGTCTAAAACTTTTTACTCATCATAATTACCTTATTTTTAATTATTTTTCATATCTTATTATATAATTACCCTATTGTTCAAGCATTTCTATGTAAGAACTCATACAATTAACATATCTATTTTAACTTTATTCTTTTTATCTTTCATTATTACTTCTATCATATCGCATTATTTTCTATCAATTCAATAAATTTTACAATAAAAACTTTATATCTAAAGGTACGTTTGTTTACAACCAAATTTTTTTAAATCAAAACTTTTCACTCTCTATGATTATCTTATTTTTTAATTATTTCTTCATATTTTATTATATAATATCTCTACTTTTTAATTATTTCTATATAATATCTATTTTAACTTTATTATCTTTCTTTCTCATTTTTATTCCTATTATATTATATTATTTTCTTTCATTTTAAAATTTTTTACTAAAACTAAAAACTTTTTATACAAAAGTTTTATTACTACCCACACAAACTGTCAAAGTTTTCTCACTTCCCAAACTATGAAGGTGTGTTTGTTTATCAATAAAACTTTTCACTTTCTACAACTATCATATTTGTTAGTTTTTTCATATTTTTTTATACACCTAGTCTATTTTTTAATCATTTTTATATAATTACTTCATACAACTAATCTATCCATTTTAACTTTATTTTCTTTACACATTATTACACCTATTATACATCATTTTTTTTTCATTTCAAAAAATTTTCACTGAGAAGTTTTATTATTTTCTAAACACACCTTAGCTCCATTCCATGGCACTTCTTTTTAATCATTGTTTAAATTTTCACTTATTTTTGTTTATCATGTAATCTACCCTTTTAGGTTCAAAAACCATTTTATTATTATTTTTGAACCATTTCCTTCTCTATTGTTAAATAAAAGATTTATTTCTTTTATATATGTCTAATTATTCATTCAAATATGGAAAATATTCCAATGCCTGCAACTGCACCATGTAATCCATGCACTGTGAGTCCACTTAATCATGAATGGGAAATCCACACCACTCATTTGTATTTAGAATTGTTCATTTTATTAACATACTAATTTTCATTCAAATCCAACATGTGTATGATCTTCATCTTAAAATGGTGCAAAATCAGCGTAATAAAATAGTTGAACATAAATACCAACTTTAAAATAATATTTTAAACATCTAAATCATCTAAAGGATGATTTTTATATAAATAAATGATTGTATAAAGTTTCATTCCAATCTAATATGTATGAGGCCCATTTTACAAGGATTGCACTATAATTACGGTGTAGGCAGTCTGTCTACACATGATTGGATCTCTTCAAATATAATGATCTAGAAATTTCTACTTCTTTATTACTATTTAAGAAGGGTAATCAGGTATGCCCATCAATCATTTTTTTTTAAATTTTTTAGAAACTTATCTGTTTATGTGTAATTAATCTATAATTCAAGTTTTATAGATTATATTTTGTTTATATATTTTGATATGTCTATATATTTTGTTTGATTTTTAAACACATGAGTATTGCAGTCATTTTTATTAGTGGAAAGTGGCCACAATACTCTTGTGTTTAAAAATTAAAAAATATATAACCATATCAAAAATTGATAAAACTTGGATTATAAATTAAATATACTAAAATAAACATGCCTATAAAAAAATAAAAAAATAATTTGTGACTAGCCTAGGAGGATCACCCCTCATTATAATTTAGTTGAGCTTTTGTTTCTAAAAAAAACTCTTTTTCATTTTTAATATCTTGATGTTAATTAAAAATTTACTACACTTATTAAATTTAACACCATCACGATTAAACGTCAATGATAGCCCACTTGCGGACATCCTTTTTTTTTTTTGAGAACAGGATACGCCCTACTCTTGACCCCATTCGATATGAAAGGAGTTATGGGTAGAGTAATTCAAACATTTCATTGCATAAAAATTATCAGTACAAATTTTTTCAAGAATTACATGTGGGGGATTGCCCCACCAGACCTGGTGATCTAGAGTAGATGCCAGAACAAAATCGGCTAAGGTATGTGCAACATCGTTACCCTACCTTAATACATGGTGTACGGACAAACAGGTATTTGCTTTCAAAAACGACCTGATTTCGTCAATGATAAGACCCACCGGGGAAAAAATAGGGGCCGCATACGCCAGCAGATGACAGAGTGTGAGGGAATCAGATTCAATCAAAGCATGTGTCATCTTTGATTGGAGCGCCCATTTGATCCCTAGTAAGAAAGTCGTGGCCTCCATTAATAGTGGCTCCATCACATCCCACATTTTCCAGCCACTAGCAGCAATGAAGGATCCCCGGGAGTCTCTACTCACCGCTGCACAGGCAAAAACCCTCTGACCGTGACGGCATCGAGCATTCACATTGATCTTTACAAAGCCCATAGGCGGTTTGAGCCATCGTGATACGAAGATTCGTTCCAAAGCCCCCGTCTGAATATTCATTTTAGCCTGCCAGTGATGATAAAGAAAGTCCGCACACCAGGCCAAGGTATCCATAAAATTTGGTTGAAGTCCACTTGCGGACATCCTTACTTGTACCTTCATACCCGAAAAATTGACATTTAAAAACAAGTTAATAATGTCTTGGTGAACTTGCGATCAATTGTAACAGGATGGTTTTTTTTTTTCAGTTACAGTAATGGAATTGGCTTTGGGCCTTAAGGCATTGCATGGAAGATGTAAATGAGCAGGATTGTTATAATTCAATCAAGAAATATCATATTATTTTTCCGATTCCTTTTCATTTTCCCTGCCAATCTCTTAATTCCTTCTAGTTAGTGTTACGTACGCTTCATTCTTGAAATCCAACAGCTCACCAGGCGTTTGATTTTGGGATCTACTATTGACAGCCCAACCTGAGCTAGTAATAGTAAGTCGAGAGTGCATCATATATAAGAGGCGAGACAAATCCCCATCATCTATTGCTCATACCATCATAACTTCTAGCCATGTTAACGCACAGGCCCATGCCTTAACCTTGCTAGAGAAATGGCTATCTAGTTATGCAATAGCCTAAAACAGAAATTTAAATTTAAAAGGAGAGAGCTTATGGGATTCATAAGACAATCTTAGGTTGAATATGATGTGGTGTGCTTTAAATCCGTACGGCCGAGCTATCAAGCTAAAGTAGACAATATCACATCAGGAGACTTGAAACTCACAGGCCCAAAGGTCATTTTCTGGATTTGTGCATTATAAGTAGTATTAAAGCGGTCTTTCTCTAGTAGATGTAGTTCGGAAAGTTGGAAAGTTGAGTTAGTAAAAATCAGGGCTATAGATAGAAACCTAAAGTTGAATTATAGTTTAAAGACGAACTAAGAGAGGAATGTGATGGACCTGTAATAGTCCAGACTAAATCCTACATCAAAAAGAAGAGAGATTTTGAGGGTTCATAAATGGATCTTAGGTCAAATATAGTATGACACATTTTAAATTCTTACGGTTGAGCTATCAGGTCAAAATGAACAATATCATATTGTGAAGCTCAAAGCCAACAAGCCTAAAAGTTACTTTTTCTAGATCTATGTATAACAAGTTCCCACAACACTTGAATAAGAGATTAAAACACAAAACAAGGGAAAACACAAGCATGGAAAATCATCATGACAATGAAAGAAGACATAATTTTTTCCTCATACTCGCTTACTTCATCTACTCTATGCTTTTCTTGGAGTTACAAGAACAAGATGCTTGGTAAATGAACATGGGTGGGATGACATGGGATTTCATGGGAAATGTACTTTCTTCATATTTTTCAACTAATCATTTAACAACCAAATAATTCTATTTTTTCACTTTCATCCCTAGGTTCCAATCATTTTTTTCCTATAACTCAAATTATTCTAACTATAATATTATCATTTCCCTGCGATCGTACAATTTTCAAAATATTTTATTTTTTACTCTTACTCCGTCTCACAATCTCACTAAAATATTAATTATCAAGCATCCACTTCGTTTTTACGCTCACAGGATAAATTTAGTTGAGCCTTGCTTCTATAAAAATCTTTTTTTAATATTTTGATACTGGATAAAAATTCACTCTGTTTATTTTATTTAACATTATTTATATTATCATGAAAATCTTTTTATTTTTTTAACGTCATTATGTATTGGCCCAATCTGCAAATATATAAAATTAATGTAATAAATATGTTTAATGCTAAATATCAATTTCAAAATTATATTTTTTAATAAAGAAACCATCTAAAGCATCATTACTATGTGGATAAATAAATATATAAGTAGTATTACATTCTAACACAAATGTAAATGGACTTAAATATTTTTCATAATTTGCATATGAATATATATAACTTTTAACAAAAGTGGCAATGTATATTTTTTATTTGGATGAAACTTAGTCTTCTACTTAAATAAACAATATTTAAATACAATTAATACAGTGAATTTTCTATTAAACATCAAAATATTGAAAATAAAAGTGTTACATCCAATTGCTTATAAGAAGAGCCCAATTTGCTATTCTAACCAAATGATTATACAAGTAATTATTCTTAATGACATTCGTATTTAAGAAAATATGATATTCAAGTGAGCTATACCATTGTAGAATAATAATATTTTTGCACTTACATAATCTTGACTTATATAAATAACTATGAGGAATAATTCTATTAATCTGGGTCAAGCAAATGTCTCACTTAACCTGCTTTAAAAAACTCATTTAAATTTTTTTTTATTTTTTCTTTATACGCTTGTTTATCTAAGTGTATTTAATATATAAATTAAGTTTTATCATTTTTAGATATGTATATATATTGAGATTTTTAAACATTTAGGGTATTTTTAAGTACATATATACATGGATGTTTCAAAATTTTAAATATATATGCATATATCTAAACTAATAAAACTTAATTTTATATATAAAATACACTTGAATAAACATGTGTATGAAGAGAAAAGTGAAAAATTTATTTTAAATAAGTTTTTTCAACGGACTAAGCGAGACATTTATTTAGCCTGAGCTAATAGGATCGTTTCTTAATAACTATTTTTCCAATTTTTTCTTCAAATGGAAAAACTAATAACATTAAAAAAATTATCAAAAAACATTAAAAAAGATATATTGCAAAACACTGCTAAGCTACAACCCATGTGTATGCGAAAAGAGAAGTAAATCTAGAAGATGATGTGGTCCATTTGAAAAATTCGCAAGCTCACGTGAAATTGCAAGGGGCCTGAAACTCGATTGTACCCAATCTCAACTTTAACCATATTAATAAAACTTCACCTTCAATTCTGAACTCTATCCTTATTTACAAACCTTCAACCTTAATTCTAAACCTATGTTTTTTTCCTTTTAATCACATAACTATAAAAGATGTGATTCCATTGTATTGTTTCTTAATTCACAGCTCTTAAGTTTATTTATAGAACCTAAACTCCAACTCTATTATGAAAATTAGGTTTAGATTGATTTAAATTTTATATGAATATATGATCACAACAAATCATGTATGTAAAGATAATAATATATAGCTTAACTAAGTTTTCTAAAAAATATAATAATATATAATATATTTCTAAATGAAGAATTAACCTTTCAAAATAAGATAAAGACAAATAATTGATAAACTTACATGTAAATATTATAAAGATCAAGACAGATGCACATGAAAGTAATATGATTTATCTATAATATAAATTAAACAGTCATCTTGTTAGTCAGAATTAAGTAAATGTCTTACTTAGCTACCTCAAAAACTCATTTAAAATATTTTTTCTTCATACTTGTTTATTAAAGTGTATTTAATGTATAAATTAAGTTTTACAATTTTTAGATGTATATATATTTTTTGAGATTTTTAAACATATGGTTATTTTACATACACGCACATATATATTTAAAAATATCAAAAAATATATACACATATCAAAAAATGGTAGACCTTTGTTTATATGTTAATGAACTTAAATAAACAAGTTTAAGAAGAAAAACAAAAAAAGTGTTTTAAATAGATTTTTTTTAAGTGGGCTAAGTAATGCATTTACTTAGCTTGAGCTAAAGAGATCACTTCTCATATCAATTTAGCATGATGAATATGTTTTTAAATATAAATATATAAATGTGAAGAAATATCATTTACGCATTATGCATATAATATATTTTATGTTAAATAAAAAATAAAAAATCAATTTAAGCTTAGGTAAAGGTTTCCTTGAAATCCAGCCTAATCATATTTGCAAATTGGTTTTGGGTTCTAAAAAGGCAAAACCTAACCACGAGATTGTTGTTAGGTATTCGATTTTCCTTAATGCCGGGAAATTTATACAAACCATCGTATGAAGGTATTTTTGATAAATTTTCTCCTAGTGTGATGAGAGGGTATTTATAGAAATTTTTTTTCCATAGTTTAAGAGTTTGAAAGTACTTAATTGGAATATCAATTATTGATATATAAATGCCAATAAAAAAATAAATTTTTTTGGGTTAATTTCAAATATACCCACTACATTTGCCCTTAATTACAAATATACTCGCTAAGATTAAAAACTTTCATACATACCCACTAAGTATAGATGAAATTTCATCCGTACTCATTCCATAAGACATAATTAAGAATCACCGTTATCCATCTTATGAATGCTGAAAATGCCCCTTATTATTTAATGATAATAGTCATTTAACTATGATAAAAGTTGAACAATATAATGAAAACACATCTAATATGAGAGAAAATTTATATAGAATAAGTTTTAACAGTCTGAATATTGCACAAATCACAATAAATGTTAGATTAATTAGAGGTATTTTGGAATTTTAAAATTATTAAACTTTTATAACTATCATAATGGGTGTATTTGAAATTTCAAACATACTTAGTAGTTATTTTAACTTTATTTTCTTTACTCCTCATTATTATTCCTATTACATTATATCATTTTTTATCAATTTAACAATTTTTACACAAAAAACTTTTTATCTAAAAGTTTTACAACTTCCCAAACAGACCAACAAAAGATATTAAATGAAATAAACTAAATGTTATAATATGTGTACATCTTTTAGCACAACAAGCTCAAAAAAATAAAGAGAGCAGTTGAATTTTGAAACTTCGCAATAAACTTAAGAGTTTGACTAGAGAATATTTAAATGAAGCTTTGAATGTTTTAAATTTGGAAGGTAAAAGCATAATTAATATCTTAGCTAACTCCATAAACTCAATTTGACAGGGTTTTTATAACTTTGAAGGAATTTTGAATGTTCGAGGGTAAATGACGTATATTTAATGTGTCAACATTCAAAAAATTTAGGGTAAATTTCATATATATCCACATAGTTTCATCAATATTGTAGATATGCCCCCGTAGTTTCACAAATGGCATATTACCTTCACATAGTTTCATCGAAATTGCGTATTACCCCCACGCCGTTAATCGCTATTAATATCTACCGTTATATTTTCAAAAATGACAAAAATGCCCTCATCTTATGGGGTGATATGCAATTTTGTGAAACTATGGATGAGGGCATTTTCGTCATTTTTCAAAAATATAACGCCGAATATTAACGACAGTTAACGGCGTGGGGGTAATACACAATTTCGGTGAAACTATGTGGGGGTAATATACAATTTGTGAAACTACATGGGTATATCTGCAATATCCATGAAATTATGTGAGTATATATAAAATTTAAATTATGTGAGTATATACAAAATTTAGCCAAAATTTTATGACCATTGTGACAGCAACTTTTTTGACGTGAAGTCGCTGCGAATTCGCCCAAATCATATGCAAGGTAAATCATATGTCGCCCAAATCATATGTAAGGCAAATCATATGTAAGGTAAATCTAAGTATCAATTTCAGTGTGACATTCTTCCCCGTGAATGATCTTTCTAGCTTTTGTCCTTCAACTTAGGCATGCCCCCAAAATTTTTTGCTCCTTGGCGTTTCTTGCATTCTAAAGTCGTAAATGAAGTTAGACGAATAGAAAATTAAGTGTTTACTTCTTTTTCCAAGTTGATGATTTATGTTGACTTAGACTTCAACTCCACTTAAGTCGACTGAAGTTGCGACTTCAAGTAACATTTTTCCGAACAGAAAATTTTAGCTCCCCTTAAATCCTCCAACTTGCAACTTGCAAGTTGAGGTTATTTCAACTTGACTTAAGCAGCAACCGAGATTGATTTGAAGTACGACTTCATCTCTGCATTTTGCTTCCAAAAATCTGTGCCTCAGAAACTTCATTTGAAGTTCGGTCTTGAAATTGATGGGGAAGGCGGGCCCCACTTTAATTAAGCAACAATTAACTCTAAGACTTAAAAGGTATATGATTTTTATTAGAATTGTGTAATTACATAAATGGCCCAAATTACAGAGAAGATCAAAAAAAAAAAAAAAATTTCTCTGATGCAGATAGATACAGAATCGGAAGAGCGTCGGCTTGCAACTCTTTGGCGAAGAAATCGCCCGCACAGTAGAACTTTGTCAGTTTCACAGCGGCGCGGGCGCTCTTGCACCCTACCACCTTCCCTTCGCTCTTCACTTCTGGCATTCACAGGCAGTAGATGTTCACGCCCGTCTTGCGCACCGCCACGCCGCACCCAATCCCACCACCCACCTGAATCATCGAAACCGGCAGCACGCTGGCGAAGTCGCCCGTCTCGCACGAGCCTTTTCCGTTGTTGTTGAAGCAGCATCCGGAACAAGCTCCTATCTGGCCAGACCATCCGTCAGGCACGTTCAGGACCATCTCTTCGCCGGAGCTGAGACAGAGGCCACCGTCTCGTGGGGATTGCTGGCCTGCCCCGCCGAGGATGCCCGACCATACGCTTTGGTTGCAGTTGTTCAAGAACAAAATCAAAGCCCCCCAAAAAAAAAAAAGACGCCTCGTGGACCATGAGTTGCAGGCACGATTTAAAAATTTAGAGAAGATGCGAGACTACGCTGTCCGGAGTTGGTCGGCATATGAGCAGTCATCGACCTCCTGAAACGGCTTGTCACGACCAAATCGCTCACCAAAGCTCGATCCTTGCAACACTGGGTAATCTGTTTTTTTTCAGGGAGGCGGTCAAAAATGCTGGAGAGAACAAGGCACCAGGCATGCACAGTTGAAGAGAAAGCAAGGCATGCAGTTGCAAAAGGAAATCCAAAAGAAGAAAATGCTAGCCGCTAAGAGGAGAAAACTCTGTTTGTCCAAGGTAGAGGAAATCCCAGCATCAAAAGCTACGGAAAGGATTGAGGAAGAGATTCAGTCTATAGGGCAGAAGGAGATCACCAGCGGGCTTCAGAGAGGCAAGATGGGAGCTCCGTGCAGAGGAGAAGAAGGCCGAGAAGACGACTTCCGATCAGAAGCTCGAGGGATTCGATGCCGCTGCGAAAATTAAAATCATCAAGGAGGTTCGGACGTTCACGGATTTTGTTGCCTGTAGGCGGAGAGAAAAGGAATGCTTGCCCCAGCCAATCAAAAATTTGGAGAAAGAGAAAGGACGCTCTTTGTTCCCAATCCCATCCGTTTTCTACTCTACACAAATCAAGCTGCAGATCCGCCCCAGATTCGAAGCCGATCATTTCGGAATCGGGTTGCCAATAGGGAATTATGCCAAAAACGACATCTCCTCGACTGAGAATAAATCTCCCTGCAACAAAGCCGATCTGCCGCTCCACGGGGACAATATGCCTGAGATGACTTCGGAAAGACGAGAAAAGGCTGCTTGGCATGTGTCTCCAGCATGGCTATCGATCGGAGGTTGCTGGGATGGGCGAAGATGACAACAGGCACTCGTAGACATAGCCACCGCTTCAGTCTCTGAGATCCAGTAACAAGGGACGGACGCTTGGATGTGAGATGCTTTTTGAGCATGGAAGAGAGGGTGGCTTTGATCCTCGAAAGAGCCAGAGGCTGCCTACGAGCGTCTTTCGCACGTCAACGAGGATCGCTCACCCTTGTAGAAAGGCCGGCCGCTGAATGGCGACATTAGGAGGCCATTTTGGAAATCCGAACAGAGACAGCCGACATGTCGTGCATCTACACCGTCCGAAACAGCTGCAAAGTTGTGGTTAAAGCATACTCAGAAACGGTAAACAGCAACTAAAGGCTGACACGTGGAAAGCCTGCTGCTAACCAGGTCATGCGCAGGCACGAGCATTCAAATCCCGCAAGCTGCTAAGCGCCGGAGATAATGACCTGGGGGGTTCCGCACGATGTTTGCACAGGAGTGCAATTCAGTGCACCCGGGTGCACTCAGCCTCAACGCACCCGGGTGCACTGCACCTATTTTTTTTTATTT
>JAXCLR010000105.1:34104759-34120249 GCA_035584095.1 Annona squamosa | reverse complement strand
ATAATAAATATTTTAAATGGCTATTCTCTCATACTTCATCACTTCCTTTAATAATCATCACCAAATACATTCTTGCACCTCATCCATTATATGAAAAAATACACTCTTTTATTTTTAATAGTTTGATGTTTGATAAAAAAAAATCTACTCATCTATTTTATTTAACATTATTTATATTATCATAATTTTTAAAAAATTTTCTTAGCGTCATTGTGCATAGGTCCAACTATAAACATATAAAATTAATGCAATAAAATTGTTTGATATTAAATATCAATTTCCTTCTTCAAAAAAAAAATAACTTCTTCAAAAAAAATATCAATTTCAAATTTATATTTTTATCATTTAAATCATCTAGAATATCATAACTATGTAGATAAATAATTCTATAGAGTAGTATTATATTTTAACATAAATGTAAGTGAATTTAAATATTTTTCATAATTTATATATGAATATATATCACTTTTAGTAAATGTGGCCATGTATATTTTTTATTTGGAAGAAACTTAGTCTTCTATCTAAACAAATCATGTTTAAATATAATTAATATAGTAAATTTTCTGTCAAACATTAAAATATTGAAAATAAAAGGTGATACATCGAACTGCTTTTACGCAGAACCCAATTTGCTATTCTAACCAAATGAATATACAATATTAGAAATGAATTAATAGAGTAATTAGTCTTAATGACATTCGTATTTAACGAGATATGATATTCAAGTGAGTTATACCATTCTAAATAATAATATTCTTAATTTGTGTAATCTTGACTTATATAAATAACTATCGTTCCTAATTTTTCGGCAAAGGGAGAAACTAGGAACAATAAAAAGAATGATTGAAAATAGAACATTAAAAAAGATATATTGAAAAACATTGTTAGACCATGACCACCCATATGTGGAAAGAGAAGTAATTCTAGAAAATGACGTCGACCGGTTGCAAAATTTGCAGGCTCATGTGGAGGTGCAAGGGGCCCATGAAACATGATTCTCTCGATCTTATCTTTACCCATATATATAAAACTTCAATCATAACTCTAAACCCTAATGTTATTTATAAAACTTTAACTCTAATTCTAATCTTATGTTTTTTTAAAAATTACATAACAATAAAAGATGTGGTCTGACTAAGTTGTTCCCTGATTAGCAATTCTTAAGTTTATTTACAAAACCTAAACTCTAAGTTTATTATGAAAATTAGATTTGGATTGAGTTTTTGGTTGAAAATTTTAAATTTTATGTGAATATGCAATAACAACAAATTATGTAAGTAAAAAAAATAATATATATTTTTTGATGGGAAAAAATAATAATATATAGCCTAACTAATTTTTAAAAAAATTTAGTAATGCATAATATATTTCTAAAAGAAGAATTAACTTTTCAAAATAAGATAAAGAAAGATAATTTATAAAATTAAAAGTAAAATTATAAAGATAAAGATAGATATATATGAAAGTAATATAATTTATTTATAATATAAATTTAACATGAAAAATATATTTTTAAATATAAATATACAATATAAAATATATAAACCAGAAGAAATATCATTTAAGTATTTTGTGTATAATATATTTTATATTAAATATAAAAATGAAAAATCAATTCAACCTTAGGTAAGGGTCCTTAACCTAATCACATTTACGAATGAGTTTTAAGTTATAAAATGGAAAATCTAACTAGGAGGTTGCCCTCATAATAATACCCGGTTATATGGATGTTATCAATCAGGTACATGATTCCATCCAATGTAAGAGTATTTTTTTTTATAG
The DNA here is from genome assembly GCA_035584095.1 of Annona squamosa. Classification (NCBI taxonomy): domain Eukaryota; kingdom Viridiplantae; phylum Streptophyta; class Magnoliopsida; order Magnoliales; family Annonaceae; genus Annona; species Annona squamosa. Next base: position 34,118,467 of record JAXCLR010000105.1, on the reverse strand, counting down.
ATTTCCGCACAATGTGAGGGTATTTTTATAAATTTCTCCATAGTATAGGAGTATTTAGGGAAAAATTTCCTCTATTGTATAAGGGTTGTGAAATACTTAATTGTAATATTATATATGCAAAAAATGAGGTATGATTTTATACATCATGATTAATTTTAGGCTAAAATACAACATTCGATGATTTTAACAATTAGTTTTATTTTTTCGAAAACATATTTTCCTAAGTGTATTTAATCTATATACAAAGTTTTCTCATTTTACAATAATTTTCAATATTATTTTTTATTTTTTAGAAATATCAATTTCAAAGGCATTTAAGTCATTTTGCACCGCGTAAAAGGTTTATTTTTTAAAAAATAAAAATAAATATGTAAAAATATTGTAAAATGGTAAAACTTTGTATATAAATTGAATACACTTGCGTAAACATGTTTATGAAGAAAAATCAAAAAATATAATTAATTATAACAATAAATAAATGTTGTATTTTAATCTAAAATACATTATGATACATATAATCATACTCATGAAAAACATAGTTTTTTGAATTTTGGCGCCAGTACTTGGACTCAGCCCGACCCGTTTCACCCGTTGGGCTTCGGCTCATCAGGGGAAGCAAAGTCCAAAAGGACAGCTTGGTTGCTTTAAATTTTCGGCACAACATTAACTTTTTTGTTTTTTTAATGGATCAACAGCTCATGATTGGTTTCCAAGATATACGGGGGCGAAGCAACCTGAGAAATCTATCTCTGTTGCATATTCCAAAATGACAGCTTGCATTTATCCACTCATCAGCTCTATTCCACGCCACTTCTTAATCATCAATTAAAATTTCACTTATTTTTCTTTAGTCACTTTATTATTATTTGTCAACAATTGCCTTCTTTATTGTTAAACAAAAAATCTATTTATTTTATCTTTATTTAATTATTCATTCAAATATAACGATCTAAAAAATTCTACTTCTTTATTATTATTTAAGAGGGGTAATCGAGTGTGGCCGTAAATCACATTCTTTTACTTATTGTTTTTATGAAAGTGTTTAGGGCACAAGGCCTAACATGCCTACCAATGTGTCCTGGTGTTGATGGCCATTTTGATTGATTTTTAAACACAAGAGTACATTTTCATGAGCGGAAAATAACCACAATACCTTTGTGTTTAAAAAATATATAAACATGTCAAAAATTGGTAAATTTTGAATTATAAATTAAATATATATAAATGAACATGTTTATGAAAAAATTGTTGGTCCCGAGTTGATGGTTAAACCCAAGAGGGGAGGGGTGAATTGGGTTCTTTAAAAAATTCTTTGATAAATTAAAATCCTAACCCCTTGAAAGATTAATCCCCTTTTTGAGAGCAAACAGAGAACAATAAGATAAAGCAGTAAAGGAAAACGAAAGACAAGATTTATAGTGGTTCGGGCAATCCTTCCCTACTCCACTCTTCCAAGCTCACACTTTGTTATGACTTGGGTTCCACTATGTATTCCTCGAATACACTTAGAGTCTCCGCTCTCTTCTAGATTCCAGCTCTATGGGGCATATACAACTTAGAGCCTACGCTCTCTTCTAGATTCCAGCTCTAGGGGGCATAAACAACACACAGCACAAGTAGGTGATGAGTTCCACTCCAATCACACACTACTTTGCATATACTTAATCTTAGCTACCTAAGCTAATACAACAAGACTTTAAAATAAGCAAAACTACACTTTACAGAGATGTGTAAACAGGTTGAGCTTGAGAAAGAAATTAGAAGCAGCTTGGATGAGTATCGATGAAACAGCTTACAACTTGAAGCTCTTTCTTCCTTTGAATGTATATGAATCACTCAAAAATGGAGAAAAGAAAATGGAAACACTTTCTTGCACTTCTTTTCTCTCTTTGGACTTTGTGATGTGTATATGAGTGTCTTGTGTCTTGCATTCACGTTCATTTGAGTGTCCTTTTATAGAGTGAGGAAGATTTGAATGTTGTGGAGGTGGTTGGCGCGCAATAAATGAACTCCAACGTTCAAAAATTCGAACGTTATTCTCCAAGTCGAAGGTGGAGTCGACTTGGCCTGCGACTTGGCTTCCCAAGTCGCACCTGGAGTCGACTTCATCTGCAACTTCAGTTCTTCAGATTCCCAAGTCTGAGTCTTGGTCGACTTGGCTTCAGACTTCGACTCAAGTCGATCTTGGAGTCGACTTGGCTTGCGACTTGGTTCGGTCCTTTGCTGAAAATGCTTTGATTTGCCTCTATCATGCTTGACTTTCTTCCTTTGAATCATTTTTATTCTGAATGATTCCTCATACTTGTAGATCTTGAAGTCCTTGTCTTTGGTTTTTCTTGGATAGGCTTAAACCTCGTGAATCTTTGGAGAGTTTGATTCTTGTATGATAGATTCATGTACCTTACTTTGCTTTGGAGTCATTTGATCTTTAAGTCTTGATAGACTTGATTTGAAGCATACTTGTATCTCTGGACTTGATAGACTTGATTTAATCTTTTACATAAATTCTTACTTTGAATTGGACTCATTTGGTCTTCATGTCTTTGATTGTTTCTTCATCTTAAAACTTCTTCCTTGGACTTGATAGACTTGATTTGATCTCGAACTTGAATTCTTGCTTTAAACTTGAAAGTATGTTTTGCATCTTGATTTGGATTAGTGGAAGTTCAAGTGGCTTCTTGGAATGAGCTTGGATCTGTATTTTGAAGCTTGAAAGTCTGAAGTCGAGGATGGAGTCGACCTTGTCTGCGACTTTACCCAAGTCGCACCTGGAGTCGACTTGACCTGCGACTAGGGTAACTTTGTGCCCCAAAATCATGTCTGGACAGTTTTTCCCGACTGAAGTCGATAGTGAGGTCGACTTCGTTTGCAACTTGGCTTTCCAAGTCGCAAGTGGAGTCGACTTAGCCTGCGACTTCACCTGCAATTTGATTTTGCCTTTGAGGTTCTGTCTCAAGTCGATAGTGGAGTCGACTTTGGGATCGACTTCACCCGAAGTCGAAGTCCAAGTCGACTTGAGGATCGACTTGGCTATTTCAGTTCCTTGAAACATTGAGCAAACTCATTCGTACTCTTTATATACTCAAATTAGTCTTTGTTAATCATCAAAACTCAAGCTTTGGTCAATTTTGTTTTATTTCAAGCATTGTTTCCAATAGAAATATGATTTATGACCAACTTAGGAGGATCACCCAGCATTATAATCATAGCTCCTATTGTATCTCTATTTTCTTAATTTCTAATATTAGCTCTCCCTACATTGTTACCCTCTTCTATATCTTATTTTTCTAAATTTCACTATTTCCAAATCTTTTGTTTTAAAAGAAAAACAAGACAGACTCTTTTCCCATATAGAGCCCCTAAATAATGATCCTTAAGACAACACACCTAGATAGTCAACAATAATCCATCGCAATGCCGAAACAATTGTACCTAAGAGTCTCTGTACATGTATGGTCCAACCAGTTGCACCAGAAAACTCTTTTATTTTTATTTATGGTTCAAGGCAACACTCACAAAGCAATTACATGGCAATTTCATCCTTTCTCGTTCCTTCCTAGCTTATTAATGGCCAATCCTTGATTGCTCTTTGAAATTGCACTGCAGATCATATCTCTATCTCACTCTTTGTATCTCTACCAGTGAAATTTCATGGAAAGCTCTAAGGGAATTTCATCAGCTGATCACAACAACCCAAATCCGATTCCAGAATGGAAGGAGACATAATCAAAGGAGACAAAATTGAAGGAGAGTTCTGAGCTTTAGTAGGATTTAGCGCTTAACCCACACGAAATTGCAACAAAAATGAAGTCAAGTGAAATAAACCATGACAAGGCACATGATCACCTTCATGAGAAATTCCATAAGCATATGAAGAATAAGCCTAAAATGGGTTGAATGGGGTTTTATTTGTATTTCCTTACAATGCAATTAGTTTCGTAAAAGCTTGTTTGGCAAATTGTCAAACCTCGCGTTTAAGCTACTCCTCCATATTACTTGCATGTTTTTGTTGGATGTTTTCATTTAAAATGAGTTTGATTTCCTTGATGTCGATCTTCACTTGTAAGATCTCTCTTTGAGGGAAACAGAAAATTATAAATTTTAATTTCATTCGATTCGATCTTACAAAGATATTTTGCATGGAGTTTGATGCGAGCTTCACTACTTATACTCACATAAGCTTTTTTTTGCCGATACATGTGCAGGCCTAAGATGAGCAGCGTCTTTTTTCATTTTAGAAATTCTAAAACAAATATAGAAATTCAAAAAATATAAAAATTTTATACTAGAAAATATCAACTCGACCTCATATGTATTACAAAGTAAGATAAAATAAGAGTTCCTTGGAGTGAGAGCATTAAAACTCGATGGTCATAGATCACTAGATCATGCTCTATTTTGTTTTTAATGTTAGGAAAACCTTATTGATTAAAACTATTAATCACCTCAGGATCTTCCATTCTAAATCACCGAGAAAATAAACTACAAGCGAAAGCATACTTGAATTCATAGGAGCAATTATTGTTGAATTCGGAAGTTTCTGGTCTTCTAAGTTAATGCCCTAAAGTTTTCTGGAGAATATATCTTCTCTTTTTCAAAGATGTAATGTCGAAAAAGAAACTCTAAAAGTGCATAACCTAGGGACCACAACCCTATATGTAACGTACATATTTTTCTAATTTCAAATTTGGTCCATCATAAAAATAAAAATTAGAAAATAAACGATAGGATTTCTACGCATAGGAGACTCATACTCTATTAGATATATTGGACCCATAAACCTTATAAGATCATCCACTATTTATGATAGCGTATATATAATTATTATATGTAAGTCTAAAAAATTCAACAATTTCCCACTTAAATTATATCTAATTTTATAAATATATATATAAACTTATGAGCTCAAAATCTTTTGCTATCATAATCAAAATTATTTTCAAATAATCCTGTTAATTAGTTATACCAACATAGGATCAAAGTGGCCTTTATTACATTCATTATAACTAAATCCATCTATGGTCACATATATCAAATATAACTAAATGTCATAGTGTAGATACATAATATGAAAATTACATGTAATGTGATCTAATATGTCTATTTTCAACTTGTCCAACTTATTTGGTGATGTTAAACTAAAACCAAAATATTGAATAGCTAAAATACTGAAAATTTTATTTCAGCATAAAATATCCATAATTATAATAAATAAAATATGTGTCAATTAGAAAAGCACAAAATACAAACTCTTACTAAACTAGAGTATCATCAAGTGATACAACACCCATGTGAGCAGTATACTCATGAAAGACCTTGGGTGGTAGTCCTTAGTCAGCGGATTCGCAATCATAGAATTTATTTCTATGTGCTCTACAAACACTTGACTTTTCTGAATTCTTTTCTTAACAACTACAAACTCAAGGTCAATAAACTTTGACTTCGTTGAGCTTCTATTTGTTGTTAGAATATAAAATTACTGAATTTTGTAGCTATATATAGCCTTATTGGATACTTCAAAACATGCAATAAATTCAACTGCTATAGTGGAAGGAGCAGCGAGTGTCTGCTTAGCACTCTTCCAAGAGATAACTCCTCTAGCAAGTAGATAAACGTTGCCCGAAGTGGATCTAAGTCTATCTTGGCATCCAGTATAGTCGAAATTTAAATATCCAATAATCTCTATGTTATTCGACCTCTTGTATGTGAGTATGTAGTGTTTTGTTCTCTGAAGGTATCTCAAAATCCTTTTGGTTTGTTTCCAATAATTCATTCTTGGCTTAATCAAGTATCTGCCTAATATCCCAACAATGAATACTATATCTGGACATGTACAAACTTAGGCATACACCAAACTTTCCACTAGTAAAGCATAAAGGATATTTTATATTTTCTTAGATTCAAAATCATTCTTAGGGCACTGATAACTGAATTTGTCTTCCTTGGCAACAGGGTTGTCTCCTGGTTTATAATCCTGCATACAAAATCTTTCAAGTACTCTTTCAATAAAAGCCTTTTGTGATTATTCAAGAATATCTCAAGAACGATCCCGATATATCTGCATTTTTAATACAAAAGTTGCTTCACTAAAATCTTTCATCTTAGATTTATTTAATAGAAATCTCTTAGTTTCATACAATAAACTTATATCATTATTGACAAGGAGTATATCATTGATGTATAAAACTAAAAAAATGTGTTTACTCTCGCAGAATTTGTGTCATTCATAGTCATCAACTATATTTATTTCAAAACTGAATGAAATGACAACTTGATGAAATTTATAATACCATTGACATAGACGAATTTCTATAATTCACAAATCATTCATTTGTATCACTAGACACAAAATTTTTTATTGCACCATATAAATGGTATCATCAATGTCATCATTGAGAAATGCAGTCTTTACATCCATTTGATGTAACTCAAGGTTAAAATGTACCACTAAAGTCATTATTATCTTGAAAGCGTCTTTCAACGAAACCCAAGAGAAAGTCTCTTTATAATCGATGTCTTGCTTTTGAGTAAAACTATTTGAGACAAGATAAATCTTATACATTTCCACATTGCCTTTTAAATCCCTCTTGATTTTAAATATTTATTTACAACCAATGGGCTTTACGACTTTGGGCAATGAGATGAGTTCCCAAATATCATTATCTTTCATGGACTTAATCTCTTATCCATGCTAGTAACCCACTTTTGAGAATTTTTGCTTTGTATTGCTTAATAAAAGTTGATAGCATCATCTTTCATTATTACAATGTCATCTTGATGTTCTTGGAGAAAGATGAAATCATCATTAGAAATTGCACTTTTCGTTTCTCTAGTGGATCTCCTTAATGGTATTGGTTTTTGAAGTTCTCAACTTAATCATCAAGAATATCTTGTTGACGTGACCAAGAAGGTTATCGACAATGTACTATGGTTCTAGTATTGTTGCTTGAACCATGTAACAATCGAAGGAAAAATGATCAATTCTTTCTCAAAGATATATACTCTAATCTTATCCTCCCTCAAGTTCAATATTATCAAAGAACCATGCATTTTTTATTTCAAAAAAGGATCTGAATGTGGGATTATAAATTTTATACCCTTGGACCATTCAGAATATATAACAAAATAGTTACTAATTGTTCTCGAGCTTATTTTCTTTTCATTTAGCCTAGAAGACCTTGCCTCAGCTGGACAACTCTAAATGCGTAAATACTTTTTTATAGGTTTTTTACCCATCCATAATTCATAATGGGTTTTAGCAATTGCCTTGGTTGGTATTCTTTTAAGAATATAAGTTGTAGTCTTTAATGCATATCCCCAAAGTGAGTCTGATAAGGTAGTACGATCGATCATACTCCTTACCATGTCCTTTAAAGTTCTGTTTTGTCTTTTAGCAGTACCATTCATGGTAGGACTTCTTAGCATGGTTTACTATCAGATGATACTATACTCTTTTAGAAATTTGGCAAAAGGCCCTAGATGTTGTTCACCCGATCCTCCATATCTACCATAGTATTAACTACCACGATTAGAACTAATGACTTTAATTCTTTTGAGAAGTTAGTTTTCAATTTTAACGTTAAAATTTTTAAACATGTCCAGTGATTGAGACTTCTCATAGTTGAGGTATAGGTAGTCATAATGAGAGAAATTTTCTACGAACGTAATAAAATATTATTAACCATTCTAAGAAGCCGTATGAAATAACCCACAAATGTCTGTATGTATTAGTTTAAAGACGTCGAAGACCTGTTGGCACTAAATCTTCTTACGTTTGTTTGTTTTTCCTTGACACAACCAATACACACTTGAAAATCTAATAAGTCAAGAAGATTAAGAATTTTATATGACATAAGTCTCTCAATTCTTTGTTTAGATATATCCCCTAAATGTTTGTGCCAAAGTGAAGAAAAATTCTCATTAGTTAATTTGCGTTTCGTACCACATAAATTCACATGCAAGGATTCAACAAAGGAAGTAACTATATCAAGCAAATAAAGATTATTATAACAAGATAAAGAGTCGTATCCACAAATTTGAATTTAAAGAAAGATTAAACTGATTATTTTTAAATGAATAAGAATGACCAGATTTGTTCTATACAGAAATAAGAACCAAATTCTATCTAAAAGACGGTACAATATACGTCTCTTTCAAATCCAAATAAAAACTAGTTTTTAATAATAACCGAAACATGCCTATTGCCTTAACTTTAACTGATTTGTCATCACCTGCATAGATGAATCTTTTAGCATTATTTGATTTTCGGCAACTCAGACAACCCTACATAGACACACTTATGCGAGTAGTAGTATCGGAATTTATCCACCAAGAATGTTTAAGTATAAAAGTTAAATTAACCTCAGAACAAACCAAAGTGAGAAGTGTACCTTTCTTTGCATGCCAAGCGTGATATTTAGCACAAATTTTCTTTTGGTGTTTAGGAGTGTGACAGAAGTAACGACCTGATTCCTTAGTTCATTTTTTTTACTGTTTCTTATTTGCCACCCCACCTACAGCTTCTTTATCCTTTTTTTTCTTTGGTCTTTTCCTTAGAAGTACTTGGTTAAGTGAGCACCTTCGGGCCTATCTCGCTTCATTCTATCTTCATCTTCTACTATGAAATGAGGTAATTAAGAGACAATTTCTTCTTCTGACAGTTGTAACTGATTTTGAACTAACTAAATTGTGCTGGAAGAAAGATCAAAAATAAATGCACAAACAAATCATCAGATAGCTATAACCCAAGTGCTTTTAGTTTCAAAGCAAGATGAGACATCTCTATGATGTATTTCCTTATATTTCCTTTGCACTTATACTTTATTGAAACTAAATTTGACAGAGCCGAACTTATTTCAGCCTTATTGCTTTTTTCAAAGCGCTTTTCTATTTCATCAAGGAAAACCTTAGCAGAAGTATCCTGTTAAGACACACCACCTTTGAAAGATTCTGGAATCGTCTTGCGTATGATTATGAAACTCATGTAATTTGAACGATCCCGCATCTCAAAGTCTTATTTTTCCTTAATGGAAACTTGCAGCCGTAAGAGGGGTAGCTTATTTAACCTTTAATGCAAGGTCAAGATCTATACAACCAAGAATAATCATACTGTTCTCTTTCCATTGCTTGAAATCGGTTCCCTTCAGCATGAGAATAGAATTGATGTTGGTGGATATGGTAGAAGCAGATGAATTAGCTAAAGATAGAACAAAATAATATATTCACATAAGTTCTATATAAAGTTTTAGAAAAATTCAAATAATGGTAGGGCACATCACAAGATACCTAACATAATATTAATATCTAGTTTTTAGACAAATATATTAACATGTATGTGGAACTCTTGTCGTAGTAATTAAATATTGATAATAAAATCCTATAAAATAATAAGCCTTTCTCTAAATCGATCTACATTCACATGAAAAGCCAAATAATTATCACATATTTATTACCACACGTGTGCATGCAATTCAGCCAAATATTAACCTTCCTTTGGGCTGATTAATATCCGCATGAATTACACTCACACAATCATCTTAATATTTTCAAAAATAAATTAATCTATACAAGAGAGGCTACTTTGGTAACATTTTATTTCAATTAACTTATTTCAAAATATTAGACATTCATAAAGAATATTTGTATCATTATTTGAATTTAAATTTTCAAAAGATTTAAAAATTGAATTTTGCATGACAATAGGTTAATAGAAATTTTAATAGAAAGTAACAAATCATGAAAGCATGAAAATTATTCACAAATTACTTTCTAAATTCCTATAAATTAACCATATGACTTAATTGCACATATAATTCAAAATCGTATGCATATAAATAAATTCATAAAAAAAACGTATTTTAGACCTTTTTAGTTCAATCAGAGTCTTGTATTTGATTCAGAACATCAAAAAACATGGAAAATTACTATTGGATCATCCAAAATGGATGCCGGAATAAAAAAAACATGTTCAATATGTATTGGACAGCTCAAAACAAGCTAAGTGTCACAAATTGAAGCTGGGAGATGTTTGCTGGGCTTGTAATCTGGGCTGTTTACAACTGGGCCCCGCCTGAGCCTTTGACCTAGGTTGCAGATATAGCCCATGTGAACCTTTTGGGCCTGTAAGCTTTGTATAAGGCCCAAAACGAAAGAGGGGTGCTTAGGGGCTGCATTGTAAAATTTTTGAGTATGACTTTTATGCAAATCTTTATAGATCGAAGATTATATCAAATAGTTTATGGATAGAGATTTTAAGCAAATGTCCCATCTTTTATGCAAATCTTCCCTAGTCTTTGCTATGGCGGTAAACCCTAGCCACCACGCCATCTAGCCAATGCCGCACAACATCACCGCTGCCCCATTGCTATCGCCCAGCTGTTGTCGCCAACTGCAACATGATGTTGTTGCTAGCACCCTCTTCAGCAGCCAGCCGTTGTTGGTAGCCAGTGGGCTTTTCAATTTAAATTTTTATTTTTATTTTTTATTAACAACTTGAATTCACAAGCCTTAAAGCTGAATCCTATGATGATCAAGTAGGAAATTCCACACGAATTAAAACCCAAAACCAAATGGTGGCCAAATCCCCAGTAAAAAAATTCAAACAAACAATTTGTTGCCGCCTAGTCGCTACTGCCCATCATCGAAAGTTGTGTCGAATGCAAGCATTTGTCGCCACAAACTAGATCAGCGACTAGATGGGAGAAAACCCAACACTGAATCCATGTTAGATGGACAACAACCCATATATTTCTCCACGATAGCAACAATGGTAGCAATTAGCCAGACGACTTGAGTTTTGTGGATAGTAATGAATTTTGGTGATGAGAATTTTTTCAGAAATTTCATACGGTCCTTTAGCCCATGTGCTAGGTTTATTATTATTATTATTATCAACCAACACAAAAAAATATCTATATGGCTTGATCGAATCTATAAAAATCATGTAAACACATGAATCTGAATACAAGGACATGAGGTATGCAACGTTCATAACTTCAATATTATCGTATGAAGTTGAATCATATGCATAAGCTATATATATAACATATAAATACAATATATATCATAAGCTTTGATGCCAGAAACTAGAACCGAATAAAATGCATAATTTTAAGACTCCATAGAATTAAAATTGAGAAAAACATCTAAGTGATGTAACATGCAAAAAAGCTCTGATATCACTTGTTGGGAAAACTTTATTGATTAAAACCATTAATCATCACAGGATCTTCTATGCTAAATCACTAAAAAAAATAAACCATAAGCAAAAGTATACCTGAATCCATGAGAGCAATTGTTATTGAATCCAGAAGTTTCTAGTCTTCCAAGTTAAATGTCTTAGGATTTTTTGAAGAAGGTAGCTCCTCTTTTCCAATGATAAGATGTTAGAAAAAAAACCTTAAAAGTGCATAAACTGGGGCCCACAATCGTTTATATGGTATATTCATCTTTTTAATTTCTAATTTAACCATCATAAAATAAAAAAATAAAAAATAGGCAATAGGATTTCTACGCATAGGAGACTAATACTCTATTAGACAATTTGGGCTCATAAACCTTATGATATCACTTTATAATTTGGGCGCTATTTATGATAGCATATATATAATTATTATGTATGTAAGTCCAAAAAATCCAACATTTAATAGATGGACTCCCAACTTTCATATTTGCAAGTCAATATAATAAAAAAAACTGCTTGAAAACATGCAACTATCAAAGAATATCAACACCTTAAAACTCTTGATAGCTACAATGGACAAAATTAGATGCGTCATTTGATGTTTCAATTTATAAATTTGAGGATAAAAACACATATTCTCTACCACTTCATCCAGCTAGCTAACAAATGACCACACAGTCGACAATACCGGGTGCAAGCAAAATTAAAATTTGTGCAACTAATTTATTTGTAGCTTAAAAATTTTGATATCACTTCAATTAAAAATAAATTTATTTTTCAAATAAATAATTAAAATTACCAATCAAATAATGTTCTCGCATGAATATTTTACTAATTTTTTAAATTGTAATTATTTTCTAGCCAATGATACCAGCTGCCAAGTAAATTTCGAGCAAAATGAACTCAAGAATAATTTGTTCGGTGATTAAAAACTTTGAGACCAACTATGTTAAAAAAAAAATACTTCTAACAAAAATGGTAAATTAAAACTATTCTCACATGGACATTATACTAATTTCTTCTCGCTTATAATTATGTCAGGTCAATGATAGCAAATGCTAAATAAAATTTGTGTAAAATGGACTTAGGCTAATTTATGAATTTGAGGATGACAATGTATATCCACTGCAACTTCATCTAGAAAGCTCACTAATGAGCACACGGTCCATGACGTTTGTCGAAATCATTGCATTATTTTGAAGCAATGGATCAATGACACTGAGCAAATGCAAGATGTTAGCATGAGCGAGAGCTGAAGAAGTTGGTACAATCCCAATAAGATATAACTTGCGCCGAGGACGAGGCGGGGATTATGGATGCATTGACAAAGGAGAGGAAATGACATGCAGACAGCCAGAGATGTAAGTCCAAAGGAGTAGCCTAGGTAGTGCAGGCAGTGTAATTGGGGTGCAAGGGGGAGGTAGAAAGATCTTCCATGGCAATGAGTTGCACTCATGGGTATTTCGAATTGAGCAGATCTTTAACCATTTCGTGACGTACCAGAGGCGGGCAGGATCTTATTAGCCTCATAACAATTAGATTGCTAAGCCATAGATTAGTGCTAATAGTTACTCCCGTCCAGAAAGGAGAAGTGAGTTGGGATGAATTAATGAAAGTGATTAATTTCAATTTAGTAAGATGTTTTCAGTTAGTTGCATCGAGCAATTATTTTGCCTACAACAGTGGGGCAAGCTTCAAGATTACATCTGAGACATTTGAACGATTGTCAAACCAGGTGGTCAAATGGTCGACGAAAGGACTAATCGGATGCTTCATCAGTAGTTTGAAGAGTTAGATATTCTCTGGAATGGATGTGGCATAGACATGGCTTCGTAATTGTAGGAGAGCTCATGGACAGTGTAAATATACATCATCACACTACGCGGAGCAGTTCGACATGTAATGTCTAAGTGACCTTGGCTAGGGGTGCAACTCGGGTCGAGTTATACCGGGTTAGGGTAAACCCAAACCCTAAGCCAACCGGGTTGGAGTAAACTCAAACCTAAACCCTAAAAATTCAATCCGTGTTCGGATCGGGTTAGCATTGGTTTTGGTTTGGTTTCGGGTTAGAATTCGGGTTACCAATAAACTATTTTTTCCCAAATTTAATTGTAATCTAAAAGTAAATTATTGTAATATACATACCTGTGTTTATGAAGTCAAGCCTTACGCTAAATTCTATAACATCCTTTCAAAGAATTCTACAACTTCATGTTGAATTCTGCAATATTCTTTGAATGAACTTTGCAATTTTTCAGCATCCTATAGACACAAATAAATAATAAATTAGTTAATTTTATGACTAGTTGGTCGTTTATATTTACTAGCAAATAGAAAATGAACATATTATACCAACTATTGTAGTTGAAACTAAACATTTTCATACAAATTGCTGAAATTGAATTCAAACTGAATATTTGTCATATAAATTGCTAAAATAGAAATTGAGCACTTGTCATACCAATAAACTTAAAATATGAATCAAATTTATACTACAATCTGAAATTCAAACTAACAGATTTCTCA
>JAXCLR010000105.1:34092494-34104659 GCA_035584095.1 Annona squamosa | reverse complement strand
TCTAAGCCAATCTTGTGCACATATCAAACATTCAACTAATTTGGGCGTCAATGAGCTTCTATATTGATCAAGAACACACCCACCCGTGCTAAATTCCGACTCAGAAGCTACTGTTGAAACTGGAATTGCTAAAACATCTCTTGCTAAATAGGATAATGTTCTATACTTTGAACAATTTTTTCATTATTCCAACACATCAAAACTTGGTTCATTCTCTTTAGAAGCTTCCTCCAAATATCTATCCACTTCATTTTTTCACTCATCAACATTCTCCTCAGATTGTTTCCATAATTTAAACTCATCAAAGAAGGCATTAGATCGGGGTGCCACCCTTATAACACTGCTCTCTTTAGATGAAGACATACCACGAGGTTGTTGTTGATACATTTTAAAAAGGCTAACCAAAGTATGCTTCACCAGATTTGTAATTTGATTAGCTTCTTCTCTATCCAGAATTTTCGTATAACAAAAACAAACAACAGCCAATTTAAAGCAAGGATCCAACACAACAGCAAGCACTAAGAACATATTCACTTTACCAATAGAGCCCCAATACTTATTAAACTTGTCCCTCATTTTTTTACACATTTCACAAATAAGTGGATCATCATCATTACTCATTTGTAATAAAACCATTTGAATCTTATACAACTCAAGAAAATATTGATTTGCAGTAACATATTCATATCCCGACAAGACTTTAGTACTTTCATAAAAATGTTCTAAAAAACGACAAATGACTCTTGCTTATTCCCAATCCACGATATTTGGAGGCCCTTGAGATAAAAACTCTTTGTCTTCACTTGCATATAGTTGAAAAACGTTTTTGAATTTCAAAGCTGTTTGTAACATCAAAAAGGTAGAGTTCCATCGAGTTGCAACATTTAAACATAAAGTGCCCTTGAAAGAGAGATTGCAACTCTCAACCACTCTTTGAGAATGTTCTTGTCTATCAACAGAACTTCTCACATACTTCACAGCATTGCGAATACGATTGATGGATGCATTTATTTCATTTATCCCATCTCTTACAATTAGGTTAATTATATGTGTTGCATAACAAACATGAAAATTTTCTCCATCTCCAAACAAACGACCCTTTAGATCCAATTTATATTTAAGACTTCTCACAGCCACATCATTGGATGAAACATTGTCAACAAAGATAGTACAAACCTTCTTTATTTTCCACTCATCCAAGCATGCTTCTATACAATGTGCAATAGCATCACCAGTATGCGGCGATGGAAGAACACAAAAATTAAGAATTCATTTTTGCAACTTTCAATTTGTGTCTATGTAGTGTGCAGTGAGACATAAGTATTCAACATTTTGAATTGATGTCCATAAATCTGTAGTTAAACACATAGTTTGGACTTCTGTCTTAAACATATTCATCAACTTGTCCTTCTCTGCTTTATATAGTTGAAAACAATCTTTCACTAAGGTTGTTCTTGAAAAAAGCTCAAATAATGGTTGCAGTACTTGACAGAAATCTTTAAATCCCTCATTCTCTACAAACTTAAATGGTAACTCATCAATAATAATCATTCACACAAGTGCTTTTCTACATAACTTTTGGTCAAATTTCCAATGAGTCACCGTCGCTGAACCATCTGACAGTGAGGAGAAAGACAATACCGATTTTTTTGTCTTTATTTTTTCCTTTGTTATAAAGACATCACTTCAAATGCCTTGAAAGTGTGCTAGTACTCATGGTACTCGGACACTTAAGTTTTTTCTTGCACCATTTACATTTACCAAATTCAAGTTTTCCATTCACAACTACTTTTTCAAAATCTTCCCAGACTGCCGAAGTGGTTTTATATTCTCTCTTAACTTGATTTTTACTAGATTTTGCATCTGATGGTGATAGCACTATCAAGTCTATTGTGTATAAATCGACATTCTGCTTTGTGTTTACTTCCATATTCATATCAGTATCCATGCTCATGAAACACCTAATATAAAAGCCCACATCCAAACAGGTTAAAAATTATTTATAAATCATCCCATACATAAATAATATAAAAGCCCTATGCCTAGGCCACGTTTTTAGGGTGTCCCCACGTTCAATATGATGGAATTTTTAAATTTCCTTTCCTAATCAAGATTATACATGTAATTTTTACAAATAATATATCCTTACATCATTTAAATACATTATATAGCAATTTGGGGCAAAAATATTAAAGCTTTCAACTCTTAAAAATTCGAATTCATGCATAGGATTCAATTTTTCACATTTTATATACATTATTTGGCTCCCAAAATGAAAATTTACAAGAATCTACGAAAATCCTTATGATTTATACCCATTTTAGAAAGAAATTTCAAAACCCTAAGTTACCCTAGCCACAAATCCGAATTTCCATCCCATTTTCTATAATTCTTTTCTTTATTTTTATTCATCTACTCATATTCAACAAAAGTCCCATGATTTTTCTATGCTTGGAAAGAAATTTTTAAAAATAAATAAAAACCCATCTTCCTTACCTCCGGCCGGTGATAGGTTGGATGGCGGGGGCGACGGCGTGAACAGGCAGCTCCTCCCCTCCCTCCTCCTTCCTTCTCTCCTCCTCTTCTTCTCTTTCTCTTTCTCTTCTTCTCCTTCTCTTTCTTTCTCTGCAGTTTACGTTATTTCCTCCCAGCGTTGGTCTCTGACTCTCTGACGATTCGGCATTTGCATTTCGCACAATGGAGAAAAGCTGAAAAGGAATACCCACTTAAGGTAGTCCGCACGTACACACGTGCGGCTACCCCTCATATATTTTTTTAATTTTTTTAAATATTCATATTAATTATATGTTATAAATCATTAAATCATGGTCATTCATTAATTTAAATCAATTAATCACTTAAATTAAACCATTTGACTCATATATATTAATTCAATTAACCACCTATATATTAATATTACAAAAAATGTATAATTTATAAAAAATTATATAAATTATACCAAGTTTGGACCGGGTCAGGTTTCGGTACCGGGTTGATTCGAACCCGATTTTGGTTTTGGTACCGGTCGGGTCGGCTCAAGCGGGTTCGGACCGATCCGGTACCAAGTTGCACCCCTAACCTTGGCGGAGTGATGTGTGACTAGAAGAAACTCACATGAAATTCAGAGAACGGGAATCCACAATCCAACTACAAGCAACAGAACTAAGTAACATGACCAACGACTAACCAAATTGCCACGAAAAGACCTCCAGTTGTTCTGGTAGTAACAATAGATGTTACTGCAGTGGGTTGAAACAGAAACAGGGACGACATCAAATGTAGAGAAGGTGGCACCCATTTTGGCCGCTCCGGAAGAAGTGATCAACGAGTTCAATAACGTCTTCTAGGAACCCATTGCATTACCACCAAGCAGAAAGTTTAACCACAACATCACATTTAAACCCCAATGACCACCCACTTGTGGGCATCCCTCTGAGTACCTCCACACACAAAAAATGAAATTGAAAAACAAGTTAATGATTTGTTAGAAAAATTTCATCAAAAAAATGATTTGTTAGAAAAGAATGGATTCTACCCAGTCACTCCCCTTATCCCTCACCCTATTCCCTTCCAATTAGTGTTATGTCTGGTTTGTTCTTGAAATCCAAGAACGCACCAGAAATTTAATTTAGGATCACAAAAAGCAACAAAATTATATACAACCCAGCCCAAGCTAGTAATAAGTTGATCGCGCGCCATAAGAGGCGAGACAAATCCCTATCATCCATCGCACGTTCCGTCATAATTTCTCGCCATGTTATGTCGTAAGCCCATGCCTCAACCACACAAGACAATATGCTATCAAGTTCACATTATACTTAAACAAGAGCTTAAAACATAAGAAAAACGAAACACAGGCATGAAAAATCAATATAAGAATGAAAAAAATCAAAAAAAATTCTCAAACATGCTTGCTAAATATGAAACCTTTCTTGACAAGAAATATAAAAACAATTCTAATAATAATAATAACAAGTAGCATTAGAGAAAGATGAAAGCTCTCACTACTTGGGATGCAACAGAAAAGGTGCTTGGAGAAAATTCAGATATAACAAAATCGAAAAATGGACATGAAGCACATTTGAAATTCATAGTAGCAATATTGCTTCATAGGTATTCATGAAGAAGATGATAAACCTTCTATTACTAAATTGAAAGAAAATACTAATATAACTATATATAAATTTTAAAGTATTGATAGCTAAATATGCAAAATAAAAGATAGACCTCAAAAAAATCAAGTTTAAGAGTTCGAAACACATTACAAATATTCCTCCAATGAATTGATAGCAATGAAAGCCAAGAATTTAAATCTAAAGAAAATTTTGACACCTAACATATTATTATCTGAGAAGCTAAAATGAAACGATATTGATAGAAGAAAACCATCTCAATCCAATAGAAGGAATATGACAACTACTTTTGTTAAAAAGAAAAATGGAATCGATTAAAATAAGTTATGAACTCGGTCCTAGTGAATACTACAAATATAGACCAAAGAGCAATAATCAATTCAGCAATGAAATATACAACAAAGTTTAATACTACTAACCCTCATTGTTCATAATTTCACCACAAATGCACGGGTCATAAATTATAATATATAAAATATCGATCCACAGGGAATTCAAGACTCAAAAGTTTGTTTTTAAACACTTTCATATCAAATATCAAAAGAATAAAGTGAATACAAATTAAGAAAGTAGAAAGTAGAAAATAGAAAATAGAATTTAGAGTCGAATATTAAAAAACAGGGATGAGAGTATCTAGGATCTAAGATTTCACATGTGTCTTTTGCAATGGGTACGTAGTATAATTATTTAATCTAAATATTGTATGTTAAAGGAGAACAAATCCTATTTATAATTATTTCTTCATATTTTCATATACAACTACCATACTTTTCAATTATTTTTACATAACTACTAATACAACTAACCTATCTATTTTAACTCTATTCTCTTTAGTCCTCATCATTACTTCTATTATATGATGGTATTTTCTTTTATTTTCACTATTTTTACAATAAAATTTTTTCATACAGAAGTTTTATCACTTCCAAACACACCCTATTTAGAACTTGTGGCTATACTCACAATGGTGAAACAAATGTTGAATTTTTGCATCGATTCATTATATGTATGTATTAGATTAATTGGTATATACATTTGAATATTGCTTTTGTTACTTTGTAACTTTTATTCATATGTCCCGAGCTAGAGTTAGTAATTAGAATTAATACAAGATAGGGCTGACATATTTATATAAAAAATAAAAAAAATATATGTAAATTAAATGTGTTAATAATTTTTAAAATGATGATAATAATATAAAGCAGTTGAGACTAATCCATGAATTTGTTAGCCATGTTAAGAAAGTCATTATCTAACTAAAAATTCAAGCGAATGTGACACATTTTTTTTAATTAGGTCACCCACCTTAGATGATAAGTACGTGATGGAGGTGTACTCTAGGGAAGGGGTAATAAGGCTGCTACCTCTACTTAACTTCTAACCCTAGACCTTCCAACCTGCTACCATGTACACACTTATATTATATCTACATTGGATGCTTGGTTATCTAAGTGGTAATGAGAATGAATCACACCTGTACATGTTGATGAGGTTATATATTCAAAATGTGAAGTTATATTCCTATCTTCTAGTTAATATGCACAATAAAATTGTAATGTGGCCCACATATTTAATCGAATCAATGCATATTCTGCCTATTTTATTGGGTGTGATATGGTGTGGGGTCACCCATCACTAGTAATTGGCATGACTAAATGGTGATGTTTTTGCTTCCCTACTACTTAGTTTAGGCAAAATCGCAAACATAATTAACTTTTAAAAATATTATATACTTACATAGTTTGTATGAAATTGCTATTCCTTTTGCTAAATTTTTTTTCAAAATAATGAAAATAGTCCATCAAATAAATAAATTTGGATCTTGCATTTTTATGTCCCTACCACTCTGTTTAGGTAAATTGAAAGCATAATTAATTTTTAAAAATCACATATTTATTTCTTCTGTTAAAAATTTTAAAATAATGAAAATGGCTCGTAAATAAATAATTTACAGGTCATGCTAATAATTTTGTTTTACTACATTAAATTTTAATAAACAAAATTAAAGAAATCACTAATTTGTAAGTTTTGTAAAAGTAAATAAATTAGTATACACCCAACTTTTTTAAAATATAAATAATATTATATTTAATTTTGAATTTCTTTAATGAAAATATTTAAAATAATAAAATTCTAAAGAAAATTTTTCATTAGTTATTCGAGGTTATTAAAAATAAATTAATTTTTTTAGTATATTAAATTTAATAAAAAAGTAAAGAAATTAGTAATTTATAAGTTTTGTAAAAGTGAAAGAATTAACATATTACAAACATTTTTAAAAGTATAAATAATATCATATATAATTTTAAATTCATCTTTAATGAAAATATTTAAAATAATAAAAATATAAAGAAAATTTTACATTAATTATTCAAGATTATCAAAAATAAATAACTTAGAATAAATATTTTAATAATGGCACCCTTCAAAAATGCTAGGAGTGTCTACCCCAGGGATCTGAGAGGTGACTTTGGGACAGCACCTAGGTGCAGATCTGTATGGGGATTTTTTCACAAATCGAGTCTAGAGGGAAATCAACAAGATCAAGAATCAATACAGGAAGAACAAGGTGAGGAGAGGAATATGAGAAATGGCCATAAAAGCACAGGATCTGCTGATTGAAGAAATGCGAATCCTAAAAATCGGTGGAGGGTAAAATGGGAAAATAGATCCGATAGGAAAACCATTAGTGCTATGCAGGATCTGGGCATCGATAGAATATAACAAGGAAACCTTCAAATTAACTCTAAAGAGAACATAGAAGACTAAAGGAGCTTTCACTTTCATAGACATTGCAAACAATCTATACCGAATATCGTTTGAATTGGAGGAAGACAGGACACATGTTCATAATGGCCGACCATGGTTATTTGACCAAATGCTAATTATGTTTGGGAAGATTGATGAGCTAATAAAAAAAGAGGAAATACAACTTCTAATGTCACCATTCTAGGTTTAGGTAAGTAATGTTCCTTTCTTAGCAAACAAAGATATGGTCAGGCGGATGATATGTGAATCCTTTGGGATATGCTTGGAGGTAGCTAAAACGGACAACAACTTGAGAATTTGGGTGGATATTGATGTGACAAACCATTAAGAAGAGGATTATTCATCTAGTGCGAGGAGTGAAGCAAGCAATGGATGAGCTTTTAGTATGAAAAACTCCCAAACTTTTACTATTTTTGCGAATGGATTGACCATGTATACAAAATCTGTCAGGACTTATTGAAAGAAAAAAGGTAGCGAAAGGAGTCGAAAATGCCATATGGAAGCTACATGAGAATAGGGATGAAGCCATTAGCAATCAAAGGAACGGATGGGGAAGGGAGTAGAGTTGAACCAAGGAAATACTTAGGGGGACAAATTGTATGCACAGCAGAGAAAGAAAGAAGCAAAGGGTGGATGGAAGGACGAAAATGAATAGACACAAAATAAAGAATATTGACTAAAATAAATGATAAAGATAGACTTAAAGGACAAGTTAAGGGGGTAGAAGGGCATAAGGGTAATAAGAAAGAAGTTAATGAAAGCGAAGCAAGTTGGAGAGGTAAGGAAAATCAAGGGAAAGAAGGGAAGAATGGGGTAGGGGGAGGCAAGGAAGAAGATTCAAAGTATGGGGAAGAGGGAGGTGTAATGGGCAAAAAAAAAAAAACACAAATAAGGGGATAGAAAAGGAAGATGGAAAGGAGGGAGAGAATAATGGGGGAAGGTAGGGATGAATGTAGATTGAAGCGAAATAGTGATCGGGGAAAAAGAGATAAAGAAAATTGAAGTAGAAGAGGGAATTAAGGAGAAAGGGAATAAGGAAAAATCAACCAAAGGGGACAAAGAGTGAAAGGGCAGGAGAAAGAAAGAAAGGAGAATCTCGATATTGTAGACGAAGGAAATAGAAGGTGAAAATAAGGAGAACAGGGGAGCAAAGAAAAGATCACATGAAGGAAGTGTTATGGAAGAAGGTGAAGGAGGGAAGAAGATTACCCAAAGAAACGAGTATGGAGCAAAAATCCAAATGGACCATAATGACGTGGAGGTTGAGATCCTTTCTCAGCCCCACCTCAAATAAAATGGTTACCATTGCATGGAATTGTCACGGGCTTGGGAACCCATGAACGATTCAAAACATTCTAGATTTTGTCCGGAAAAAGGTCCCAAGTTGATTTTTTAAGTGAGACAAAGAGAACATCAATTGAGATGGAGAAAGTGAAAAGGAGACTGAAGTTTGAAAATTGTTTGTCAGTATAAAAAAATAGAAAGGGTGGATTTGCTTTGAATTGGGCTTCAGATCTAGATGACTCAATTACAAGTTATTCCCAAAATCATATTAAGGCTAAAGTTCGATGTGGCACCCACAAACCGAGCATCACATCCTGAGCCTTACTTCGGGATCGTTATTGACTGGTAAATGTAATCAGGATTATTGCCCTGTCACACGATAGGTTTTTAACGGATATCTACCCATTTAAATATATTTTCATAAGAGTTTATTTCCTCATAATTACATCTCATATATAACTAGGTCATTTTTAACCATTCAACATATAGTAAAAACATGATGTTCTAGAGATAATTTAACATTCTCCTAAATCAGATGTCACTGCATGTATTAAACATAGTCATCAACATAAAATATTAACATAATTACATTCATTCAACATGGGTTTGTTTACATCATAAGACAACTAATATTTTTCCTTGCTTTATTAATATTGCATTTGCTCCTTTGCCGAGTCTCTTCATTCACCTGTCTATGAATTTGGAAAACGAAAACATGAGTTATATACTCAATAAGTAAGCTTTATAAATATATTTAAATCTTTTCAAGGGTATCATTTTTAAAATCATTTCCCTCCATTTAGTGGAGACACTTACTAAGTGATCAACTACCTGCAGAGCAGAAATTTTTTATTTAAAATCACTATGGAAAGTAATATTATACCCCCTCGGGGATATAATATGTCAATGTAATGAATTCGTTATGATATCTTAAGATGAAAGCTAGCTAGGCGACCATTCGTCTTCATATTCTCCCATTCAGGGAGGTGCTGCCAGCCCTTGGCCTATTTTAGCAACTTGATTACACTAAAGGGGGACAATCGGTCCACTTATTCCTTTAAGTTGAACCGTATGCATTGTGCACATGAATTTATCCATTACATACTAGCATGATTTTTCACACATAATATTATAGGACAAAAATTTTCATCAATCATAAAGTAGATTTTATAAATCAAATTTCAATACATAGTGAACTAAGGAATAACCATCCTTAAAAATTTAGAAATAAATTTCAAATAACATTTGCTAAATCAATAAAAGTAGTTAAAACATCATTTACCATCATTTCCTAGAAATTTAAGAAATAAAAATTCTTTTTAGAAAATTGGTTTGCTTACCTTGTTCGCGAGAGCTTTCCGGATTTTTCCTTTCCTTTGCCTATGAAAGAATAACATAATATTCATGTAAATTTCATTTGCTTGCGTTTATTTAGTTTTCCAACCCATTGTCATAAATAATCATAACCCGCTTAACTTCCAAGTCGGGTGTACATGCATCACATACTTATGTATATCAATTCTTCATTATACCACATATTTAATTTCCATATATTAATATCAAAATTTAAGATTATCAAATCGGCAATCTATTACACGTTTTTCCATCTTATTTTTAACTATTTTTGCATTTTAGCCCTTCACATAACTTAGTTATCATTTTATCAAATTTCTTTCCTCACATATGTCCATTTCTCATACCTAATTCAGGTTTTCCTTAAAATTTTTGAAATCAGCAATTTGGCTTCCAATTTAGAAGAATTATACACCTTAATTAACACTTATTTAGTGCATTTTTATGAATTTTTAATCCACTAATTTCAAAGTTCTAAAAACAGCCACTTCGAGACCCACTTTTTACCCTTTACACGTCTCTTTTAAAGCTCAACTCTAAACAGATTTTTAACCACTTAATTCCAGCTATTAATCCCATTTTTCTTAATCTAAATTCAAGATATTTTCACATATTAAAATTTCATATATAAGTTATTTGCAAAACAGCAACGTTTTATGTATGCAGGGTACTCATTTACACCATTTTGAACGTCTACTTCACACCTCCTTTAAAATTCGAATTGGGGCAGTTCATGCAAAGTCCCTTTTCATGTCCAAAGTACATTATATTTAAGATATTTTACCCTATAATTCATACACAATTTATTTGAATCATTTCATGTAGCATTTTTCAACATTTAAACGTGAATTTCGGGTCTTAAGAGTAATCCTAACTAACCTTCCTTCTACACTTCATAAATCATGTTAAATTTCATATATATTCAATATCAAATCATGAATTATCATGTGATTATATCCACTAAAGAAAACAACAACATTCAACACAAATTTCAGCAAAATTTAGGCTAGTGTAAGAGCTCATACGTCACACTAATCACTCTCTACTAACATCTAACTCTTAGTTACACTACTTGGTAATAAATTTCCATTAAATTCCCAAATTAAAAGCATCATAAATATTTATTAAAGGATTCATTACGAATCATATTTACATCTCATAAATTGAGTTAGAAAAACTAATTTAAAAGCATTCAAACTCATCATATACTTACTTGTATTGAGAGTAGCACTTAACTCCGCTTCTCAAGTAAGTTTCCTCCACTTAACTCCTTTTCTTTCCTTTTTTTTTCTTATTTTTAGGTTTGAAAAGTGATGGAAGAGGGGACATGTGCTGTTGCTATAAATGAGAGCTCAAAATGCTAAAAATTTTCTAAGTCCCCATCTATGCATATGGACGTTCCTCCTCTCTTAAACAATAGCTGAAAATTTTCAGCTAGTGGACCCCACTTGCCACCTCGTCTATAGTCATTCCAATGCAATTTTATCCCTTTAGCTGACATGTCATCTTATGAACCATTTAAATTATTTTTTTAATTAAAAATTTATTAATTATCTAATGCATTTAAGCATCTCAAATCTGTCCACCATATCACGTCCACAATAGCTGCTGTTTTTTATTTTTTTCAATGAATTTTGTATCTTTTTAATGCTTATTTATATACCCTACTACTTAGGTTAATTATTCATGCATTCAGAAATTTTTAAAATTTAAAAAAATCACATTTCTGGCTGCTTGAATGGTCCTCATTTTTCTGCTCCATTTTTGCTACCTATACATGTCCCTATTTTTAGCAGCTTATCTTATCATTATTTATTACGGTGCAGCTTTATTTAATTATTCATTTATTACCTAGTAGTGTAGGTCATTTAGGGTCATTTTAGAATAATTTAAAAAATTAAAAAATATGCATAAGGCTGCTAAACCGTCCACATCATCCAAGAGATATGCTGCTATCCATTTTTCCTTTTCGTCTCAATGGTCTAGATCTGCCCCTTTTAAATCCAAATTTTTACTTTAATTTAATGCATATTTATCCTCATTAACTCATAGTTGACTTTGGGTATTTATTTTATTAAAAAATAGTTCACAAAATGCAACTATATGGGCTGTTTGGAAGTCCCTTGCTGCCACCTCTTCCATGCCCCTTTAAACTGCTTAATTGTGCATTTAATTATGAGATAATTACATGAATTTTTTCATTATTAGAAATTCACAAAATACCCTATAAATTATCCCCTCTTGACACCTTAAATTTGTCTTTATTCATTTGATTATTTTACCCATTTTTATCATAAATACCAATCACTTTTTAGGTTGAAAAGTCAAAATCTATAATTATAATTTTGTACAAGCCTAATCTCATCATCATTTGCATGATCAAATTCTTCCATAATCTTGATCTCATAATTTTAGCTATTCATTTCAAATTTCATCTCAATTCGATCTTTCTAGCTCAAGTTATGATCGTTTTAAGTTTTGAATGGTGATGATCAATTATCATTGAAATGTGTTGGAAACAATGCTTCAAAACAAAACAAATTGATCATATATTGTGTTTTGATGATTAACAAAGACTAACTTGAGAATATATTAAAGACTAATGAGTTTGATATGTGTTTTAAGG
>JAXCLR010000105.1:34072270-34084124 GCA_035584095.1 Annona squamosa | reverse complement strand
TTTGAGATGAAACTTTTGGAGCAAGCCTATTTTAATATACCCTACATAATGAATGGATTAAATTTTGCAAAATATGTTTACAAATTTTTAAAATAAAATTTTATGCCAAAATATGATTTTTAATTAAATTAAAATATGTACTTAGCTCTAATTGAGGTGAAATTTTATGGATAATCCTACTTTAACATGCCCAATTTAATGAAGGAATGAAATTTTGGAAAAGATGTCTCCAAAATTTTAGAATGAGACTTTTTATACAAATATGAATTAGTTAATTAAAATAAAATAGATTTTTTTTCAAAATTCCGAAATGTACATTTTGTGAGAAATTGTATATATATTAATAAGAAAAATTTTCATAATTGATAAGTGTGTATGTAGGTAGTTATGAATTAATTTATTAATGTAAAAAAAAACATTTACATGAAGAGTAGAGCTGGCAGCGCCATTGCCGAATCATATGCTACATGCTACATGGACATTCTGAATATCCAACAGGTGGATTTTGTTAAACAGTGACCATGGGTTAAATTAAAATTTTAACCATGGTGAACCGTTAATGGAGTATATAAAAGGGGGCAGCTGCTAGGCATTTTTTTTAAAAAAAGTACGTTGCTGAAAAATATGAAGATACCTTGCTCTGCATAATCTTAGAAAATTCTTGGTATAGAGTTTCATTTATAGCATCAAATATTATATCATCTACATAAATTTGCACAATTAAAATATTTTTACTTTTGTACTTGATGAATAAAGTAGTATCAACTTTTCCTCTTTCAAATTCATGATCAATCAAAAATCTATTTAACCTTTCATACCAAACTCGTGGGGCTTGTTTTAGTCAATATAATGCTTTGGTCAGTTTATAAACATATTTTGATTGATCATTTTCTTCAAATCCAAGGGATTGTTCAACATATACTTCTTCATTCAAGTACCCATTCAAAAATACGCTTTTCACATCCATTTGAAATAATTTGAAATTCATGGGAGAAGCAAATGCTAGTAAAATGTGTATGACTTTTAATCTAGCCACAGGTGCATATGATTCTTCAAAATCAATTCCTTCTTCCTGGAAATACCTTTTGGCTACTAGTCTAGCTTTGTTTCTTATTACAAGTCTGCTTTCGTCCAATTTGTTTCTAAATACCTATTTGGTACTAATAATAGTATAATCATTTGGTCTAGGAACTAAATATGATACAATATTTCTTTCAAATTGATTTAGCTCTTCTTGCATTGCAATAGCCCAGTTTTCATCATTAAGAGCTTGTTCAATAGATGTTTGTTCAATTTTTGACACGAATGCATATTGTCCACAAATATTTTGTTTTGATCTCCTAGTTTTTACTCCTTCATAAATATTTCTAATGACTTGCTCAATTGGATGGGCATTTTTGCATTTCAAATCAATTTGAGGTTTGTAGGAATTATTACCTTCACTTACCTCTTCATCCATGGGGTTTTCTGGCTTGAGCTCTGTTTCCTTTTGTTGTTCTTGTTGTTTTACTTTTGTATCATCTGCATCACTTTGTTCATCCTTCTTTCTTGGAATTTGGTTAAATTCATTAAAAACAACATGTATTGATTCTTCTACTATTTGATTTCTTTTGTTAAAAATCCTATATGCTTTGTTATTTGATGAATAACCTAAGAAAATAGCTTCATCACTTTTGGCATCTAATTTTTTCAAATTTGTTTTTTCATTATTTAACACATAACAAGTACATTCAAAAGTATAGAAATATGATATGTTTGGTTTTCTGTCTTTCCAAAGTTCACACGGGGTTTTTTTCAATATTGCTTTAATGGTAACTCGAGTTAATACATGACAAGCTGTACTTACAACTTCACTCCAAAATCTTTTAGACAATTTACTCTCATTTAGCATGGTTCTAGCAATTTCTTGTATTGTCCGATTTTTCCTTTCAACAATTTCGTTTTGTTGAGGAGTTCTTGTTGCAGAAAATGTATGGTGAATTTCTTTTTCATTGCAAAATCCTATGAATCAATTATTTTCAAATTCACCACCATAATCACTTCTAATGGAAATGATTGAACTTTATTTTTCATTTTGCACCAAATTTGAAAACGTGACAAACATAGGAAATGTTTCATCTTTGCTAGCTAAGGGTATAATCCAAGTAAATCTTAAAAAATCATCAACAATTACATACACGTACTTTTTCCCACCAAGAGTTAAAATGTCTGATGGCTCATAAAGATTCATATGTAACAACTCAAGTGGTCTAGTTGTTGAAATTTTTTTTTAGGTGGAAAATAGCATTTTGGGTTGTTTAGATAGTTGACAAGCTTTACAAATCTTATCTTTGTCATATTTGAGCTTTGGTAACCCTCATATTAGATTCTTTTTCCACAATGTTTTAATATTTGATATATTTATATGTCCAAGCCTTGTATGCCATATCCAAGGATAATTTTTTATGGCTATTAGACATTTTCCTTCTAATTCATCAAGGCAAACTAAATATACATTTCAATGTCTTTTGCTACTAAATATTATGTGTTTATCATAAAAAATATTACATATAGAGGATTCAAATACAACTTTATATCTTTTATCACATAATTGACTAATACTCATTAGGTTGTGTTTGAATCCTTCAACAAATAGTACATCTTCAATACATGCATTTGAAATAACATAAACATTTCCTTTATTTTTTATTTTACCTTTTTCATTATTTCCGAAAGCTACTGTTCCTTCATTGCATGGGTTGATCTTATGGAATAATTCTTTTTCTCCTGTCATATATCTTGAGCAACCACTATCAATAAACTATATGTTATTGGTCGTAGCTCTAAGACAAACCTGCAAAAATTAAGTCAAGTGGAGCTCATTCTTTTGGTATCCATTTTATGGGTCCATTTGGATTAGTTATGCTTTGGAGTTTCTATTGGTCTACCTTTGAAGCCATAAATCTAATGTTTTTCAGCATCCAAACCAATTTCGCACCAAGGTTTTGCAATTTTCTCAATTTGCATTGATAAACCTTGTGTCCTAACTTGTTGCAAAAATTACAAGCTCCCGAAAGTCTAGAAATAGGAAGCCATTTGGTAATTTGTTCCTAGGTTGGTCTTTTGGTCCAAACTACTTGATTTATCTTAGGTTTAATATAAATAGGTTTGACGTTGTTTCTCAGAGCATTAGATTTTTCTTGTTTAAATGTATTATACTCAAGTCCTTTCTTGCAAGTTTGGGTTGTCATTTTTAAGAACATTTTCACATTTTCTCCTAGATTAGAAAACTTGACAAGCAATTCATTTAATGATTCTTTTTCCTTTTTGAGTTTCTTTAACTCAAAAATTATTACTGCATTTAATAAAGAAAAGACAAGCGATTCATTTAATGATTCTTTATTCTTCAGCAAGTTTACTATTCACAATTATTACTGCATCACATTGTCTTTTCTTTATTGTAAACTTGCTTTCTAATTTCTTTATTTCCTCATATAATGAATCATAGGCTTGTTGAAGTTCTTCCAATTCACCACATTTGAGGTTACCTCTTGACTACTTGTACAGTTCGTTGAAGTAGCTTGATCCTTCAAGATTTCCGTGGCTGCAAAACATATGTCGGAATTTGTCATGCAATAAATTCTTGTGCAATCTGCTTCACATTCTTTACTTGAAGAGCTACATGTTATAGATTCCTCTTCATTTACGTACATGGCTCTTCCTTTGTTTTTTTGAAATTTTCTGTTGTCGCCTCGATCTTTTCTTTTCTCCTTTGCTTTATTTTCTTCGAGCGTTGGGCATTGGATTTGCATGTGCCCCAAACCACCACACCAGTAACATTTTGTTGATTCTTTCTTTTTCTCTTTAGAATTTCTTTCTTTAAAGTTTCTGAAATTTCTATCTTTCCTTACAAATTTTCTGAACCGTTTTATAAGTAAGGCAATTTCATCGTCGTTTTGAGATGATGAGGTGGTGTCATCCGAGTCTTGTGCAGCTTTCAAGGCGATGACTCTTTTGCCTTTGTGGTGATCCTCGTTCCTTTTCTTGATTAGCTCATGTGATATCAGTGAGCTAATAAGATCTTCCAATTTCAACGTGTTTAGGTCCTTGGCTTCTTCTATTGCCGTGATTTTTGGAGTCCATGATTCGGGTAGTGCCCTTAGAATCTTCATGACCTGTTCAGATTCAGAAATTGCTTTTCCTAGCCCTTTCAAGGCGTTAGTAATTTTGAAAAATCTAGCAAACATTTTAGAAATATTTTCTGTTTCTAACATTCTAGAGTTTTCCAATTCTCCAATTAAAATATTTCTCCTTGTCCCTTGGACTTCAGAAGTTCCTTCATAGATAGATGTTAGTGTATCCCATATCTCTTTGGCAATTAAACAAGAGGATACTCTATCATATTCGGAAGCCATAAGAACACAAAATAATGAATTCATAGCCTTGGCGTTACTCTTTACAATTTTTACTTCCTCATCGGTCCATTTGGAAGCTCTTTCATTAATAGGCAAAGTCACACCGTTTTGGATTGCAATCCAAGAGTCCATATCTGTAGCCATGATAAGTTGTTTCACACGTAGCTTCCAATATCCAAAATTATTCTCATCAAACAATGGTGGCTTAGTAAAGGATTGGCCTTCAGCAAATGTGAAAACGGAAGTGGATCGGGATGTCATATCAAAAAGATCTTTTTGGTAAAACTCAAAGACCTGCTTTGATACCACTTGTTGGTCCCGAATT
Organism: Annona squamosa; assembly: GCA_035584095.1. Classification (NCBI taxonomy): domain Eukaryota; kingdom Viridiplantae; phylum Streptophyta; class Magnoliopsida; order Magnoliales; family Annonaceae; genus Annona; species Annona squamosa. Next base: position 34,079,405 of record JAXCLR010000105.1, on the reverse strand, counting down.
TATGACAATTACCCAAAAGAGGAGGGATGAATTGGGTATTTAAAAATTTAAAACTTTAATTAGAGATTTTACCCCGATTTAGTTTAAAACCCTTTAATGAAACAAATGAAAGCAAAAATGAAAAACAATAAACAAGATTTATAATGGTTCCGACAACCTTTCCCTACTCTACTCTTCCAAGCTCACACTCCTTTGTGACTTGGGTTCCACTATGTATTCCGCGAATATAACAAGAGTCTCTGCTCTCTTCTAGATTTTAGCTCTAGGGGTCATATACAACAAATAGCACAAGTAAGTGATGAGCTCCTCTCCAATCACAACTTTACTTTACTATAGCTTGGTTTGAAACACCAAAATCAAACCAAACATCAAATAATAAGATGAAATAAAAGAAATCTATACTTTACAGATTTGTGTAGCAAGTTTCAGTTCGAGGAAGAATCTGTAGAAGCAAGAATCATATTACATTGAAGCAAACAACAACGTTGAAGATCGTTCTTCCTTTGAAAGTATCTAGATTACTCAATTGTAGAAGAAAGTGAGATAAAACTCTTAGTAGCACTTATTTCCTCTTTTTCAGCTCTTACGTGTATGTATCAATGTTTGCTTGAGTGTCTATACATAGACGAAGGAGAATTTTAAATGTTATAGAGTTGGTTGACGCATAATAAATGTTCCAACGTTAAAAAATTCTAACGTTATTTCTCCAAGTCGCAGGTGAAGTCGACTTCGCCCAAGTCGCATGAGTCGACTTCGGGTGCGACTTCACTTGTGCTCAGCTTGTTCAAGTTCTTCCTCGGGTCGACTTGGCCTTAGACTTGGCTCAAGTCGCAAGTGGAGTTAACTTCGAGTGTGACTTCGGAAGCTTTAGTTTCCAAGTCTGTCTTCTGGGTCGACTTGGTTTGGGACTTGACCTCAAGTCGATCTTGGAGTCGACTTCGGGTGCAACTTGGCTTCTTTCCTTATCTCAACTTTGTTGAAATGTCTTCTGCTTGCTTAACTTTATTTTTCAATTTCTTGGAGCTTAATGACACAAGATCCTTTAAGCTTGGAGAATTTTGTCAATCTTAGATCTTGTATGAGCAATTCCATCTTGCTTAAAAAAAACTTAAATTGGACTTCATATATCTAGGTTATCTTCAGACTTTATTTGATTTTAGTATAACTTGAATTCAGCTTGTTCTTAAACTTAAAATTTTTGTCTTTTCAAGCTGAAGTTGATGTTGAGATCGACTTTGCCTGTGATTTCACCTAAGTCGCATGTGAAGTCGACTTGGGTTGTGACTTTAGATATTTTGCTACCCAATTTCAACGCTGGAAGGAAGGTGCTACTCCAAGTCGATTCTTGAGTCAACTTCATCTGCGACTTCGATTGTTCTGCTATCCAAAATTAACGCTGGAAAAAAAGTGTCCTTTGAAGTCGAAAATGGAGTCGACTTGAGAGATCAACTTTGCCTAAGTCGATGTCCGAGTCGACTTGAGTTACGACTTGACTCGTTCTATTTTGTATATATCATTTTATAGCTTTGAACATTTGTACAAAAACTCATTAGCAGCTAATGTTTACTCAAATTGTGTTATTAATCATCAAAACACAAGAATTGTATATTTTTCATCAATTGTTTCCAACAAGGGGGACTGAGACTTATGAGGAGAATGACAAATCAACACTTAAGGCCACTTGGAAGATGAAACTTCCCAACAAAATTCTGATCTTTAGCTAGAGGGCTATTGGAAACACTCTCCCAATAGAAGATGACCTCATTAAGAGAGGTATCAAGGTTGACCCAAAATGTAGGTTGTGTAAGCAAGAAAATGAATCGATATATCACTTATTTTTGCACTATAAACAATTCAATAAATTATGAAGAAAGATAGTGAATGTGGAGAATACTAGTTGGTGGTTTGGAGTGAAACTTGGGGAGATCATGCGACAGATAATGAAGAGGGAAAAAGGGGAAGAGTTGGAACTCCTTATGATGATGTGTTGGAGAATATGGTTCATGAGAAACAAAAAATGAGGGAAGAGGGAACAAAACTAGAGCTTAGCAACCTCCTTGATTAGTGTAAGAACTATAAACAACAATTCTGTAATGAAGGTTTCATAAGGGAATTAATTTTAGATGATCATGAGATTGTATCAAGATGATATAAACCAAAACATGACTTCATCAAGATAAATGTGGATGAGCATCACCTTTTAGTTGAGAAAAGACTTGGATTTGAGGCAGTGTTGAGGGATGGAGAAGAAAACTTCGACGCTGCAAAATACTAGAATAAAAAAGGAATGATCAGCCCAATTCGGATGGTAGCTCAAGCTATTTTGTTTGGTCTACAATGGGGTCTTGATTCAAAACTAAATGTTATTGAGATAGAAAGTGATTCTCTCCTTTTAATAATTTTTTTGAAAATTAACTCATGTGTTCTATCTCCGGTGGATAACATACTATGAAGATTCAAACTCCTTGCATCCAAAATGCCCAAAGTCTCATTCCAGCACGTGTTGAGGAGGGCAATCAAGTGGCCCACACACTTGTCGATTTTGTTATTTCAAATGGACAGATGGATGTAATGGGGAGGGTATCCCTTTGGATTTTATAAAGAAATCTTTGTACATTCATAGGAGCAACTGCTCCCTTTTTTGTGAATAGAATTAAAATTTTACATAAAAAATAAATATTTTAATGATTAATACATATTAATTGAAAATATATATTAAGAATATATTAAACTTATAATAGTACACATATACATAATTACATAAAAAGATATATGAAAAAATATATAAGAAATAACCTTGGACTAGATTCAGTACTAATCCTATTTTACATGGAGAACGTTTTGATGTAAAAGGGTGCAAAATCTATTTTTTTTATATTTTTTAAAATTTTTTTATATGATTATTAATCTGGGTGTACTTATTTTATAAGTCAAATTTTACTATTTTTGGATATGTGTATATATTTTTAATTTTTTAAAAATAAGGGTACTTTGGCCATTTTTAAGTGACTAAAATACCCCTATTTTTAAAAAATCAAAAAAATATATTTATATATCTTTAGCATGGTAAAACTTAATACATTAGTTAAGTAAACCTAGGTTAACAATCTTCTAAAAATTTTCAAAAAAATATATCAAAAAATGAGTTTCACACCTTGTAAATTGAAACAGTACTCATTTACGTTGAGTACAAAGTTGCATCCTCCCAATTATTTTTAATACAAACTATAGCTACAAGAAATTATTTTTACCATACAAAAAATTTTATTTTAAAAATAATTTTTTTATTTCAAACATAATTTTTTTATTTTATAATTTTATTTGTTTACAAGGAAATTTTTCATTATTTAAAAAAATTGTAACTAAACTAATACACTTTTAATTTCGAGGAAATTGAGAAGTATGGGTTAAAAATTTATGATATGTTTTCAATCTTGTCTAAACTATATATGAGTATTTTTGTTAAAAGATAAAACTTTTCAACGTAGAATTTTTTATTCTTCATAATTATTATATTTTTAATTATTTCTTCATATTTTCCTATATAAACTATTTTACTTTTCAATCAGTTTCATACAACTATTCATATAACTAACATATTTATTTTAATTTTATTATCTTTATTCTTCATCGGTACCTTTATTATATAATATTATTTTCTTTTATTTCAAAAATTTTTTCATCGAAAAATTTTGAACAAAAGTTTTCCCTTCCCAAACCCGGAACTCTTTTTTAAGAATATCATGTATAATATTCTAGATCAACCCTATTTTATTGTTCGTCGTGCGTTTTTAGAAAGTTTACCAGTCGTGTATTCATCACTTTATAACCCCGCTGTAAGTATTGTTTCATATTATTATTTTTTTTGCAAAATTTTTTAAAAAAACCAAATACGAAAGCTATATAATTAATTAACAAAATTCTAAATTATAATGTCCGCTGCAAGTATTGTTCCATATTATTTTTATTTTTGCAAAATTTTTAAAAGAAACCAAATATGAAGGCTATATAATTAATTACCAAAATTCTAAATTATAATGTATAAATGAAGCATGTAAAACTAGAGATATACTTACACATTTTATTCGCAATGTTATTCGCTCCAACGTTGTTAAAATTTGGTATAAAAACATTCACACTGTAATTGAGATTGAGCTTGGGGACACCACCGGGGCCACCCGCATGGGACACACATGGGGCTCGAATTCTTCCTAGGTAGGGTCTGGTTTCATTGAGAGAGTTTTATCTATCAGGAAACTGAAATTTCTCAGGAAATTAAGATTTTTTGGCTGGCGACTTCTTAAAAATGCATTGCCCCCTAAAATGAATATGCAAAGAAGAGAATAATTTCTCTTGTGCCCGTAACAAATACATATAATTCTTAATATATCTACAACATTTCATACATTCTTTTTATATCCATAACACTTCATCCTAAATTCCTCTCATACCCACGTCGTTAAAACCACCGTTATCTATCCCATTGGAAAAATGATTTTTCTCTTTTAAATTTTTTTCTAATTAAAATAAATTAACCTTAATATGACTTTCAAATTATTTAATATCTTGTATTAATAATTTACTACTATCAATTGAGTCATGTTAAGGTTAAATTATCTTAATTAAAGAAATTTTAAAAAGGTAAAATCGTTTTTTTAAGAGGATAGATAACGGGGTGCTAGTTCAATGCACTCGATAGACCCGATAGCATTGAGCCTCAATGTTTCCGGGCGCATATATATATTTTTTTAAAAAGAATTTTATGAACTCATTAATCTAAGTGTATTTAACACGTGTATTAATTTTTACTATTTTAGAGATTTTTAGATATTTATTTCAGACTTTTAAAATCCGAAATAAATATCTAAAAACCTTCGAAATGGTAAAAATTTATACACATATTAAATATACTTACATTAATATTTCTGTAAAAAAAATTTCAAAAAAATAAAAAAAGTGAAGTACACCCAGGAGCAAACCAACACCTTAGATAACGGTGGTTTTAATGACGTGAGTATGAGAAGAATTTAGGGTGAAATATTATACGTATAAAAGGAATTTATGAAATGTTGTGGGTATATTATGAATTATGTGCATTTGTTATGGGTACATGAGAAATTATCCTACAAAAAAGAGGTATTACCGTTAACATGTCCTGTTACTCTTGTAGAACAGACTGGGGGGATGCTAACCACCTATTTTGGACATGCTTACAGATTAAATGTTGTTTTCACCCAAACTTTAGGTGGTTACAATGCTGGAATGAAGAAATTGGTATTATTGATGTACAGCAATTGATTAAAAAAGCTTCTGGTCACGTGGTGGATGATTTGGTCAGCCAGGAATAAAACTTAGGGAAACTAGTGATATGATGAATTTGTCTGATATTGCAGATAAATGTCTCAACTTTCTTCGGCAGGTGGAATCATCTTCCTTTCTGGTACGTTTGGGACCCAACAACCTGCGGTAAGATGGAATCCTTCGTCATGCGGTGTGCCAAAAATCAACATTGACGCTGGTTTCAAATCTCAGCGTGGATTGGCAGGAGCTGGGACTGTTATTCGTGACCATGAAGGTTGTTTTGTTGTTGCACAATGCTGGACATGGAAAGCTTCTCCTGGTCGTGGTTTTTTAACTGTTTGTGGTTAGATACGTCAATGTTATGTGTAAGGACTTGAGTTCTTGTGTTCTTCTTGGTGGGCTTCCTTTCCTGTTGAGATTGGTTTGGAATCCCTCATCCTTCTGTATCCAAAAAAAAAAAATGAGCTTATGCCTTTTATGAGTTTAGGATCTGGTGGTGACGTGAAAAGGGAATTTTTTTCCTCTCTCACAGTGTATTTTTACATAAATTGAGGTGTTAACTACTTAACTATCCTATCTTTTCCGTTCGTCTTGTTTAGTATTATATTTACCTTTCAATCATTTCCCCCATAATTCTATACAATTAATCGTTATCTTTAATCATATTGTATCAATATCATTCTTGCGTTTTTAAATTTTATTGTGATCTCCACTTTCTAACATTTATTCTTCATTTTCTCAAATCGTACACTCAAAAACCATAATTTTGAAAATAATAAATGCTATGCTATATTTTGTAAAAGCCCAAAATTCACATCTAATACAATAATGATATCCTGAAACATACCCAAATAAAATTATAGATAGTGGACAATTCTAATATTTCGTTTTTATAAATAATTTTTTATACATTTTATTTTATCAATTATTTTAAAATTATTAACTAAAATTTGTTTCTAGGTTTATTGTATTAAAAAAGCCTCCACTTCCATGCAATTTCCTTAATTTTTAAAATATTGATGATTAATTTAAAATTTAATTCATTTAATATATTTAACATAATTTGTTTAGTTAAGAAACTAAGTTTTATTTAAATCAAGTATGTATATGAGCCACATTTGCTCAAAAAATATATATTCATGTGTAAATTATAAAAATACTTAATATTTGTTAACACATGTATTATAATATAATAATACTTTATAAAATTATTTATCCACATAACTTTGATATTTTAAATAGTTTAGATATTGAAAAACTATTTTAAAATTGATATTTCAGCATTTGACAATTTTATTTGGTTGATTTTACATATTTATGGATTGGACCCACATATAGTAAAATTTTAAAAAATAAAAAGATTTCAAAGATACTATAAATGATGCTAAATACAATGGACGGAATAAATTTTCAATCAATCATCAAAATGTTAAAAATAAATGAAGTTACATAGAAAATAGGTTTATAAAAGTGGGACCGATTTTAAAGAACATTAAATATTTTATTTAGATTTTAAAGACAACATAAAAATTTACTAGAGAGGATTTGGTGAAACGTGGTGAAATCAAATAATTAAAATATTAAAAAGGAAAAAGTCGAGCCCTGGCGCAGCTAGTGCTCGATCTATCTCTGGTGCTAGTTAATTACAAGTTCAACCCTTAGGGCAATTGTCTCTCATTTGTTTGCTATAATTTGTTTTTGTCTTCTTCAAATATATGTGCAAGTATTATGATAATTAATCGAGTCTGTAACGCCCCATTCATAAAAATACTCAATAACTAATCAATGGGGGCTACACTCTCTAAGAAAAATTCGGCAGCATCTCCCCATAATA
>JAXCLR010000105.1:34055657-34072170 GCA_035584095.1 Annona squamosa | reverse complement strand
AGAAGAGGTAGAGAATAGGAAGAGAAGAAGAGGGAAACGGAGTCGGGCGCAAAAAGGAAGATGAACCCTAACTCGCGGGCTTCTCCTTTATAACTGAATCCCTATCGGGTTGGGTCGGGTCGAAGCATGGATCGGCTCTAATTGCAATTAGTAATTTACTCTCCTACTCATATGACTTAATAATTAAAATTTTCTTCAGGGGCGCTGCTCCCTTGACCCCCGCGACCTGACCGGGCAGGTCGAACCCCATACCTACTCTGCGACGGAAACGTTAGTCATAGTGTTCATTAATGGAACGTTAATCATACACCTTGAATTTGTACTCAATGTGCTAAAATCATAATACATGCGCATGTGCACTATACATCCCCTAAATGTCGTGTCCATATATGTTATGTATCCATTAATATCAAAAAAATTCTTACTAGCATGTTCATAAGTTACCTCATAAATAGACAAAAGTTATAATAAAAATAAAATAATATATCTGGTCTTTACAGAGTCATAAGTAGACTTTTAGATTGAACAATAAAAAAAGATTTCTTTAAAATATACTCAATATGTATGACCATAATATCAAATATAGCTGTTGTATTTGCATTTAATTTTAAAAATATTCATTTTGTAAAAAATTCTTAATTTAAATTTTATAAATGCCAAAAATACGTCTATTATAAAATAGTAAAAAACGAAAAAGAAGAAAAAAAATGAAATTAGTACTTTATAAAGTTAGAGGTTATATGCAATCAAGACATTAGTGAATTATGATATTTATTTTTCAATCTTGTCCTAAATTTAATTAATATATTAGTAGTGTCATGTATTGTCATTAATTCAAGAAATGTGCATTTTTGGAATAAATGTAGATATAATTGGTATATTTAAGATTCAGAATATTGTAAGCATATTTGAGATCAGTGGCGAAGGTAATTTTATATTTGGAAAAAAACAAAAAAAGACTAAGAATGTACTAAAGATAAAAATATAATTTGATTATAAATAGTTGTTTGTTGTATTATTTTTGCGGAATTTACTTTTTTTATTGGTATTATATATGCCGTTGATATTATAAATTAAATACTTTTACAACCCTCTAGTATGCATTTGAATGTATTCCACGTGAAATTCACATCCTTACGTACCATTGTCCGGACATAAAGCGTAAAGCTTACACATTTTTACAATGGTAAAAAACAGCTATTAGAAAAAACGGCCTTAAAAGAATTACGTGAAAAACAGTTTAAATTTCTATATTTTGGATTAATTCAAATTGCTATACAACTTTTGGTTAAAATTGGTCTCCAAGCCTCTGTTTTAGCCTGTCTAAAAGACAACCGTCATAAAAAAATTTCAGATTTATACTAAGAATTGTTTAAAATTCTCTTTATATTGGACCGATCTATTTTAACAGTTTCCCAAACTTCTCTATAAATCTCACTTATCCACATGCTCTGGAAGTACTATCTCTCCTTATTTAGACCCAAGGCTTCGACATAACTTGTGATAAATCTTTTGCCAAAATAGTTTATCTTTATAGAATGATTTTCTATATGCTTGCTAAATTATTAAACCGTCTAATTCTTTTGCTGGTTTTTCAACTTTTCTTTTAACAGTATAATTGTCTTCTTGCTCTATAGTTGTTGGTTTTGAAGAAGATGACACTTGTGTATCTTCTATATTTAACATGTTTAATGAGATTTTAACTTGTGAGTCATACTAATTAAAGAAAAATACATTTTCCTTTATAGCTTTACAATAGGCTATCCAAGTTTTTATTAATTTTTTAATTTCTTCATCACTATATGTTTCTGAAATCCATTCTCTTTTCTTATCATTATATTTTTCTTCTTAGTAACGTCATGTATTGTCATTAATTCAAGAAATGTGCATTTTTGGAATAAACGTAGATATAATTGGTATATTTAAGATTCCGAATATTGTAAGCATATTTGAGATTAGTGGCGAAGGTAATATTTATGTTTGGAAAAAAACAAAAAAAACGACTAAGAATGTAATAAAAATAAAAATATAATTTGATTATAAATAGTTGTTTGTTGTATTATTTTTGCAGAATTTAATTTTTTTATTGGTATTATATATGCCGTCGATATTATAAATTAAATATTTTTACAACCCTCGTATGCATTTGAATGTATTCCACGTGAAATTCACATCCTGACGTACCATCGTCCGTACGTGCAAGGTGTAAAGCTTACACATTCTTGCAATGGTAAAAAAAATCTAAAAATGTCATTGATTTTTAAAATTTTAAGAAATACTAAAAATTTTTTAAAATTAGTAAAAATTAATACGCATATTAAATATATTTAGATTAACAATTTTATGATCTTTTTTAAAATTTTTTTTAAAAAATAGGTCAAGTGTAACCGGGCTCCTGGTTGTAAACGGATGGACAGTGCCACGGCATAAATTTAGAAAACACCGGCTTGGATATTTTTGGAGCAACGACGTGTGCAAATCTGGAGGAGTTTTTCAGTGCTCCTCGTGAACTGATACACTTCGTACACATTCAGGAGCGATCATCCAAAAAACAGTTAATGAGATCCAAGGATCATCATTAATAAATGGAAATTGCCTAAAAAGCATAAAAAACTAATGGATGCAGAAAATATAAATAGAAGACAAGATATACTAATGAGTAAGAAATACAACAAAAAATTAAGAGGAGTTCTTTTATCATTAAAATTTTTTATAACTTCCTGTTTCTTCATATTTTTTATATAAATACTGTACTTTTTAATTATTTTTATATGATTATTTAGATAATTAACATCTGTTTTAATTTTATTCTCCTTTTACTTCTCATTATTATTTCTAATATATTAAAGGATTAATTCTAAATATATTACTATATTTGTTTTTAATTACAAATATACTCACTAAGTTTGAAAATTTTCATATATACTCCCTAAGCATGAACAAAATTTCATCTATATTTATTCCGCCATACATGATTAAAAAAACCGCTATTCATCATATGAAATATCCCAAATGCCCTTTATTATTTAATAGTAATAGTTATTCGACTACGATAGAAGTTGAACAATATGATTGAAACATATCTAATGAAGAGAAAAACTTGATAGAATGAGTTTTAATGATTTAAATATTATATTAATTACAGTGAATGTTAGATCAATCAGAAATATTTTGGGATTTTAAAATTTTTAAATATTTATAACCATCATATTGTGTCTATTGAAATTAATGAAAAATTTAGTTGGTACATGTGAAAGTTTTCAAGTATGTATATTTGTAATTAAGGGCAAATGTAGTTAGTATGTTTGAAATTAATTCTACATTATATTATATTATTTTTTTTAATTTAAAAAATGTATAACAATAAAAAATTTTCATTCAATATTTTATGGCTTTCCACACACACCCTAAATGGAATCATTCTTATTTGTAAAATAATATTGTTAATAAACAGATAAGCTGGTTAAATTGAATTGCATGTTTGGCGGATTACGGAGATTTCCATCTGCCAGCGTATGGTTTTGCGCGTTCCGCCAGAGTACCGAAGAATTCGGGTCTCTCAATAAAAAGGGCGATGTGATCTTCTCTGAAACAGAAAAAAGGGGATTTTGGCCGCATTTGAGGCGTTTGCGTTTCTCATCTCGTCATCCGTTTCTCATCTCTCTCGTCGAGGGTTTTCTTCTCCGTTTCTCGCTCTTCTTCTTCTAGGGTTAGGGTTTTTAGCAGGAAGGAAAAGGAAAAATCATGGGTTCGGATCCGGTGACCAAGGCTTCCTCCGTTACTGCATTCTCCAGGGACGTCGTCGGCAAGAAGAAGAGGGTAAGTGTCTTCCTCCTCTTTCTCTTTTCGAATTCTGGTTTCTGTTTCTTTTTCCCTTTTCTGAAATTGTTGCGTGGTAATCGGTTGCTTGGTGTCTCGTTTTTGAATTTCGGTGGTCAGACGAACAGGTCGGCGAAGTTGAAGCAGTGTAAGCTTGATGCAAGGCGCGAGCAATGGCTCTCTCAAGGTGCGGTGATATTCATATCTCTGGATTGAATTCCTCCATGTCTTTTACAAAGATGAAACTTTGTGAAAAAATTTCTCGTTCTGTGAAGAGTCATCCCTAGATACCCTAGAAAAGAAGACTATCTTCTTCTTCTTCTTCTTCTTCTTCTTCTTCTCTCTCTCTCTCTCTCTCTCTCTCTCTCCAAATATCGTTATGGCGGTAGGATAGATGGGCTATAAGTTCCAAATTGGTTTCTCATTGATGAATGTAAGGTAATTAATTTTTTGTGCCTTCTGATATCTGCAATTTTGATTGGCTCTGGCCATTTGTTTTAGTTTCCTTTAGAAACATTATGCATAACGAAGGACCGTTTTGTGGGTGGAATTTTTTCAGTCAAGAACAAGGGAGGTGACAAGGAAAATAATAGGGGCTCATCTCCTCCATCACCTCTGCCCTCACCAGGGGATCGTGATGTGGCTTTTGGGAATCTAGAAACGAAGTCCAGAATTGAAGGGAATGAGGGATCAAACCTACATGATAGTGATTCTGAGTCTTTGACAAACAGTACTGGAAGCAGCAATTCTAGCACTGCCTTCTCCAGGAATGAACACAACCGTAGTAGCAGTCGGAGCAGCAGTAGCAGCAATGGATGCTTCTCTGGGAGCGTGAGCCAGGATGAGGGAGAGGAGGATGAGAGTTGTTTGGACGATTGGGAGGCTGTAGCTGATGCACTCACAGCAACCGATGAATCTCATAATCCAAATGCAGGCACAACTGCTAAAAGGGATATTGAGGCATTGGTTGAATCTAGTACTAATGCTACGGAATTTTCATACCGGGCTCGACCAATGGGCATATCTAACACATCGGGTGATGGAGTGCTTCCGAGGCCATCTGCTCTTAGCTGCCGAGCTTGGAGGCCAGATGATGCTTTCCGGCCACAGAGCTTGCCTAATCTATCAAAGCAACATAGCTTTCCCACGAATGCCATGGGAGGGCATTTTGGTAACCGAGGCACTAGCTGGGGTTGCCATGGTCGTATTTCTCAGCCATCATCCTGCCCCATCTGCTGTGAAGATCTGGATCTGACAGACTCTAGCTTCTTACCATGTTCCTGTGGTTTCCGCCTTTGCCTTTTTTGTCACAAGAGGATTCTTGAGGATGATGGTCGATGTCCAGGCTGCAGGAAGCAATACAGTCCAATGGAGGAGGAGATGCATGTTAATTTAGGGCCGCCACTATTACGGTTGGCTCGGTCCTGTAGCATGAGTTCAAGATCTTAGGAGTAGGGCCCTAAATTTCTTGATTTGTATTTGGGTTTTTCTTTTTACTCGAGTGTGTGTGGTTTCAATCACCTTATGGGCTATGAGTTTTCTAAGAAGGATGTGAATAGAGTGTTAGAACCTCAAGACTGAAGATCAACAGTCGGGAACTGCAATTTCATATTAGTTTGGCTCTTACCTGTATGGTGCGTATGTCAATATAGAGGATGTTTGTTGGCATGTGAATAGACGATGTGGTACAGGCATTAAATACATGAAATCTAGTTTACTCATTTTTATTGCATTTGGACCAACTTTTGTTATCTTTGAAGCTTAGCCTCTTAGATTAGGTGCTTGATATTACTGTGCTAACACTGCCTATCCTCCAAGCTGTTATGAACTGTCTGTCATTTCGTATAGGACAAAAGGTACCAATCTCTCTCTTATTTTAACAACACAATGTATTTTTGTAATTCTTTTTGTTTTTATGCTTGCATGTTGACAGCAATGGTACTTAGGTTTGATTTTTACGTAGGCTTTTTTATTTTTTGTTACAATTTCAATCATGTTATATACCCTTGCTGCTGTTTTAAGATTTTATCTACAGTTTTCATCTTTCATATTTTGTTGTGAACTCACAAGAGCATGTACTATATGCATCTGGTTTATCTATGATACTTTTCTGTAAACTCCCATGGGTGGTTTTCTTATCTTGTGTGCTTTATCTATGATATTTTGCTGTCAACTCTCAAAAGTATATTTTGTGTGTTCTCTATCTATGACATTTCAGTGTCTTCTCCCAAGAGTTTTTTATCTTTGGTTTTTATCCCATACAATAAAAAATGTCAGTATATGGTTGTTCCTGTTTGTGCCTAAAAAAGGGTGTCCCTACTACCTATGCTTTACCATTTATGAAAAATGTTATCAAAGAAATTTGTGTTGTACTAGATGGGAGACCACTTGTACTCAGAAGAAGAAGAAGGAGAAGATAGGAGACCACTTTAGAATGCACATCAAAGCACAATTGATATTCGTACTGCATTACTTCCTCTAGTTGGAGATTATTGTCCGATAATACACTTGATTTCCTAATGTTATATGAAGAAGTGAATATATTGTCTTATGAATATTGTTAAAATTGATGTTGCCATTGTTGGGTCAATTATATTTATATCCTTTTGTTTCCATTTTTTCTTAGCAATCTTTTGGCTTTGTAATTTCTTTTTCTTTCATAGTTTCTACTATGTTCTTTTCATTTCATCACCTTTAATTTTACCAATGTCGACAGGAAGAACTAATGGGCATTCCTTGGCTTATGAGGTAATTTATTTCTATGGTAATTTATTTCTATGTATATCTTTTAAGGTTTTTGTTGCTTTAGTAAGTTGATTTTTATCCTTTTTGGTTTCTCTTTCCATTGTTTTGAATCTTGATAGTGTTGTTGTTTTTTGTTGATTCGAATGACAAAAGCATAGAAATATTTGGTATCATTTTTTTCCCGTGGCAATTTGTTTATGGTGTGTTTGGGAAGTAATAAAGGGTGCGTTTGGGAAATGATAAAACTTTTTAATGAAAAATTTTTGGTGTAAAAGTTGTTAAATCAATAGAAAATAATGTGAAATGATAGGGATAATGAGGAGGTGTAAAAGAGAATAAAGTTAAAATAGATAGGGTAGTTGTATGAGAGGTTGTGTGAAAATGATTAAAAAGTTGGGTAGCTCGTATAGAAAAATGTGAAAAAATAATTAAAAAAGGGGTAGTTATGAAGAGTAAAAAGTTTTTGATTAGAAAGTTTGAAGTCTAAACAAACACTCCCAAAAAATTTGAAATGTGATACGATGCACCCAGGTGCACTTAGCTTTAGTGCACTTAGGTGCAAAATCTCATTTTTAAATTTTTTTTTGAAAATTTTGTTTTGCAACTATTAATCTAACTATATTTAATATATGTATTTTTATCATTTCTGGATAGATGTAAATATTCTTTTGAATTTTTTTAAAAATAGAGGCATTTCATTCATTTAATGACTAAAATGTCCCTTGTTTTTAAAAAAAGATTTAAAAAAAATCTATAAATCTCCAAAAATGGTAACACTTGTCTGATATCTTAAATATACTTAGATCGAGGAAACAAAAGTGATCAGTCAAAGGAGACTAATGTTATCAACACTTCTCTTTCATCCGTTGATCAGGGATCCTTTCGATAGGTGGACTGGATCTAATGAATGAAGGCATTCCCCTCGTTCGGATGGTTGGATAAGCGGTAGTTGATACTAGAAAGTAACTCGACTGAAGGTAGGATCGGATATTTGATGCCAATAGTTACATAAAAGGATTTTCAAAAAATAAGTAAATAATGGGTTAAGTACACTGGGTGCATTGAAGCTAAGTGCATCTGTAGGCATTCAATCCATGGTTCAGAATATCGGTAGCTGACGACATATTGGTCCCCTCTACAAATGATATGATATAGTCATATCGTATCGGTATCGGACTATATTGGATTGTATCAGACGGAACTTATTTTTACCATAAAAAATATGAAAAAATCAGAAAATTGGGAAATGCAAGAATATATAGTTACTTAGCATTTTACCTACTTAGCATTTTGCCTATATATAGGATAGTGTATCAGTCTATTTTCTCTTATAATTTGTTGTCTGTGGTAAAACATACGGTTTGAATTTTTGTTAAACTCATTAACAATTCAACATACATGATGCATAGCAAAATCAATTATAAAAAATAAAAAATATGAAATAAATCATAAATCAATTAATTACAATTCACAAATAAAATATATTTGCCTAAACATAAGATGAAACCCATAAAAGTTGGTAATTGTTTATTTTTGAGCTATTCAAGTTTACTTGTAGATTTTAAAAGTTTTTATAAATTAAAGACTACCTCAAATTTTAATTAAATTGCAAGAAAAAATCAATTATATTACTGTAAACAAATTTCTATAACTGATAAAAAGTTCTCGTTTTTGTTTTTTCAGAATAATTTTTAAAATTTTTAGATTTTTGAAAATTAAGGATATATAATAAAAAAAATTTATGTAGTTGCATGAAAAACAATGAATATTAGTGTAAAAATGAGTGTAGAATTTTGGAATAGAAAATATCTTCACAAAAGTGAAAAATAGATTTTTTTGTCATTTTATTCATTTGGGTGGTACACATCCTTGTATTGGCTGATACCCCACCGATACGGCCTATATGCTTCCTGTATAAGCCAATACACAATTTTTTAAAACCTTAGCCGAAACACCCTCGTGTCTCGTATCGAACATGGCTGATACAAATACGATATGGTTGATACGCCCCCATATTGGGCGATATTTGAATCCGTGATTCTATCATCTTTTGAGAAGTTTTTGGTATAAAAGCTTTTGAATTGGGAGAAAATGATGTGATATGATAGGTGTAATGATGAGGAGTAAAAAAAAATAAAGTTAAAATAGATAGATTAGTTATACGGATAATTATGTAGAAGTAATTGAAAGCTATGATAATTGCATAGGAAAATGTAAAAATATAATTTAAAATAAAGTAGTTCTAGAGAGTGAAAAGTTTTGATTTAAAAAATTTGTGTTAAATAAACATGCCCTTGGATTCTTCGGTAATAAGATCGGTTTTGAAAATCATTTCGCGCTTTAGATTTCATTTTCTTGGTTCAATGAATTTGTATCTTAGGAGTCTGGCCAGTGTGCAACCCTTTGATTGTTCTATACATGTTGTTTTAAAGTTCTAATTATCCCTCTATCGAAAAAAAAAAAGTTCTAACTATCCCAGCCTTATGTTGGTTCTTTGCTGAAAATTTCTTTAGAGACTGCTTGCTTCTCGTCCTCCAGCATTTTATTTAAATCATTTTATGATTGCAAGAAATACTTTTGCTGCCTTTATCACCCTTGCCAGTAGCCAGTCAACCCGTGGTAGTCTTATATGCGCATCCTGAGTCTTTGAACCAACCTATAGTAGCAGTCACATTCCATCTTTGTATGTTGGCCTAACATTGGTACAACTTGACTTTGTCAATACCTTCTTATGGTTCTTTTTCTTTGTCAAACATCTTCTTAGGTGCATATATCCATCCCCCTGACAGTTTGTTTCTTGGTCGCCGAATTTCCGTTACATAAAAATGTGTAGTCATGCAGCCATCCCATGTTTTGCCAGCAGTAAAATGAAGTTTGGAGAGATGCATTTCATTCTTATTTCTTTTATCTATTTTGAGTTTGACAGCAGAAAAATTCCTCCTTTAGTTTTATTTGTTTGCTTGCCTGGATTTTTGAAACGATAAATTTCATATTCCAACTGTTTAGTGTGTATTGTTCTTTATAGTGGGTTGACAGTGCAAAGTAATACTCCGGTAATATCTTAGGACAGAACTGCAATTTGCCCTGCCTAGAAGCACTATCTTCTCTCTGTGCTTATTATTAAATTTGTGTTGCTGCTTGAAGTCCCTTTGCCAGTCCCTATGAAGCCCTGCTGTAAATGGACTGGCGAGGAAGGTCTCGAACCTCCTCGGGTTTCTATTTTTCGCACGTCTCTCGCTCAAAACAAAAAAAAAAAAAAAAAAGAAAAAAAAAAGAAAGAAAGAAATGGGCCATGTAGTGAATGGATTGTCAAAAGAGGTACTGATCCACCTGCAGTTTGTATTCCTTTCATCTACACGAAAAGACAGTAGATTTCAAATTGCACAAACGGATGCACAGGCCATAAGAGGTGAACATTATCTCACTGGCTACTCACCTTGCAGTCAGTGTCTCAGGGACTGTTTGGCCGGATGGTTAGATAAGATTAACACTTTCCAGTGAATAATTTGGAGCCCAGCTATTTTTGGTCACTGATCACCTACCACGTAGTTGTAACCATCGAATATTTCTCCTATAAATTTCGAGTATCTTTGTTATGTTGTTTTTTCGTAGTTTGTCTCTTCTTCTTCTTTCTTTTCTAGGATTTGTGTCATAGTGGATGATGGTTGGATGAATTTGCTGGCCTTGCTTCATCATTTTTATCCATGAAGAAACTTGTTTTTTTGTGATTACATCTTTACCCCCGCCTTTGCGTGGCTGGAATGGATGGTTAGTAGTTCGTTATGCTGGTGGGATTAGATTCCTGTCTGAAGTGGTGGATGCTAGTGTGATAAACTGGGCGTGCGGGTGTCTGCCAGCTGGATGGAAGTTAAGACAACTGTGTTAATCACCACGCCTGGCTGAATGAAATGCAATTTGTAGTTTGGGAACAAGAATTTTTGTTTCATGGAATGTCATATATGGTTTAGATTTGGAAGCTATCTTTGGAAGGGCTTGACTTTTTTGGCTGAGAAATTATTTGAAGGCTTGTATTAGAGCCTCACTACATGCTTTGATGAAGATTGGAAAGCAGGACAAAATAGACATGTAACCCCATCCTAGTCGGTAATTTTCTGTTATTTTATACTATAGTTTAATTCCATGCGAGATTCGTACACTCGCGTCCCCTACTTAGCTTAGCTTTGTGCAAACTTTTCCTGCAATGACCATTTTTAGTCAGGGTGTGTTTATTTAAGGCTAAAACTTTTCACTTTTGACAACTAGCCCATTTTTTGAAAATTATTTTTTCATTTTTTTGTACAATTGTATAACCTTTCAATTATTTTTTATATGCCTACTTTATAAATAATGAAGAATGATCTTGTTAGTCTGGCTAAGCAAATATTTTGTCTAGGTCACTTCAAAAGTTCATTTGCAATTTTTTTCGTTTTTTTTCCACATATTTGTTTATTTAAGTGTATTTAATATATAAATCAATGCTTATTATTTTTGGATGTGTATATATTTTTTTTGAAAAATTTAAACATTTGTGTATATACGTTAAAATACTCCCATCTTTAAATTTTTTTTTAAAAAATAGAAATATTTAAAAATGTGAAATTTGGTTTATATGTTGAATACTTGGAGTTGTTTGAGAACGTGGAATGGAAAAAGATTATGGGATGTGGTGGAATGAGAAAAGGGAAGATTTTGGAACTGTGTGATTGATAAGAGGAAATAATAGATGTAAAGTTGGAAAAAATATGTATGACAGAAGGTGGTTGGAAAAAATAATTAGAATATATGAATAAAAGTGAAAAAATATGGTTATTATTTTTTGAGTTCACAATATGGTTATTATTTGAGTGATGGTTGATCTTGAAATTCATGTTCCCGTAAATTCTCTCTTGGTTTCTCGTTTTGCTATTGCTAAACTTCTCCTTAGATAGATTAGTGCATGAGAAAAATGCAAAAAAATAAAAAGCGTTGTAAATTGATTTTTGGGATGAGCTAAGGGAGGTATTTGCTTTGCCCAAGTTGTAGGGTTTGCTTTTCATAAGTAATTTATTTTAACTTTATTCTTTTTACTTATTATTATTCTTATGATAACACATATTTTTATATCATTTGAAAAAATTATTACTTTAAAAAATTTTCATTTAAAAGTTTTCTCACTTCTGAAATACTTTTATTTTGCAAATATAAATATTAGTAAGAGCATGTGAGGGAATTGGTAATTTTGGAGTGTAATAGGAGAGTTCTAGTTTATGCTTGCATGTGTGTGTGTGAGAGAGAGATAATAAGTATAAATTTGTTTATTTATTTATTTTTGGACAAATGTAGTGGTAAGTATGTGATAGAAAGTGTAGTAGATGAATACTAATAAGGTAGGGTTTTTTTTTTTTTTTTTTCTAATTTAAGACGGGAAAGAGAAACAATGAAATTATTGGCAATGGTAGGACATTGTAATTGTTGTTATGGCACCCTTTTTGAAGGTGTTAATGGTAGATGTTAGAGGCCTTATGATCAACCGAAGCTATATGTAACCTCCTCACTGTGATGTGATGGGATATAATTAAATTTAGGATGTGTTTGGGAATGGATAAAATTTTTGATGAAAAGTTGTAAAGATGAAAAGTTGTTAAATGATGTGATATGATAGGGTTAATGATAAGGAATAAATAGCATAAAGTTGAAATAAATAGGTTTGTTGTATTGGTAGTTGTGTAGAAATGATTGAAAAGTAGGGTAGTTGTATAGAAAAATGTGAAGAAATGATTAAAAAATAGAGTAGTTGTGGAGAGTGAAAAGTTTTAGATTGAAAAGTTTTAACCTGACAACTTTTTGTTGTTAACAAACATACCCTTAGGGCAATTTGCACATGTGCTACAAACTTTCACTTATATTATATCCGTGTTCATATATTTATAGAAATTGCAAGTATGTTTGCAAGATTACTCCATTTTGCTAGTATATCCACATGAAATGCATGTGAAAAAATTTAATGTAATTCTTAATTATCGTACTGGTATTTTTATGAATATGCCTATAATATTTGATTAATATTGCATCCGTGTTTTAAGTTTATTGATATTACAAATATGCGCACAAAATTTGTATGCAATTACAAGCACGTCTTTTCTGTTATAATGTTGTTAAATTTTTTGCAAAATGACAGTATTGTCTTTGAAGCCAAGTCTTGCAAATATTATACCCATATTTGTAAAAAAGTTTAAAATAACAATATATGTAAAATAATGAAATAGTAAATATGTCTACTTCGAAAAATTATAATTGTATTACTTAATTTAAAGGGTATTACCGTCATTTTATAAAAAGAATTCTAATAGTATCCTAATGAAATTTTGTGGGCATATTAGTAAATTTAGAGATATTGATGTAATATTAGTCAAATTTATTTGGCGTATTGGTTAAAAAAATCAAAACTTTTCAAGAGTATTCACAAAATTTCCTATCTTGGCTGATCAAAAAGATCAAAGACATTGCTGAAGAAAGGACGTTGCATAGAGTTGGCTAGAATAGAAGCATGAAGAAGCATAGGAGGTAAATCATTTAGGGATCTAGAAAGAAGTAATGATTGACATTGATTCGTTGCATCTTCGCTTAATAACGCTGATGTTCGGATTGACTGATCCTTCCCCTGAAATCGCAGCTATTCCACAGGTGAAATCGATTTGCGCGAACGACATTTCACCATCTTCCTGTTCCTCTCCCTGCTCCACCAATTTCATCATTGCATGCTCCGGGACATATATACCTATTTATTTATTTATTTTTGAATTTTTTTATAATATCATTAATATATGTGTATTTAATATGTGTATAAATTTTTACTATTTTCGGAGTATTTTAGGTATTTATTTTTTATTTTTAACAATCAGTAGTATTTTAGGTAATTTTAAATTACTAAAATACTATTGATTTTTAAAAATCCAAAATAAATATCTAAAAATGTCTAAAAATGATAAAAGTTGATATATATGTTAATACACTTGAGTTAATGAGTTTATGAAATTTTTTTAAAAAAAATAAAAAATAGGTATACACGCGGAGAATCAGAATCCGTAAATCTTCGTCGCCCCGGAAATCGAGGGCTGCCAAAAGTCGATCTCTTTGTCTGTCGTAAATCAAGCGTTATTGGAAATCACTGCCTGTGGAAGCATTGTCATTGGTCACGCACGGCCCTGTTTGGTGAAATGGAAACGTGGTGTAATGCTCTCTCTCTCTGTCTCTCGTACTGGGAAATATCTAGCTAGGGATATCTTCTGTGAATAAAAATCTCGACGCCGAACAAAGTTGGGAATCTCAAACGGGGAGATGAAATTTCTAAAGTTACATGAATGAGATCAAACTAGACAAGCTTCTATTTGTAACGCTATGCTATTTACCAAGGTGGGTGATAGCATTGTTATTGGCCCTAATTTGATATCTTGTTTTTTAGGAGGATGGGTGTAAGAATTTGGAATTAAAAATCAAAGATGATACCATTTGCCTTGGCAATTGGGGCGGTTTGGAAACCTTTTACACTACAAAAAGAAAAATCATTTAAGTTCATTTTTTTTCATATCGTCTACGAGGGAGGTTGATTTGACCTCTACATTTTTTTCAACAAGTCTCAAGATAGCGAGTTAAATAAAATAGTGAAACAGGATAGTTTTACTATATATATATATATCAAACATAAAAAAAAAAAAACACAGGCATCTAAGCGAAATTTAAATATTGTATGTTTCAATATTTTATTATTTACTGTTACCAAAATAAAACGTGGATTAATATAGTAGTGTAATTTTATTAAAATATGTTAATGAAATATACCATATTTAGAACTGATTTTGGCATTTTGAAAAATATTTGGGCTTTTCTCAAATATGCCCATTTCATTCTAATCCCAAAAGCATATTTATTTTGTTTTCATTTAATCCTAAAAATGCCTATTTTGCAAAAAATTGCCAGTTAAATTTTGTAAATACCGAAAATACGCTCATTGTAAAATAATAAATAATGAGATGAAATGAAATTAGTGCTTTCTAATTTGGAAACTCATATGCAATCAGAGCATCAGGGAGTTATGACATTCAATTTTTTAAATTTTGTTATAAATTTGAAGTGCATATTAGTAATTTCACATATGTAATAACAACGTTAACTCACGACTTAAGTGTTTTTGAGATTAAATACAAATGTAGTAAGTATATTTAAGATTTTGAAAACATTGTACATATATTTAGAATTAGAGTCAAATGTAGTAAGTATATTTGAAAAATTTTCAAATTTTTTTAAAAATAATAGTATTTTCTGCTAATGTTTTTAAAATAATTAAAAAATTATAAGTTATATTTATATATACAAATGTCTCTTATAAATTTGGGATTTTTCCAAATATGCTTATAAGATTTGACAAACATCGCATTTATGTTTCTAAATTTGCCAAAATAGTAAAAATGCTCACAAGATTTGTATAAAATTATTAGTGTGCCTCTTCCATTAAGACGTTGTTAGAATTTTTTTTGTAGAATTACGATAATGTCTTTTAAGTTCTACTACACTTGCAATTTTTGAAGATGTTGTAAGCATATTTGCAAAAAAAATTAAAATAATAATATACGTAAAGTATATAAAATAATGAAATAGCAAATATATTTATAATATTTTAAAATTTTGCAAGTTTATAACTTGAGTTAAAAGGGTAATAACATTATTGTACAGAAAAGTCTAATGATATCCTAATAGAAGGAATACAATTATAATTTTATGCGAACTTTGTAGGCGTATTTTGAATTTCCGCAAATTTAGAAATACAAATGCAATACTGGTCAAACATTCTAGGTGTACTTGCAAAAATTTCTATTAATTTTTATATTATTGATATAGTTAATCTAGTCACGCTTTTATGAAACATATTTCTACGTAACTCCTTGCATATTTAAAATTTTGATAGTTGATGGAAAGTTCACTCCATGCATTGTGTTTAGCATCATTTATAGTATATTGAAATTTTTTTTTTTACTTGTTTAGTTTCACTGTATATAGGTCTCATTTATAAATATAAAAAATCAATGTAATAAAATAGTTTAAAACTAAAATATCTACTTTAAAGTAATTTTTTAACATCTAAACTATCTAAAATATTACTAATATGTAGATAAATGATTATATAGTTGCATCATGTGTGAATAAATTTAAGTATTTTTCATAATTTATATATTAATATTTATATTTTTCAACAAATGTGACGCAAAAACAAACTTAGTCAAGATGAAACTTAGTCTCTTAGATAAACGAATGACATAATTACAATGAATGGATTGAATTTTCTGTAATTAAAATTTGAAATTTTGAAAGGACTATATTGCTTTATTTCTATGTAATCATAAGTAATGTGAAGAATTTGAAAGAAAATGAGAATAATATTTTAAAATAAGATCATTATTTTATTATATTTTTGAATTTGGGTTGAAATTTCCGACTCATCCTTATGTATATTTGCACTTGCAATAACGAATGTACCTTGCCCAAGGATAATTTCAACTTCTCATGTATTCTCATTGCAATTTGTATCGTTTTAAAATGCATCATCTTTTTTATGTGAGATCTTTTTTACTTGAGATTTAATTCTGAACTATTATGTCATACTTATTGGTATATATTGTTATGTTGTAAGTATAAACATTGATTAGCGTATCTTTTCTTGGAATGCAATCCTATGCTCCCGGGAGCATGCAGTGTTGCACGCTACTGGGTGCATAGACATATTTTTTTTGAAATTTTTTTCATAAAATTGTTAGCCAAAGTGTATTTAACGTATGTATCAATTTTTACCATTTTTGTAGTATTTTAGCTATTTATTTTTTATTTTTGAAAATCAGTGACATTTTAGGTAATTTTAAATTAACTAAAATGCCATTGATTTTCAAAAATAAAAAATAAATATCTAAAATACTCAAAA
>JAXCLR010000105.1:33988618-34043311 GCA_035584095.1 Annona squamosa | reverse complement strand
CCCACCCCTTCTTTGTTTCCCTCCAAAGGCAGCCATTGCTGCTCTCCCAAGTCCCACCACCGAAGTAGCCATAACTCTCGACAACAGTTTTCCCACCCCTTCTTTGTTTCCCTCCAAAGGCAGCCATTGCTGCTCTCCCAAGTCCCACCACCGAAGTAGCCATAACTCCCGACAACAGTTGGTTGTCGCTGCCCAATCCGCCGGCAACCTGTTGCTTTCCCAGTGACAATGCTACTGTTTCGGTAGAAGCCTAAACAAAGTAGAGGCAGAGTTGCAAAAATATCTATCCTCGGTCAAGCTTACCGCCTAGTAGCATGCTAATCATAAGCTCCAAGCTTGAGCTTGTTGGATCCAACATTCCACATCCGCCGCCACAAAATGGCATGACGATGCGACAATTCTCACTTTCATAGTTGACGATTGAAGGTCGCTATTCACAGGTCATCTTTCCTCTTCTCCTTGTCCTATCTTCTTCCGGTTATCAATTTCTCCCCATTGATAGAATAATATATAATAATGGATGTAATAATAATGTTGAAGCCAAATGAAATCCTGGGAAGATGTTAGCGATGTGGTGAAAATCTTTTGCAAGAAAGATTACTCGAACAAACCCACCACCAAGCAGTGATGTTACAAATGATGAGATGGTTCTGCTTGAAATTTGAATAGGATTCTTTTTTTTCGAAAAAGGAAATTTGAATAGGATTTTTGAAGATAAACATTTGGTCAGACGCATGCGTTGGAAATCGCCGGTCATGTTTTGGAGCGTCTTCTATTTTGATAACTCCTTGATTTAGATTCCATCCCAAATATTGTTAGTAAGTAGCTAATTAAATTAACTATTGGAAATTAAATTATGTAGTTATTCTAGGTAGTTATGTTTGATAAGAATAATAGATTTATGCTTTGTAGATATTTAAATTTTTATGTTTGATGATAATGATGAGTTTGTAAACTTTTAAATTTTCATATTTATTAAGCACATGAGTTGTTCCTAATTTTTATATTATTATGAATGAGTTAATTCTTCAATATTTATTAATTTAATTTATTTCTTTTTTTGTTAGGTATGTTTGTAAAAATGTAATTCATAAACAAGTTAAGATAAACAAGGATAATTCAAGTGCCAAGGTTCAAGATTCAAGGTTTATTACACATTTCAGGTTAGCTAATTTGGTTGATTTTTTAAATTTCATATGTTATATTTGTGCTTAGTTAATGAATTTTTTAAAAAAATTTATTTTTTTGCATGTTTTATTATGATAATTTAAGTTATAAATACATATTAAAAAATATATAATTAATTTAAAATAATCACACATTTATGACATCATAAATATGTCATGCTGATGTCACCGGCTTGATGTCACTGGTTCAAACCGGTTAGAACTAGACCAGTTCCTTTACCAGTTCAATCATCTGTTTGATTCCGACAACAATGGGTAAAACATATTTTATTTTTATATGAAGCTGGAAAAAGGAGACAACAAAAAATATTTGTCCATATTTTTGTAATTTTTTAATTTTAAAAAATAAAAAATAATTTAAAAATACAAAAATGCAAATATAACACAATAATGGAATGAAATGAACAAATCATATACACGACTAAAGTTTCAAACCATTTTAGAGAAAAAATCTTACCTTTTATGATTTTATCCCTAAATAGATTCTTCCGGCAAGATTCGAAATTGTAGCTAAACTATTAAGTTTTTCTTCAAATCACTAGATCTAATGGTGTCGATTTTGCCTCCCTTTGCTTCCAATGTGAGGATTTTACAGTGAAATAATGGATTTGAGGAGTTTTAATTAGTTTTTTCAATATGAAAAAATAAGTTTTCACAAGATTTGGAGATTTCAAGCTCTGATTTGGTTTTTCGAAATTATTTTCTTACTAGATTTAATTAAAAATACTAGATGAATATGATTGAGGTGAAAACACAAGCAACAAAGAATCCAGGTGTCAAAATGCCTAAACAATGTCAGCAAGGTTGTTTATAATAGGATTCAAAAAAGAGGGTTCAATATGATTGATATGGACCCGACTTGGGCTATATAAGGCAGAATGAAAATCTTAGCCCATTTCACCCTCATATAGGGTATCAGTACCCATCGATACCAACCTGATATAGGCATATCAGATCCAATACACTTGATTTTCAAATCCATGGTGCCACTTACAGAGTACCTTGTATGTGGTTATAGGGGCGAGATGTGCAGACCATAGTTGTCAAAGGTGTGCCTAAGCGCACACCTAGGCTCCAGGCACAGTACGACTCGAAGAGTGCGCCTGTGTAGCAGGGCGCACAATTTTGACCAACTGCATTGCGCGTGCCTGCACGCACTTTTGGGGCTTTACAAAATCATTGTAGACATAAATTTAAAAAATAAAACTTAAAAATATGCCTTGAATATAAAAGGCAGCTACTACTGCTGAAATGTGCCCTTATTTAAGACCTCGTCAACTACTAGAAAAAGATAAAAGGGAGGAAAAACCAAAAACAAAAAAGAGGAAAAAATACAATTTTCTTCGAATGAAAATTCGTTGCTAGTTGAAGATTTGAAATTGCCAGTCGAAGAGAAGAACTTGGAGGATAATCTATAGACTGCTTATGGGTTCTCATTCTCTTCCTCCTCTTTATTATTCTTCCTCCTTCTACGATGTTGTCAACTGCAAATCTGCAATCTCTATTTTTTCTTCTTCCTGTTTGATATTCTTCTTCTTTTTCACTTTTCATTGTTACAGTAGCCGGTTACAACCCTTCTTTTCTTTTTTTGCATACTTTTTTCTTTTTCCTTACTACAACAATGCTGCAGGCCTACAACTCTTTTTTTTTTCTTTCTTGCATGACCTCATGAACGCGACATGAGTCACCTGCAAGGATTTTTTCCTTTTAACACACCTTCATTATTTCTTTTCCTTGTTGTAACAATCAATTGCAACATCCTTTTTTCCTTCTTGCTTAACTTCATGAGCATGACATGAGTCACGGTCACATAATAACGACCCTTTTTCTTTTTCCTTCTTGATGCTGTTATATTGCTGTTGTGATGTTATTTTTTAATTCATTTTGATGTTGTTGCTACCACTATTTTTTATTCATTTTTATTTTGTTGTTATCTTTTATGTTATTGTTGCTGCTTCGGTCTATATTATTGTATGTTGTTATTTTTATTTGATTTTATTATGCATTTATAATATTGTTTTAAATTCACTTGTTGTTGCTATGTGCATTTTGGAGATAGAATTGTTGTGTCCACTTTGTGCATTTATAAAACTATTATACTATGTGCTTATTGAAAATGGAATTATATTTTTTGCATTGAAATGTCATTTTTTATCAAATGGATACTTGTTAATATATCATTATGAGTAATATTATTATGTTGAAATGAGATTTATGATTGTTATATGGTAGGTTTGAATTATTTTTTGTTTTTCATAATTGTAGGTATGCATTTGTTTGACTCTTAGAATATTAATATTATTTTCTCATTCACTAGTTTTAAGCATTATTATTTTCTAGATGAAGTTTATATAGGTGTGCCTTGTGTCAGTTAGGCTTGCGCCTTGAATGTGCACGTTGTGCCTAGGCTCTAGGAGCCCTTTTCACCTTTGCAAACTATGGTGCAGATTTGAGTTGAGTCTAAAGAAGCCTATACCAGGAAAGAACCAAGGATTTTTTTATAGACAATAACCCATTGTAAATGAGTTAGTTTGTTATTTTTGTGCTACCAATGGACATACAACTAAGACAGTTTCATATGGTAACCGAGTTTATTTATATGTCATTCTTCTAATCACCTTAAGGAAAATTATCCTTTTGGAAAATATACAAACTAGATTGTAAACTATGTTTCACAATAAAAGTTAAGATTGTTCTTGTTTGCTTAGAAAATGCATGCATTAAGACCATATTCTCTGCTATGTTAGAATGGAAATCAATTCCGACATTCTGAATGCCCAAGCTGGTCACTCAGATACATATCCTAGTAAAAAGTGGTGAAAAAGCAGGCTAATGACCAAACAAAAGCTGAAACTAGAATGAGTTCCAGTGGAAAGAAGGATACATCTTTAGTTGAATATCTGACCAGAACTATCATGCTTGAGCAGCATCTAAATGAACAAAAACATACCTTTGTAGTGTTTCTAGAAGAGGCATTTTATTAGTAGGAACAAATGCAAGCACAACTAGAATAGGGTGATGTTTGGTAAGGTGAAAAGTGATGGAAATATGGTATCGGGTGAGAGTAGAAAATAGAATATTTTAAAAATTGTATGATTGAAATGAAATGATAGGGGTATAGTTGGAATAAATACATTTATTGGATGGTAGCTGATAGGAAAAATGATTGAAATATAGGATAAAAGTGAAAAATATAATGTTAAGTAATCAGGAGCCTTTAAATCAACAATCTCACCATTTCCACCCATGTTTCCCATGACTAGTTATTAGACATGACCAGATTGTCTAACAACAAGCATTAACAGTGCTAAGAAACCAAGAACTCCGTCACCACAGACATAATGAACAATAGTTGATTGCTAGTATCTATGAGAGAAAAGGTTCAGATCAAAACCCATGTGCTCGGATTTTAAGAATGAAGTTGGACTTTGATAGGCAGGAAGAAAAGGAGGTTCCACACCAAATAACCAAGAGAGCTAGTGATAAAGCTCAACGAACAGTTGTAGAAAATCTAAGTATAGCAACCATAAGTTATCCTGAATAGCAAGAAATAGATCGACGAGATGCTAATGCATTCTATTATAAAAAATCTCCATCCTTTGCAGATGGTATTTTTTAGTTGTCGAACATTGAATCAAAGCAATAAAAAAAATCTTTGATTTTTAAATTGCAACGATCATCAAAAAATTTTATTTGCTCTGTTTAAACTTATTGAAAAGGCTTATCAATGGTAGAAAACATAATAATGTGTTTTCAATAATGGGAAAGAGAACGTGACTTAGGATAAGTTTTGTAAAATATTGAATAATAATAATAATAATAATAATAATAATAATAATAATAATTTAAGTAGACGGGTCAAAATCCACGTAGGACACCTTATGTGGCAAGGGTAGACATTTTGACCAATTTGGGCTAAATGAGTAATAATGAGCCTTGACCAATTATTATTTAAATATGTCATGGGTTATATTTATATTTTTATTTTTGAATATTATTTCAGCAACCCGTTTAGCTCGGTTGGTATACAGGTAGTCTAAGTGATCTTAGAGGTCTAGAGTTCGAGTAGGGGATTTCGTAGAAAAATAATTAATTTTTGCACTTCTGCCTCCCCAAATATATGGGCCCCACCAGATAAGATACGATAAAATAACATAATATAATATTTAGATGAGATAAAATTTAGTTTAATTAGAATTTAAGTTGAAGTGATAATATTTTATCTTTTATACCTTTCCTAGAATTTTAGAAAACCTACAAGAACCCTCTTATAAAAAAGGATTTAGGGAGTTGTTGGAGGGAAGCATTTGTAAGAAAAGTTGGTAGAATTTTAGAGAAAGCGGCTTGCGTGAGAAGAGAGATTTTATAAGGTAAGTGAGATTTTATGTGAAATTGATTTTAGTTCAATATTGTAATTATTCTTATATAATCGTTATGTATAAAGCATGTAAAATTTTTTGTGCTATGTTTGACATATTTAAATTTATTATATGCCCGAACTTTATGCCTAAAATATATGCATTAAGATTGTTGTATTTAATTATGCATTTTATTTTTATAAATACATTGATGTGAACTTCATATGCAATATATATAAATATTGAAATTATGTGGGCTACTTTCGGTCTATATAAGAATATTGTTGATCCCGAGTTGATGGTAAAACCCAAGAGGGGAGAGGTGAATTAGGTTCTTAAAAATTTTTTTGGTAAATTAAAACTTAACCCCTTATAATTTCAACCCCCGTGATATGAGATAGAATGAGATGGTGCAAATAGAATATAAAAAAATTGTAAACAATCAATCCACACAAGAGACAACAATATATAGTGGTTCGGGCAACCTTCCCTATTCCACTCTTCCAAGTACACACTCGTTGTGTTTTGGATTCCACTATTGTATATTCAATACAATCTAGAGCACCTACTCTCTTCTATTTTAGCTCTAGGGGGCGTGTATAACCAGCAACACAAGTAGATGATGAGTTACACTCCAATCACAACCCTACTTGCTATATCTTGGTTTGAAATACCAAACTCAAACCAAGCACCAAAATTAAATAACAAGATCAAATAGAAGAAATCTACACTTACAGATTTGTGTAGCACGTTTCAGCTCAAGGAAGAATCTGTAAAAGCAACGAATCATATTGCGTTGAAGCAAACAGCAACTTTGAAGCTTGTTCTTCCTTTGAAAGTGTATAGATAACTCAATTATAGAGAAAAGTGGATTGAAACTCTTAGTAGCACTTCTTTCCTCTTTTTAAGCTCTTTCTTGTGTTTATCCACGTTTGCTTGAGTGTCTATATATAGAGGAAGGAGAATTTTAAATGTTGGAGAAGTGGTTGGCTCGTAATAAATATGCTAACATTCAAAAAATTTGAACGTTATCCCTCCAAGTCGCAGGTGGAGTCGACTTCGTGTGCGACTTCAGCTGTTCTTCAGTTTCCAAGTCTATCCTCTGGGTCGACTTGGTCTGAGACTTGTCTTCAAGTCGATCATGGAGTCGACTTCGGGTGCGACTTGGCTACTTTCCTTTGCCAAGTCAGTTTTATCTTTGTTGAAGCGTCACTTGCTTGCTCAACTTCTTCTTCTTCTTTTGCCTTTCAATACTTGGAACTTATTTGTACAAAATTTCTCTAGAGAACTTGAAAAACTTGAATCTTGTATGAACAATTCAACCTTGATGTAGAATGATTTGAATCCATTTGTCTTGCTTGCTTAAAACTTGGATTAGTCTTCATATTTTCAAGTTGAGAAATTTGAGTCATCTTCATCTTCTATTTGACTCAAGTCTATCTCGAAGTCGACTTGTTTTTCGACTTGAACTTGAAAATTTGCCCTACCAAGTTGAAGTTGATGCTGGAGTCGACTTTTGCCTGCGAATTTACCCAAGTCGCATGTGGCATCGACTTTGGTTGCGACTTCAGAAGTTTTGCTACCTAATTTCAACGCTGGAAAGAAGTTGCTGCTTGAAGTCGATATTGGAGTCGACTTCATCTGCGACTTTACCCAAGTCGCAAGTGGAGTTGACTTCATCTGCAACTTCAGTTTTTCTGGTCTCCAAAATCAACGCTAGAAGAAAAATCATCTTTGAAGTCGAAGATGGAGTCGACTTGAGAGATTGACTTTGCCTAAGTCAATGTCTGGGTCGACTTGAGTTGCGACTTGACTTGTTCTGTTTTATATATATCCTTTTACAGCTTCAAACATTTGAACAATAGATATTAATAGCTTAGATTTACTCAAATTTTATTGTTTAACCATCAAAACATATGGTTTGGGTATTTTCATTCAATTTCAATAATTGTTTCCAACAAATATGTATATGCATAAGTCCAAGTCTCTGACCCCCAAGAAGAGAGGAATGTATACAATGCCAAAAACAAATGACCGGATAAAAGGAATTGTGTTAGAGAGAATCCGGTAAGGAGATGAAATGGGGTATTTGCAACGAAATTTTTTTTGTTGCTTTTGATGTTTTAATTCTTTTAATATATTTTTGATGTTTATGATATCCAGGTATTTTTAGAAAGTGATGTGTAACCCATTACAACAATAAGTGCTAAGTAAGAGAGGTCCTGGGGGGGGCCACCTGCAGTAAGGGCTATGATGATGTGGCTTAATATGGGCTGTTCATTCCATTTTGTTATATTTTTTTCATTTGAACTCCAATTTGAGTAATCAAATAGTCAATTTCTATATTTTTGATGCTTCTGGACTCAATGGAAGAGTTTGATTTTGTATTTGAGGCTTAATTTTTAAAGATATTAAATTAAATGATTATTTTATCATTTAATTAAGTTTTATTTGTGCCATTATCCATTTTCAAATAATTTTTTAATTGCTAGTCATGTTGAGACTAACCCATTATTTTTACAGGTGTACCAAATCAAGTGGGATACTAACGTTTTGAATTTAAAAGAAAATTTTCAAGAATAATTATTTCCATTTATTTATTTTAAAGATATGTATTGAGAATGATAGATTCGTAAAATTTTATTTTCTTTGTGCCTTAATGTAATAATAGGAACATGACTAGTGAAAGTGGAATTTTGAAATTTTTATGAAATTATAATAGTTAAATTCATCATAAATGTGTGATTGATCATGGAAAATTACATTAAATATACGGCATGAGATCACTTTTCTGGATCGGTATGTTACAAGTTTAAAAAAACCTTCTTCATCAAGTTCTTTTCATCTTCCATTAGAATTACAAAGGCCCAAGAGTTTGTAGAATTAAAGCAAGTATGATAGCGACTGAATATAAAACTAAATTCAACTCTCTACTCTAGTTTGCTCCAAGTTTAGAATGAAAGAAAAAAAGTCAGATCTGCAAGTTTGAGGACAGTCTATCTAAGGGTATATGCGATTGAGTAATTCTTTGCCACAAAAAAACCTACAGTGACATAGTCAACAATGTTATCATAGTTGAAAGTGATATACTAAGCTTGATAGGTATTACCTAATGAGAGAATGATCACAAGGATGGTATTGATCGGAAAAGGATGGTATTGATCGGAAAAGAAGCAGATTGGACAACCTTCTTCGGTGCAAACTAGAGTTGAGAGAAGTGCAAAGAATAAAGGATTTCAAAAGAAGAAATGGGTCTTCAAGTGCAATAGATGTGGAAAGTTTTATAATGCACTTTGCAAGTGCTTTAAGTGCAGGAAACTAGTCATAGGCCATGAACTTGTGTTGTGGGTTTCATATGCTACAATTATGAGCAATCTGGTCACATCATGACGGATTGTGTCATAGCCAAGAATGTCAAAAAACCATAGTGGTAAGGATAAAATCATCTAATGGGCAGACCAGTAGGGCAACAATACCAAGTTGGATAACAACTAGTTTCCTAAACTCAATCACAAGGTCGTTCCTTAGTAGCCAAGCAAGCCCAAGCATCAATAGAGACAGTGACAAATATTATTCATCTCTGTAGTATTTTTACTCGAGTATTATTTGATGCAAAAGCATAGTTTGAAAATCACTAAGTTAACTTCAGATGTTCGGGTCACATCAACCTTTGGGGCTAGTTTATTAGTGAGACATGCTTATATGATATGTACTCTAAAAATTGAAAGTTTAATTACCCCAATAAATCTTTTAATCATGCTTATGAAAGATCTAAATGTTATTTTTTGGGAATGAATTGATTAACTAAGTGGGTACATAAAATTTACCTTCACGAGTAGTATGTCAGCTTGCGAGGATCTGATAAGCAAAATATTAATTTCAAAAAAAGTCAATTGGTAGTACCTCACCTCATATCAGCTTTATGGGCTAGGAAATTTCTTAGAAAGGGTTGGTAAGGATGTCGTATTTCAATTTTAGAAATAAAAGATGAGGAGGTTAAGTTGAAAAACATTATGGTTGTTTATGAATTTCCAGATATGTTCAATACTATTTCAATTTGAAAGGCTCTTTATTGAATGACTTCTGCAAAATTGAGATAATTGAAAATGCGGTTGCACAAGTTTCTTGATTTAGGATAACAAGTCACCTTTGGGACACTAGTACTTTTTATAAAGAAGAAAGATGATGATACAAGACTATGTATTGATTATAGAGAACTGAATAAGGTGACAATCAAGAACAAATACTCACTTTCTCGAGTTAATGTTTTATTGAATCAACTACAATGTGTCTTAGTCTTCTCTAAAATAGATTGTGATTAGGGTATCATCAGATGAAAGTTCGGGATAAAGATATACGTAAGATAGCTTTTAGAACTTAGTATGGTCATTATAAGTTTTTAGTAATGTTATTCAGAGTAATTAATTCCCCTGCTGCATTCATGGACCTGATGAATAGAATATTTCGGCATTCTTAAACAAATGTATTGCAGTATTTATTAATAATATTCTACTATATTTCAAAGGAGAGGCGGAATATGTTGGTTATCTAAGGGAAGTATTATAAACCTTAAGAGAACATAAGTTGTATGTCAAATTCAAAAAATATGAGTTTTGAATGAATAACATGACTTTCTTAAGTCATGTGGTTAGCAAGAACAAAGTATTAATTGATCTAAAGAAGATAAAAGTTATAATAAATTGAGGTAGACCTACTACAGTAACTGAAGTTAGAAATTTCCTAGATATGACAAAATATTATCAAAAATTTGTGAAAAATTTCTTAAACATAGCAGCACTGCTTATGAGGTTAACACATGAGAATGCTAAGTTCGTCTGGTCAGACACTTATTAAAGAAGTTTTCGAAAACTAAAGAGTCGTTAACTTCAGCACCAATTTTAGCGTTGTTTGCGTATAGTGATGCATCTATGAAAGGTCTCACTTTTTACTTATGCAACAAGGTAAGATAAATGCCTATGTGCCTAGACAATTAAGGTCATATAAGCAAAATTATCTCGTCCATGATTTGAATTTGGCTACGATAGTGTTCGCTTTAAAAATATGATGTCACTACTTATATGATAAAAAATAAAAATTTTCATAGATTACAAGAGTCTAAAATACATCTTTTCTCAAAAATAGTTGAATAGCAAAGATGGTTGAAGTTACTAAAGGACTACAACATTAAATTAAGTATCAATCCAGTAAAGCAAATGTAGCGGCTAATGTCCTAGGTTATAAATCTTGTATTGTAGTTAATAATTCACGAAACATGGCCCATTTCAGACTATGTTTGCGTGTTAGTCCAATAGAATATGTTTAGTTTGCATTCATTTAGCTTAGTTTTCACTAACTTTGCACTTTAGGAGCATAAAATAGTTTTTATGCATTTTTAGTATAAAATAGACATTTTTAGATCATTTATGTAGTTTCAGTCATTTTTGTAGAAAGGACGGACAATTATAGACATGTGAGCGAGTTGAAGGAAGAACAAAGTTAAGTAAAGAAGCAGGTGGGCTGGCGCCTAGGCGCCACCCTAGATGCCTTAAGCTAGAAGTTCCAACATCTCACACGTCAAAATGCTTCCAGTGAGTTGGCACCCAGGCGCCGGCGTGGGGCACCTAGGCGCCACTTCACTAGCATACAGATGCATTTCAGAAAGTTTCTAAGTCACAAAACTTCTAAGGAGTTGGCTCCTAGGCGCCATAGCACGAGTATGTAGGGCATCCCGAAAAGTTTCTAAGTTACACAGTATCCAGGGAGTTGGCGCCTAGGCACCACGGTGAATCTGCACACGTGCGTTTATGCATGTGTGCTATACAGGCTGAGTAATTTAGATAGAAACCTAGGGATTTGTGCATGGGGGAGAAAGCCGATGGAGCAGCCGCACAGAGAAGGAACATAACTTGTTTCAAGCACAATCTAAAGAGGAGATTCGATCTCGTTGGTGGAAGTTTCCGGGATTTAGTTTTCTCTTTCTCTTTCTATTTTCTGTTTTTCTTGGAATACTTTCATTATGGATGTAGTGAATTTTGATATCATGTCTTTCAGCTAAACTTCCATAGATGGGAAGTTACGATAAATTGATATCTAACTATACTGTTTTGGTTCTTTAAAGATTCATAAATGAATATTTGATTTCTATATAATTGTGTAATGTGGATTTACCCTTGCATATGTTGTCTAATTCTTTTTACAAGATTAGCTACCTTGTAAGATGATTTAATTATAGGATTAATTCTTGGAAAAGAAAAAGTTCTGCCAGATCCATGTGTAGGGCATAGGTTTCTTTTTTGTTAAGGGGAGTTGTTTAATGGATAAGAATATACTATTAAACCTTAAATAGTCATGAACAAGTTATGTATCTATCAATTCCATTTTATTTAATTGCATGGGTACATAGCGATTAAATGTGATATAATTAGCTTTACATGTGTTGGAAGATATATATAAAGATCATTAAACTTGGACTAGTAAATTTCTACATAATCTAATGAAAAGGAACCAATGCGGTATAATTTAGGTTTAAAGATTCCCAACTATCCTATCTGTCATCTCCAATTGATAATTCCCTTTTAGTATTCTAGTTGTCCTATGAAACTCTTTTCTATTTCTTTTATGTATTTAATATTTCTATTCTTAATTATGAAATCCCTTTTTTACTCACAGGAAGCAACTAAACTAATTAATAATCTTAGTTAGATTATATCTTCATGGGAACGATACTTAACTCACTCTATATTACTTGATTGATACGTATACTTACGTTAAAACAAACATTTTAATTAGACACATACACAGCTCGTCAGCAATTTGGATTACTCAGCAGTGGCCCCTAATATGAGAAATCCAATCCTTGCAATTAGAAGTGGTGATTTTAGAAGAAATTTAAAAAATAAGTTGTAGGACCCCTTTCGCAGGCGGTAGGAGCTACAATAGATATAATTGCAATAAATAAAAATTAAAACATTAAAATGAAAATAATAATAATAATATAAAAAGAGGGGAGTCACCACTAATCTTTTTAGGAAGATTAGAACCCAAATTTTGTATTGACGGATAAAGTATTGATTAACATAAACAGAGATACGGGGTACATGCAAATCATATGTTGTGGTACAAATAAAATAAATGAGGCATTTTTCAGAGAGCTGGAAGATGCGTAACTAGATTGGGGCTTTCGGTATTTTCTTGATTGCTCAGATGGTGACAGCATGATTTTAACTAGAGAAGGGAGGAAATAGAGGAAGAGATGTGCTGAGCACAATGAAAGGAAGACCAACGTCTTCTCCTCTTGTTCCTGTAAAGCTTATTGTGTTTTTTCTTAAACGCTGTAAGGAGTCCTCTTTTTATAGTCTTTTTTGGGCAAGCTAGCTATCCATGTGACAACCTCCCATTGGTTGACTGTGCATAAGCCGTGACATGTGCTGTGTACTTTGCTTTTTCCTCCAGTTTTGTTATTTACCCGCTAGTTCTTGCGTGCCGGTTATGGCCAAGATCTCCCTTTACTTCGTCTCCAAGTAATTTTGCTTTGTGCTTAAGCAACGAGCTGGATGGTATAGATTGTTGCTGATGTGGTGGATGGATCTTTCGTAGTAGCTTGAACTTCTCTTGCTATGGCTGGAGCTCGAGATGGCAGAAGTGCAGCTGCCTGCCCCTTCAGATTCATAGGCGTCGGTGGATGATGCGAATGGTCATAGTTGCAGGTTGCTGGCGGATGCAAATGGGTTATGAGCGGTGACTGGTTGTTGCACCGGATCTGGAGAAGAAATGTAGGAGTGGTGCTTGCATCACAGTTTTATGCCTACTTGAACCGGAAGAGAGGAATGGAGATTTCTGCCGGAATCAAGGTTTGCTGAAAGTTGGGTTTTAGTTGCAATTTTGAAAGAGGAGGATCTGCCGAAGTTGTGGAAGAGGGATTTTGCTGAAGATGATAGGCAGTGGTGCACACGTCGGCGACCCCGTGAATGTCTCCGATCAGCCATCTGATGGTTGTGGATGGAGATCGCAAATGGCAGCCATGAGATTTTTACTCTGACACGTGTGGCACATGCGAAGGCAATCTCAGCTCTTAGTTTTTACATTTTGCTGGTCCAATGACTTTGCAATAATTCCATAAAAAGAAATTTGACATTGGGATGCACCTTCTAATTAAAAAATATGTATAATAGTGTCATTTCATAAATGGACAAATATTTAATTAATATGGTTAAAAATAGCTCAAAATGGAGTGTCTACATAAGTGCTCTACAAATTTAATCAACATTCAGATAAAGCAAGCTTAGAAATATGACAAACTTGTTAGAGAAGTTGAAGAATGGAAAATCCTCTGATTTCTGTTGCAATTATGATAATACAATACTTTTTTTTGGAGAAGATAACTTGTGCCTAAAGATGACATGTTGCGATAAAAATTTTTAGAAGAAGTTCATAAATCCGAATTCTCTGTGCATCCTCGTAGTACCAAGATATACAAAGATCGGAGACAGAGTTTCTAGTGGGAAAGATTATGTGCCGAGTGTGCCAAATTTGTATCATAGTGTTTAATGTGTTAGCAAGTAAAAGCTAGATGGAAAAAATGTAGGATTGTTACAACCTTAGGTAGTACAAGAATGGAAATGAGAGCACATTACCATTAACTTTGTGACTGCTCTTCTTAGAACATAAGCTCATTATGATGCTATATGGGTAGCAGTTGATAAACTTACCAAATCTGCTAACTTCCTACTGTATCTCATGACAATGAGAATTGACTAGATGACAGATCTATACCTACAGGAGATTATTTATTTGGTGTCATCGTTTCCATTATGCTAGACAAAGATTGACGGTTTATTTTTTACTTTTGGCAAAAATTACAAAAGTTATAGGAACAAAGTAGCAATTGAGTGTTGTATATCACCTAAAAATAGATGGTTAGTCTAAAAAAATTATCTACAATTTGGAGGATTTATTAAGAGCTTGTGCTTTTGATTTTCCTAGTTCTTGGGATATGCACTTGGCTTTAGTCGAATTTGCCTATAATAATAGTTATTAGGCTAATATTAGTATGAGTCTGTTTAAAACATTGTACGGAAAAAAGGTGTCGAATGTCTGTTTATTGAAAAGAAATTGATACACAATAACTTATAACTCCAGCCTTAGTTCAAAAAGTTTTTGATGTAATTCGAGTAATAAGAGGATAGTTCCAAGCAACATAAAATCACCAAAAAAGTACACTCCTGGCAAGTGAAGAGATCTATAATTTGTAGTCGGCGAGCTGATCTTTTTAAAGTCTCTCCCACTAAAGGTGTGACTCGTTTCAGGATGAAAGATAAATTATCTCCTCTACACATAGGACCTTCTGAGATATTGGAAATCATTAGCAATATTGCCTATTGGTTAGCACTGCCTCCTTTGTTAGCAAGTGTTCATAATATTTTTCATATCTCACAATTGAGGAAGTATGTAGTCGTATTCTATTAACCGAATAATACGAGATCGAGAAAGATTTAATTCATTTGAAACTTCCTATACAATCTTGGATAATCATGAAAAGTAGTTAAAAAGAAAAAAATTCGGTATGTTCTAGTATAATGGGGTAACCACAATGAATGAGAAGTTACACATAAGCTAGAGGATTACATTCGCAGAATTAGCCTCAAATTGTTTGAGGACTTATCTTGACTGTTATAAGTCGCGATGACAAAACTTTATAAGGTAGAGAGAATATAAATGCCCTAAAGTTTTTAGAGTTAATCAGTCAAAGTCTACGTAGGATAACTTGCATGGCAAAGGTTGACCCGTCGATCAATTGGGCCGAATGATTAATAATGACTTTTGCCCAATTATTATTTATATATGCTGCGGGTTGTATTTTATTTTTATTTTTGGATATTAAATTTAGTAACATATATAGTTGGTTGGCATATAGGAGGTGCAAAGGTTCAAGTGGGAGTTCCATACAGAAAAAATTAATTTTTACATTTTTACCTTCCTAAGCATAAGCCCCACTAGATAAGATAAGATAAGATAAGAATTCTTATGGATAAGATTCGTTAAATTAGAATTTAAGTTTAGCAAGTCTTATCCTTATTCCTTATTTATAAAACGAGTAGGGGAGTTAATGGATTTAGGTATTGTATACCTATAGAGAAAGTTTGAGAATAGAGTTGTGGAAGAAGAAAAATATATTATTTTTGTTCTTTTTACACAGGAAAGTGAGATTTTATTTGGAAGTTGATTTTAGTTCAATAATTATATATTTTATATCTATATAATCAATTAGCTTGTTTTGTATAAAACATGTATATCACATGTTATGATTTTTAAGACTATGAATATGTTTGACATAATTAAAATTTATAATCGTAAGTTTTTTAAGATGTTAAATTATGCAGATAAATATATTTAAATTTTATGCCTAAAAGTACATATGCATTGTCATTGTTGCATTTTATTTTATAAATGCATTGATATAAATTAATATGCAATAAATATACATATGTGGATATTGAAATTAATTAATGGTGGGGTTAATATAAGTAATAATTTCAGCACGTAAAATAACGTCTACATATAAAATAAGTTGTGAAAATAGTCCATAAAATAATATATATAATACTAAGTGAATTCAAATTTCAAATTCATCTGACCCGCTAGAGAATTTTGTCAGATGCTTGTGGGTTACGATATTATAATCAATTTTTCCGTTGCTTTTGATATTTTGATACGACTAGATGATTTCGTGAATTGGCATGTAGCTCGTTAAAGCAATAAAAGCTAAGTAAGGGAGTAAGAGAGGGCCAGTGGGGCCCATTTGTAATAAAAGGAATGAGGATGTGACTTAATGTGGGCCATCCATTTCGTTTGGCTATAATTTATTCATTTTAACTCCAATTTCTATGATGAAACAGTCAATTTTTATGCTTTTGATGCTTCTGGATTTAATAAAAGAGTTTAATTTTACATTCGAGCCTTAACTTTTAAGATATTAAATTAAATAATTATTTTTGTTATTTAATTAAATTTTAATTAGGTCATTATTCATTTTCAAATAATTTTCTACTTGTTAGTTACCTATTATTTTATAGGTGGACCAAATTGAGTAGGACATTAGAGTTTAAATTATCTCTAGATTTTCAAGAGAGATTAAATTTTTTATTTATTATTAAAGGCATGCATTGATGATGGACATGTAGTTTTGTTCCTTTCATACTTGTGATGTAATAATGGAAACATGATGAGTAGAAGTAGATTTTGAATTTTTTTAAAAATGATTAAATATAATAATTGATTATATTATATATATGTGATTAATCTTGAAAATTTGCATTAAATATGCGTCTCGGGATCACTTTTCTAAGTTGGTATGTTATAGTTAGATATTTTTAATTTTTTGATATTTATAATTTAATCTAAGTCTATATTGCAACTCCAGCTTAACTGATGAAAATTTAATAATATTGCTAACAAAATAATTATAAAGATATTCCTTCGAAAAATGAAAGATAAAGGGAGTGTTTGGCAATAACAAAAAGTTTTCATATAAAATTTTTCAATTTTTACAACTCTTCTATTTTTTAATTATTTTTTTACATCTTCCAATACAAATTATCCTACTTTTCATTCATTTTTACACAATTACCTGTACAACTAACCTATCTATTTTAACGTTATCTTTTTTATTCTTCATTATTACTTCTATCATATCATATTATTTAATAACTTTTATTCTTCAAAATTTTTAACTAAAAATTTTATTCATTTCCGAACATACTCAAAATCACTTGGACCCGAAACCCAGCTCAAACACCCTCTTTGTTGCTGGAAATGCTAGTCGCGTGCTGATGCAAGCATTAGCTAGGCAATTAAGAGATAGCATGGAATGAGATAATGGGCTATGGGCCTGTATGGGCTGAAACCACAACAGGAGGCTCACTTTCAGCCGTTATCCTTTCCCACCAAAAATCTCCTTTTGCTTCTGCTTTCTCCTCCTCCTCCTTCTCCTCCTGCCTCCCACATGCTGCCCCAATGCTGCAGCCGTTCTACCATCACCCCCCTTCTTTCTCCTCCAAACCCCTAGCTTCCCTCCCATCGCCATTCCCCAAATCTCCGTTTCCATACTGCAACGGCGCTCCTAGCTTCTCCAAATCCCTCCTCCCTTGCCGCGCGTCCACCGGCACCACTACCACTGCACCCGACACCAAAACCCTCCCACAGACCGCCATCCAACGAATCGCGGAAAAGCTTCGCAGCCTCGGCTACATCGAAGAAGATGCCAGCAGCAAAGCTGCGGCAGAGAAGAGCTTCGCCAGCGATGCCTCCGCTGGCGAAATATTCCTCCCTCTCCCCCATCAGCTGCCGAAGCATCGCGTCGGGCACACCATCGACGTCAGCTGGAGCACTCCGGAGAATCCAGTGCCCAAGCCGGGCTCGGGAACGGCGTTCTCGAGGTTTCGGAAAGTGAGGAGGGAGCTGGGGAAGCAGCGGAGGGAGGCGAAGCAGTCGGAGGTGCGGCTGCCAACGCTTGCGGAGCTGACGATCCCCGAGGAGGAGCTGAGGCGGCTGCAGTCGATCGGGATACGGCTGAATAAGAAGCTGAAGGTCGGAAAAGCGGGGATTACGGAGGGGATTGTAAATGGAATTCACGAGCGGTGGCGGAGGTCGGAGCTTGTGAAGATCCAGTGCGAGGACATCTGCAGGATAAACATGAAGCGGACGCATGAAACTTTGGAGGTTAATTTTTAGTTGTTTCCGTTCTTTTTCCCTTGTTCTGCTTCTAAACTTTTGAATCCCAGAGGTATGACATTTGAATATTTACTTTATCTGTAGTTGCTAAGTAATGATATGTCAGAAACAGCAAAAATAAAAATAAAAGATGAAAAAAGAAATGAGATAATATATGATTACTAAGTGAGCTAGCATTTCATGATGTGAGTGAGATAGTATATATTATCTTGAGTTGATATCAGAAATGGGTGCATTGACTGAGATAGCTATTACATTATCACTTCTGTTCACAGGTGAGATGGGATGAGGATGTGGGTTGGAAGTATATCCAGTGAGAAAAATCATGTCGGGAATGGGAAAAGTCGTATTAAAAATGAAAGAAGTTCATGGGCACTGAGAAAAGTAGGCTGGGAAACGGGAAAAGTGGGTTATTATTTTTTGCAAATGAGAAAAATGTGGTTGGGAAATGGGAAATTCCATCATATCTACATCCCATCTCTCTATGAAGATTCGATGAATGTGTGTCATTATTGCAATGAATTAAGTCGTTGACCATTTCTGGCCATTTGACTCAGCAATATTGCTGTAATCTTCCGATTCATGATTTTTTTATGTTGAAACCTCAGATTGCTAGTGTTCTTTTGGATTTTCTCTTGTTTGTTGACCATTTTCTCCTATCTTTATGGGGTTTCTGAGAGTTTTCTTTTGGTCATATTTTCAGAGAAAAACAGGTGGTCTGGTTATTTGGAGGTCTGGTAGTACCATCATCTTGTATAGAGGTGCAAATTACAAGTATCCTTACTTCATACCCGACAGCAATGCAGCAAACAACATTCACGAATGCTCCAATTCTGGTGGTGATGATGAAGTTGAAAGTAAACAAGAGGACAATTCATCACAGGCAGTTAGTGTCAAGTCATCCACTGAACCAACTTCACCCCAAAAGATGACTCACTTACCAGTGGTACCTGGTGTTGGCTCTCCACAGAAAGTTAGGTTTCTACTTCCAGGTGAAATACAACTTGAAGAAGAAGTTGACCGTCTTTTAGATGGTCTAGGTCCAAGATTTACTGATTGGTGGGGATATGGTCCTCTCCCTGTTGATGCGGATCTTTTACCAGCTATGGTTCCGGGTTACAGAAGACCTTTTCGCCTTCTCCCATTTGGCGTTCATCCTAAGTTAACCGATCGGGAGATGACTATTTTGAAGAGGCTTGGTCGTCCATTGCCATGTCATTTTGCTTTAGGTATGGATAGCTGTTCATCTGCTTCAGAAAGTTGCACTTTTCCATCTCCAAACCATTTTCAGGTAGAACTAGGGTATTCTACTTCAGAACTTCTCATTCTTTAATCTTCAAACCCCTTGGATTTGTAGGGAGAAATAGACGACTTCAAGGTTTGGCAGCTGCAATAGTTAAGCTCTGGGAAAAAAGTGAGATTGCAAAAATTGCAGTGAAGAGAGGAGTGCAGAACACCAGCAGTAAGATGATGGCTGAAGAATTAAAGGTTTGTAATTTTCAGCGATTGGAGGGTTGTTATCACCCATTTTTCAGCATTGCCTCTCAATCATGTCTGCAATCTGCATGATTAAAAAAAAACTATCACTTCTTCTTAACTCAAATATTGGAAAAATAGAATAATAATAACAATTTTTTTTTTTTAGAAGTTTGTTTTCTTATTAATGTAACAGTTCTGCCAGGTTCCTTCGTTTGATCATATTTGAATGGACACCAGTTTGTTTTGTTTGCAGGTGCTCACTGGTGGAGTTCTTCTATCACGAGATAGCGAATTCTTTGTTCTTTACAGAGGGAAGGATTTTCTACCCCCTGCTGTCTCAGCTGCAATAGAGGAGCGTAGGAAATGTGGACTTCATAGAGAAAAACAGAGAAGAAGTTGGGACTTATCGGCTAGCAATGCAGTGAAAGTGCAAACTGAGGAAGTTAAGGATGAGGAAAAGGATTTACCCGTGAAGAAGAAATTGCAAAATAAAAGTATAGCTGTTAAAACCATGGAGACCAAGCTTTCTATGGTATGTGTTTTTTTGTGATGATTTCTGATTTAGTTTCCTTGCAATTAGTGAGCTAGTGACTGTTGAACATGATTTGACCTTTTGAAATGCACACTCCTTTTTTAAAACTTTTTACTCCGATCTATATTATTTTTTGCAAGTTCCCCAAAACAGGCACTGGAAAAGAAGGCAAAGGCTGAGAAGCTACTAGAAGAGCTAGAGGAAGCATCTACTCCACAAGGACCAGATGTTGACAAGGAGGGTATTACTGAAGAAGAAAGACACATGTTAAGGAGGGTGGGGCTGAGAATGAAAGCTTTCTTACTTCTGGGTGAGTTATACAACTCCAGCACACAGTATTTATGCCAACATTTTCTTAAATCCAATAACAGTTTGGTTTCTGTCTTTGTTTCTTTTGTCCATGAACTATGTCTCTGTGCCAGCTTTTAGTTCGTGGCTTATTCATGAGATCCTTTGAATAGTTAGTCTCCAGGAGTTTGTCAGTTCCTGAAACAGTGAACCACATATACTTGAATAGTATTCTGCAATAAGGTTTTTTGTGCGTGAGTGTTTTTGCACTTGACTTGGCTCTGAATTGAATCACCTTACAACATCGATGCCAGGTTTTCCATTTTTATGTTGATTTTCTTAATATTCTAGCTTGTGTCAATAGCACAATGTTGCCTGATCAGCTGTTTTATGTTGATAAACAGGTAGAA
This sequence comes from Annona squamosa, assembly GCA_035584095.1. Classification (NCBI taxonomy): domain Eukaryota; kingdom Viridiplantae; phylum Streptophyta; class Magnoliopsida; order Magnoliales; family Annonaceae; genus Annona; species Annona squamosa. The sequence goes on along the minus strand of JAXCLR010000105.1, from coordinate 34,022,328 downwards.
GGGGAGTTTTTGATGGCACTGTTGAGAACATGCATCTTCACTGGAAGTACAGAGAACTTATAAAGATAATTTGCAAAGAGAGAAGCATTGAAGATGTTCATATGACAGCAAGAACACTAGAAGCAGAAAGTGGGGGAATATTGGTGGCAGTTGAGCGAGTGAGCAAAGGTCATGCTATTATTGTGTATCGGGGGAAGAATTACCGGCGTCCTGCTCAATTGAGACCTCAGACACTCTTAAATAAAAGACAAGCAATGAAGCGCTCCTTGGAAGCCCAGCGTAGTCAGGTCAGTTTGGTTATGCCTTCAATGGCTGGATGAGTCCAACTTCCTTTATCTAAGTGACCATGGAAATTGTTGTATACGATTCTGGGGAGCACTATGAATCGACCAATCAATTCGCTCTTGATAATTAAGGGTGGATCAAATTCATCCCGAATCAGGCAAAACTGGATCAACTTGATATTCAGATTCTTCTTTCCAAGCCAATGAGTTTAGTTCTAACCAAGCACTTGATCTCAACGATGAATTTCATGATCTTGTTTTTGCAATAAATATCAGAGGAAATCACAGAAAAAGAGATTTTATTCTTCTTTCCGATGATTGTTAGTGGTATTTGACTAATTTTATTATTGATGCAGTCTCTAAAGCTTCATGTCTTGAAACTCACCAAGAGTATAGACAGAATAAAACTCCAGTTGGTGAGTTTTCTTTATCCCTATTACAGGAGTGCATTTTTATTTCATTCTAAAATGGTTAAGGATTGCATTTTAATTTTCATGCTAAAATGGTTGAGTCATTTTTCATTCTATGATTAACTTCCTTCATCTGAACTCTTTGAATTTCACCTGTGGGCTTTATGCATTTTTGTTTTATGGATGTGCTTTTTATTATGCAGGCCAAAACTGAGAAAATGGCAGACCTTCAGTCAGCTGAATGTATTGGAGCAGAGCATGGTTTAGCTGAATTTGATGATCAAGAGAGTACAGAGGTGAGGATTTAAAAAGAAAGGAAATGTGTTCTGATGCATGTGTGTATTTTAATATGCATGATGCTAGCACCTTTCTGTCTCCGTGTGTTTTTCTTTTTATCGAAATTGTCCGCTATCAGAAATTTGTAAGGATAAAATTCTCAAGTTAAAGGATTTTATGACATCTCTTTCTTGCAGTTAGTCTTTTTGCGAACTAAGATGCATTGTTATTAGAGACTGAAGTTTTAAACTGCTTCTCATCAAATTGTCCATGAACATAGTATTTGCATGAGGTTTGGGGTGTTATCAGATGTATTTAATTATGGGAAATGTTCTCTGCCTCAACATACCATTGGAGGGGTTTTGTACTATCACACGTCTGATTGCATCTGGTATGACCGTTGTGTTGCACATGTTACATCAATGCCAAACTAGCCTGCTTTGTTATTTAGGTGGCAAAATGATTAGAAACAATTCAGAGGGGTGTCAGTTATTCACTTTTTGGGTTTGATGTGCATTAGTTGAGTGAGTGATGCTTCAACCTTGCCAAAGAAGAGTTTTTTCCATTGTTGCTGGTTCCAAGCATGGATAAAAAGCGAGAGTTGGCAAGTTAGGTTGGCAATTGGTGTTATAGAAGACATCACAAGTTGTTAGTGTGAGGCCATCCCTTGCACGTGCCGTGCTATAGTGAGGTGGGTTGCAGTGAGAGATGAGAAAGGGTTGCTGGGGTCTTTCCTAAGAAATTGATGCATTGCATTGGAGCTTGGGTGTAATGAGAAATAGGTAATGGTTGCTAGGATGTCTTCCTAAAAGCAACAGGCTAACAACATCTAGTTGCGAAAAGTGCCAAGGGTTTCGACGTAATTCTAGATGTGGTTGGGTAAAGAAGGTAGTTCGAGGAATGTTGTGACTCTTTTAGGAAAAAAACATGAAATTAGCGGATTCTATGAGAAGATGGAATTAGCAAATCCTATGAGAAGAAGAAGAGCCAATGTTGCTTTTCCTTAAGAGATTGAATGGAAAGAAGGTAAGGTTAGAGAGGTTAATGAGTACAAATTATGGCATGTAGGAAAGAATAGAAATAGAAATGATGTAGGATAATAATAGAAAATAAATTTAAAGATCAAGTCATATTTAATTAAAACATGTGCTAGGTGAAGAGATAATTAATGTTGTTAGTGCTTGTGTCATAACTAAGATTAGATAATATAATTAAGAGACAATTTTGGAAAGCATAGATGATATTAAGGGTGTGTTTGGGAAATAATAAAACATTTGATGAAAAATTTTTATTTGTAGAATTTTTTTGAAGTGGAAAAAAATGATGTGATATGATGAGGGTAATATTGAGGAGTAAAGACAATAAAGTTAAAATAGATAAGTTACTTGTATAGATAATTATGTAGAAATGATTGAAAAGTAAGATAGTTTGTACAGGAAGATGTGGAGAAATAATTGAAAAATATGGTAGTTGTTGAGAGTGAAAAATTTTAGATTAAAAAGTTTTAGTTGGAAAAGTTTTCTGATTTGGCAGCATACCCTAAACCAAAAAAAAAAAAAAAAAAAAAAATTTGTGATAGGTGATGATTTAAATGGACATGTAAGATAAGAAAAGAGAATTTGAGTTACTTGAGAATTTATGAAAAGTTTAGTTTTGGGGTATTGAATGAAATTTTGGGGGGGTAGGTGGGATGACATTTTAGATTTTGTTATAATATATGATTAGTTATAGAAAACACTTTATTTTAAAAAAAAAGGCGCACAGTTTATTACCTTTAAGAGTGGGCCTAATTTTTTAATTGATATTTATACAATATGGGATCTTGATATTATAATGAGGTACATTAACAACCCTTATACCATGAAAAGAATTTTCCTATAAACACCCCCATACCAGGGGTAAATCTCTAAAACCCCCACCTTCGGGGAGAGGGGATTTTACAACCCCCATTTTAGGGGACTTTATTTTTGTGAAGCTCCTTTCCACTAGGAGAGGAGATTCAAAACCAGGTTGGTTGCATGCTAGCCTTCCCAATTACCATAGGGCCAACTGCCTAGTGGTAAAGTAGGCACAATTTTATTCAAATGGTTTTTTCTTCTAAGAAGATCAGATATATCTCTACATAGTAATTGTAAGGTTATCTCAAGCGAAAGTTTAACTATGCAAGATAAGTTGCTCGTAATAGATATATATACACAGAAAGATGACAAAACCTAAAAGTAATATAATATGAAATTCAACGGTGGAATTTGAAGGTTATCTCAAGCGAGAGTATAAATGAGGCTGATAAAAAAATGACAAATGAGAGAAGTTTAATAATGTAGATTAATAAAAATGATATAAATTTATAATAACAAAGGCTATTTAAAAATCTGTTAAGAAGATTATAAATAAAGCTAATCACAAAGCTTATGATAATTTATATGATAGATTAGGAACTAGACACGGAGAAAAAATATATTTAAGTTAAATTAAGAGAAAATAAAGTAAAGATTTAGCAATTTTAGGTGCATTAAAAGCAATGACCAAAGAGTTATAGTAAAAGATGATGAAATTAAAAAGATACGAAACTTATTTCTAAAATTTATTAAATGGTAATCCATCAGAACATTTAAGATTAGATGATACTAATGTGAAAAAGATAAAAATATTGCGAATTTTCTAAAAAATTAAGTTTCTAAAGTAAAGGGAATTTTAAGAAGTATGAGAACACGAAAAGCATTAGGTCTAGATAATATATCCAATTGAGACATGGAAGCGCATAGGAGATAGATGTATAATGGTTTACAAACTTTTTAATTAAGATTATAAGAACAAAGTTAATGTTAAATGAATGAAGAAAAACACTATACTACCAATCTCTAAAAATAAGGGTGATTCAAATTTATGCGAATTATTATAAAATGAATCTAATAAGTCATCCGATAAAGTTGTGTGAAATATCTTCCTTTTGCTTAAACAATTATTTGAGAAGCATTAAAAAAAGAAACTTACCCATGATTTTCATTAATTTAGAAAACAATGATAATTTCAAGAAAATTAATATGGAAGGTGCTAGAAGAGAAACGAATTATCAATAGTGTGTTAATGTTAATAGAGATGTGTATGAGAGGGCTATGACAAACGTGAGGACCATTTGTGGAGAAATGAGTGATTTTTTATTGCATTAAGGCTTAACCTTAAGCCCTTACCTTTTTTTACTTTAGATACAAATGAATTTATTGAATATTTTTAAGAAGTACTCGGTGTATGTTATTTTGTTAATGATATAGGGTGTGTTTGGCAATACTTAAAAAATGTCAGGTTAAAACTTTTCAATCTAAAACTTTTCATTCTTCATAATTAATTAAGATTAGACCAAGTAATGCCAAGAATTGATCATTTTAGGTCTAAGATCAATAATTCAAAAAAGTGGAGAAATCAAGAAAGCAATTATGGATAAAATCCAAGCATAATGGAAGACATGATGGAGTGCTTTAGGAATTTTATGTGATCATTGAGTTTGAATTAAATTAAAAAGAGAATTTTATAAGACAATAATTTGACCAATTATGAATAGAGTTAGTAGTAGTTCAAGAAAGTAGAGAAATTGAGAAAGGCATTATGAATAGAATCCAAGTAGAATGGAAGAAATGGAGTGTTATACGACCATTGAGTACTAATTAAATTAAAAGAAAATTTTTATAAAATAACGATTGAAGCAATTATGCTATATGGGCTAAATGTTGGGCAGTTAAAGAACAACATTTACACAGAATAAATATATCAGAAATGAGAATTTCGAGGTGGATGAATTGTCAAACAAGAAAAGATAAAAATTAAATGACCTGTGATAATCTAAAGGTAAAGAGAATAGGTAAAAAAAAAAAAATGAGGGAAAGTGAACTCTGGTGGTTTGGACTTGTTAAACAAAGGCTTGAAATGACAGCTATAAGGAAAGTTGAGTTTATTCAAATAGAAGATAGAAAATGAGAAGAAAAGCCAAAAAACATGAATATAAGAAATTAAACAAGGAATGAAGACATTAGAGATTATTGAAAACATAGTGCATAATCATAAAGAATGAAACAACCTGGTCCATGTAACCAACCTTTCATAGGCGAGAAATAGCTTATGGTGATGATGGTGATGATGATACTTTGTTGTTCAACATGGACCATTAGTCATTTCTTTTTTCCCCCCTACTTTCCATCTCTTTTTGCACATGTGGCTGGTGTAATGCTATGGTGGCTCAGGCTTTATGGTAAAGTAATTAGCTGTGAACTGCTAATTCCTTGTTGGTGTCAAGGAATGTTGCATTCCTATATATCTTTCAATGTAAGCATCCGTATTGCGTGCAAATCAGGACCAACTTGTTGGGATACAACATTTGTAGGCATTGATATGTCGGGAACTGCTGAAGATGTAAATAGAACTTTTCTACTCGAATGTTGTCCATTCAGATGGGCTTTTTACAGTCCTGTCATGTAAAATTTCTGTACACCCATCTCTTAAGCATCAGAGCCAGCTGCCTAGCATTTCAACAGCTTATGTGGTGGATTTGTAACATGATTTGTAGATGTTAGATGGATCCTTACTTTTGGAACATATCATCACAGGTTGAGGAAAAGACCGAAAATGATGCCGATCCTGTCCACCCCATTGCGTCCTCGGACTCTTTTAGCGATGGTGAAGGGAATGAGATTTCTGCATCAGATTTAATAGACAGTATGCAGTCAAACCCATCCCCACGCCAATCCAGTTCATGTTGTGACTCTTCCAGTGGTAGCGAAGGGAATGCGAGTTCTGAATCAGATTCGAAGGTGTCTACATCTGAAAGGGATTCCATGAAGGTGAATTCATATCCATGCTTGAGTGGCCATACATTCTTTTTTCTTTTTACCACTTATTTTTTGGATATGTATTGTGTTGAAATTGTCTTGCTTTTCATTGCAAGAAGATAAGTGGTGAATTTCTGTGCTAAAGCTGAATATCTTTTTCTGTTTGGATTGTCTTTGATCTTTTCTGACACAGCAAGATAAGACAATTGGTGACTTGTCTGAGCATGGATATGTGCTTCCTGAGGTTGAACAACCTGCGTTTAAGTCATCTTCATCAGTGCCTCCACTGGAAGAAGTGGAATATTCTTCTGAACATCCTGAGATTAAGTCATCGTCATCAGGCCCTGTCCTGGATGAAGTGGAATACAGTTCTGATCTAGACTCTCAGCTACCCCAGAATTTACCGGTATGATTTGCCTACTTCAACTGTCTTTTCTCTACCATTTTTAGCTAGCTTCTGAAAACTAATTATTTTTATTTGTTCCTATTCTGTGCTATTCCTTGTTGATTTCCCAGTCTCAAGTCAGGATTAGATTTTGTCCAGCTGCAGTCCCATTTTATGCCTCAGATGATGTGCCAAGGAAGTCAACTGATTCATCTGCAAGCAAACTCATGCCATCTGTCTATAAAGGTGACATGGTTGCATCTAATCTTAAAAATGCCACCAAAGTTGCACCTCTTACAAATAAAGACAGGCTGATACTACGGAGACAAGCCTTGAAGATGAAGAGGCGTCCTCTATTTGCTATTGGTACACCCAAAATTTTCTTTAATGTACATTTTTTTTTTTTTTTTGGATTTTATCTGTTTCTGCATAACTTGTTATCATACTGCTTTAATAGTCAATAGCAATAATAAGCCCTAAAAAGTCGCCATTTCACAAATTTCTGGCCTTGATGCATTTCAACAATTGTTGGATTTATTGATGGTTTGGTGAAATTGGCCTACCTACTTTATATATTGTCTCCTGTCTATGTTTCTTGTGTTAGGGATGGAAAAGGAATCAGAGAGCTGTTCTGCATCCTTAAAGATTTTCTTAATACAGGCCATAACCTATATATCTAAAAACATGGGGATTGGGGGATCTCCTATTATAATGCTCAACGAGGCAGTGTTCTATGACTGCACTACATTTCCATGCCATATTTCCCTTCTAGTGCATAGTCTCTAAAAGATGCACAAAAAAAAAAAAAAAAAAAGAAAGAAAAAAAAAGAAAAGAAGAAAAAAGCTACCCATTACGTTTGACCCTAATCGCTCATTCTACGTGTTAATGTTGTTAGTGAATATGTGAAATTACTAATATGCCCTTCAAATTTCGGATGAAATTGAAAAAATTAAATGTTATAACTCACTAATGCCCTAATTGTGCTTGAATTCTAAATTTAGAGAGCAATAATTTTATTTTTTTCTATTTCATTTCATCATTTATTATTTTACAACAGGAGTATTTAAAAAAAATTTAACTTAAGGTTTTTGATGGAATGAGCATTTTTGGGATTATGAAAACGTAGTAGATGTATTGGGATTTTGAAAAACGTTGTGGGTATATTTCAGATTAAGACCAAATATAATGAATATATTTGGGAAAGCCTTGGAAAATGCTTGAACAACACCTTTCGTATCTCACATGGGAAAAAAAAATGGAATGCTTAAATCTTTCACAAATGCGGCACATGGTTGCCTCTATTTTTTGCAATGGCCAGAACTTTAGGTTCCATCTCTTGAACAAGAGAACAAAACCATATTCTACATGTAATATGTGGCTTAAATTTTTGGTTCTATAGTCTTTTGGCGTTCTCAACCATTTTTCTATTTAATGTTTTCATGCTCTTGCTCTGTCAGTTGGAATTTGGAAGACCCTAAGATCTTGGCAAATATCGGAGTTGTATAGCTGCTAGTAACTAATATTTCGGGGCCTTTTCTCACTTTGAGTTACAAGTGTTACATCTCAGCGACGTATTTACTATTACCACTGCACACTGTTACTATTATTATTATTATTTTTTTTGACCCATATGCCATTGCATTACCTAACATCAAGGGCAGACATAGGACTTTTCAGCAGTGTGGGAAAATTTAACATTTAGGGATGATATCATGATTTGAGAGGGGGAATTGTGTCAAAGCAAATAGTTTTGGAAAAATTCTTTAAAATTTTAAGTGAAATTGTGTACTTTTTAGATTTCAGTGGGGGCAGCTCCATGAAGATCCACTATTATGTCCAACATTAAAATCTTGCAACTTGCAAAATCTAATGAGTATTGATGCTGTAAACAGGGAGAAGCAATGCAATTGCTGGTGTAGCCAAAGCAATTACTCATCACTTTGAAAGAAGTTCCCTGGCAGTAGTAAACGTGAAGGGCAGAGCCAAGGGGACATCCATTCAACAAGTGGCTTTTGAGCTACAGGTCTGTGTTTATGATTGCACCCCCTTATTCTTCAGTTTTATGACAACAATATTATTCCAAAATTCCCAAATCCGTGACTTGTATTGTTTACTGGAATCATTTTTGGTTAAAGTAAGCAACTGCGAAACACCTTTTCTTCTCTTTCCAGCAAGCAACTGGTTCTATGCTGGTATCCGTGGAGGAGAACAAAGTTATACTCTACAGAGGTTGGCAGGCTGAACCGCGTGCATCTGTTAAGAGGAAGGAACTTGACATAGCTGAATCATGGGAGAGCAAAGCGACTGCAGTGCCGCCCCAACTCCTTGCCGCTGTTAGACTCGAGTGTGGATTGCAGAACAGTCAGCAGGACCTGTTCCAGCTTCTGTGAGAAATGGGAAAAATATAGAGTATAAAGACAAAAAGCTGCAAGATTTCCGCCCCCAGCTTTCTCCTTGTAACTCCCAGCCTGATTGAGGAGGTTGTTATGAGATGCCAAATACCTGTGCGATAATTGCATTTTTTTTAATATATTTTATATTATTCCACCTTTTTAATTGTAGAAAATTTGCATTTATATGAAGGTTTTATGTAAAAATATCGAAAATCATATTTTTATAATAAAACGTTCTTTTCAATGATTTTGGGATTTTTATGGGTTTATTAAGATTGTTGGGGCAAAATTCAAAGTGCTTTCGAGGTTTATGTAGCTGAGCAGGGTCTGCATGTATATTGATCAACATGCGCTGCCAGAGTACCCATCTCGGCACTGCACCTTCCCAAAGCAGCCATTGGTGTGCGAGCTGTGATCTGGTACTTGGCTTTCGTGCACTATGGTGCAAATATTTATTTTTTATTTTTGAATTTTTTTTTGATTCAGTTATTAATCTAAATATATTTAACATGTGTATTATGTTTTATCAATTTTGGTGATTTGTAGATCCGTGTTTTTGATTTTTTAAAATCAGTGGTTAAACTGTCCACCCCCCTATCCATTTGTATCATGGCTGTCCATAGCAACACAGGCCTCCCATCTCTTTCCAATTTTGGCAGCCATCGTCGCCAGATCAGCGACCTTTCTCTGCTCCGGTTCAAGAGGCAGCTTTTCGACGGATACTGCAGCCACAGCCATGGCCCACCATTCTCTCCATGATCAGCCATGTATCTTCCCTCGGTTAGCAATTGCAGCCACAACAGCTCCTAATTCCAGCACCAGCAGCAACGCAATCAGCGCCGGCGGCAGTTTCTTTTTCCGTGTTTAAGCCGATGTGGATTGCAACAATACTTCTTAGTAAAAAGTGGCATGCTATTTTTTTAGGGTGTGTTCGGTAAGTTGTAAAACTTTTGATGAAAAGTTTTGTATGTAAAAGTTGTAAATCAGTAGAAAATAATGTGATAGTATAGGGGTAATGATTAGTAATAAAAAAAATAAATTTAAAATAAATAGGTTAGTTGTATTGGTAGTTGTGTAGAAATGATTGAAAAGTAGAGTTGTTGTATAGAAATGTGTAAAAAATAATTAAAAAAGAGTAATTATGGAGAGTGAAAAGTTTTATATTGAAAAATTTTAATTTGACAACTTTTTCAAATTGCCAAACACACCCTTAAACTGTAGCTCCACGGAATCCGGCCGTCAGATCCGTGGCAAAATCATCTCCAACGCCTGCATCAGGGTTGTCGCTCTTTCTGTAATCATTCGGCATCAACGATCAGAAATCAACAATCCATCTGATAATCTACCAGCAATCTTGCAATCCATCGGCCCATTATTAAAGCTATTAGCGGTGATCATCTCAGCCGCTCAATCGGCAGCGGAAATTCAAATCTGCCTATCTCCCACCTAGCAGGTGCGGCACACGTGTTCCCCAAGGTTGCGTTATAAACTTTCCAACTATGCATTTTTGTATTTTAAATCTGAAAGTTTGGCTATTAGTATTTAAACCTAGGGCCCTTATGGTGTTAAAAAACACAGTAATGATCTTGTAAAATTTCCCATCTTCATATTTTAAACCATCTAACTTTATATATTTGCATTTTAACTCCTAAAGTTTGTCATTGCATATGCATTATCTTATGTGTATCATCTTATGAAAAAAATAATGTGAAAGACGGACTATGATCAGTACAAAAAGAAAAGGTAAAAAAAAAGAAAAATGCTAAAATGTTTATCAGCTATCTTATAAAATTGTACATGAGCTATCTTATAAGAGACCTGATTATATACAATATATTGTATATATGCTTAAGTTAAAATATTTATTTTTTAATTTTAATTTTATTTTATTTTTGATTTTGTGTTCATAAACTTATTTTCCTAAGTGTATTTAATTTATATGTTAAGTTTTTGCAATTTTACAATACTTTATACATTTATTTTTTATTTTTGAAACTCATCAATTTTAGGGGCACATAAATCATTTTTCACCCCTAAAAAACTTGATTCTTAAAAATAAAAAATAAATATGTAAAAGTATTGTAAAATAACAAAACTTTATATATATTAAATACACTTTGAAAAATATATTTATGAAGAATAAAAAATGAAATTAAAATAAAATAAAAAATAAATATCGTAACTTAAGCGTATATAATATATTATATATAATCATAACTCATAAAGTTACACATGGGTAAAAATTCAAAAGAAGCATGTTTTGATTTCTTTATGGACTTATGTCAGATTTTTAAATAACTTGCAACTTGATTCTTACCATCTAAAAATTTTATTTCTATTATATACTATGATAATTCGGATTTTGTTAGCTCTTCTTAGTTGCAAATTTAATAAAATATTTAATTCTAATTTTTGATAAGAAGATTTGCATTTACCTTCATTTTTTATTGCTTAATATAGTAAAATCATTTGAATAAAATTTTTGAGCTTAATATTATTTTTGCATAAATTTTATGAAAATATTTTAAAAATAATTTTAAATAAAACGTTTAGTTAAAACTATTTAAGTGTAATAACGTTAAATAAGTAAATATGAAAACATACAAATTATTAGCGATGGAATACTTAAACTAGTGTTCTGGTAGTATATGTAATTTGATGCACATGACAAACTTTGGAGGTATATAATGCAAATATATAAAGTCAGAGAGTTTAAAATACAAAGTATTTTAATAGTGTTTTTTAATATCATGAGGGTGAGGGTTTAAAATGCACAAAAATTAAACTTCACAAGGTTTAAAATGCAAGTTAATTTTAAATATACCCAAAGTCTTTGCTCTTAATTTCAAATATACCTATTAAATAGGAAATCTTACACATATATATACTTACTAAGAAAATCTCAAATATCAAATATACCTCAAACCGTCACTATTCGTTAGAAGACTATCAATATTGAAAGAAAATAACAAATATATCCTAGACTTAAGGCTTGGTTTAACTCTAACTAATTTTGGATCCTCACAGAAGAAACCATTTTTTGTTCATAGATATAAGGAAATATTGGTTAAGACATCTACTATCTCACATTGACATCTAAGGCAGTCTCAAACCAAGCCCTAAGTGTAGGATATGTTCGTTATTTCCTCTCAATATTAACAATCTTCCAACGGACAATAATAGTTTAGGATGTATTTGATATTTAGGGCATTCTAAGTGAGTATACATGAAAAATTTAATACTTAATGAGTATCTTTGAAATTAAAAATGAAAGTTACAAGTATATTTGAAATTATCCCTTAAAATGCTAATAACTAAATTTTGGAATTTAAAATATAGTAAGGGTTTAAAACGCTTCGCTGTTTGAAAGCAGCATGTTGAAGAGAGATATCTGTTGTTTTAGGCAAAACGTGAGCAAGAATGCATGCGTATGATGTCGAGGCATCAAGCAAAGTTGGATACGTGGATGCTTATAACAATGCCTCGCAACACTTCATCAAAGTGGATGAAAGATGCTCATGACTCCTATCTTACGTACAAAAATTGTTAAAGTTATATATCAGTTTGAAAACTATTGATTTAACATCTAAACTACTGTACACATTTTTTTTCTAAATGGATGGAAGATTCTATATATTATAACATTTTATGAATGAATTTAAGTATTTTTCATAATTTAATATAATTATATTTTTTAAGTAGGATGATCCTCTCAAGATTCTGAGTAAAATGATTTTTTTTGTCATATTCGATTTTTTTCATCATAAATATTTATATATCAATGTATATATTGAATATAAATTTTAATAAAATGTAAAAAGTGAGGGGTTATATATGATCATCAAATCCTATTTAAATAGGGTTTACCAACTTTAAGTATATATTAGTTATAGAGTGCAAGTGTTGAATGAAATTTTAAAAAATACATGAGTGAAAAGGTGTTATTGACAGATATAAAGGCTTAATGAAAATTTTTTCAAACTTGTAATCTTGTTCACATGATTAACTTTTTAAAAATTTTCCTCAATGAATTTTAAATTTGTAGTACAATTATATATGACTAGTTGTACATATGCTTATTCATTTGCAGAGGCCTGGTCAAAACCGCCTCTTATATGTGGCTTCATTCCCTTCTTCATGTCACCATCACTTTCCAAAAAAAAGGGGCTTCAATGCCACCTTTCCTACAAATCCTTCTAAAATTATGGGATCACAACCAATAGATTAATCGACTTATTAAAAGGAGAATCCACACTGAAGGAGACTTCGGCTCTCGACGATTATTATAGTTCTACTCCTCTCACAATCCTGAGGTTTCCTAATCCTATCAGGAAACCATCTTCACAAACTTGTAAACTTGTGAAGATACTCTTCGAACTTTTACACTTGGCATCGTCTATGAGAACAAAACTAGAAATCCGTTTATACTCTTTTCCTTTCCCACGCTTCTCCTTATTATTTGTTTTCCCCTTTTTTTTCTCTCTATTATGGAGCACAATCAGTCCATGTTTGACTTGGAGAATATCAAATAAAGGGGTGAGGTGCAAAAGGATGTCGCACACCAAAATGCAAAGGAGGCCTCTGCCGAAACCAATTTTGGAGAAATGAGTTCCAATGTCCCTATCACCAAGGAACAATTCTAGGAGATGTCGACCACATTATGAGAATGGAAAGCTCAAAAGCACTCAACATCTTCATCACCTCGTCAAATGGTGTCCTCGATACGCAAATCCAAACGCAAAAACCCGGTGGTAATACTTCTTCTACCCCTTTCCGTGATTCATCCATACTTCTAGGTACTTGCCTTTCACCCTTGAAATCATAAAGAAGCCTCTCCCTCACAAGTTCAAACTCATAGTCATGAAACCCTACGATGGGCACTCTGATCTTCAGGACCATGTTGGCACCTTTTGCATTAATGTAGACCTAATGGGTTTGTCAGATAACATAAGTGTCGGGGTTGACCCTTGAATTTATCAAGTTCAATTTTATCGAAGGGTTATGCCCTAGCCGACTTTACACAAAACTCAAAGGTCATGAACCATAAATTGTTGGAAAATTATTCAAAATCGCACATAAGTGGATTAACACCGAAGAGCAAATGAAACAAAGGAAGCAAATGCTTTAGAATAAGAAAAACAAAGGGTTAACCAGAAAATAACCTCAAGGCTTTGACCAACAATCCATAGAAAAAAGGGTTGAAAAGGACCCCTTTTTTTTACTCCTAAGTATCAGAAATACACCTCATTAACACCTTCGAAGGATAAAATATTCCTTGCCATTAAAGACAAAGACCTCCTAAAGAAACAAACCAAATGAGGGCCCCTTTAGAAAAAAGGGACACCTCTTGCTGGTGTGTATATCACGAGGATCATTGCCATTCCACAGAAAGGTACATTCAACTGAAGAACGCTATTGAAGAACTCATCAGGAAGGTTCTACTCACCCAATTCATAAAAAGGATTGAGGAAAAAGGCTTCATTATCACCCCAAGCCAGGATCAAGATCTAAATTCGAATCATCAAACACTCCCACATATAGAGTCATCTCCACCATTCATGGAGGCCTTGCTTGTGGAAGCAGCATCCATTTAGAAAAAGGAGGTATGCACATATGGAGGTAACATCTAGCAAAAAATCTTCCCCTTTATCAAAATATACCTTTTATATGAGTGAAGAGGACTCTTTGCACATCCTTCACGATGATGCCATTATCATGGACACCGTCATATCCAACTAGACAGTTTGCTGAATCACAATTGACACTGGTAGCTCTGCCGACATTTTATTCATCAAAGCCTTTGATAGGATGAAGTTATCAAGAAAAAAATTACGTCTTCACACTAGACCCCCTGATTAGGTTCATGGGAGACGAAGTAACTGTAGAAGGATTAATCACATTTCTTTTTAAAATTGGTACCTGATAAGTCTCAAAATTTTCATATAAGTTTGTGTTAAATTCACTAATTTAAATATAAAATTATTAATTAAACATAGGTTTTATGTGAAATTTCATGAAAATTATTTTTCATAAAGTCTTTAATTTTGTTATAAAACAGGTCATTTTGCAATACTTTTGAAAATATAAAATTATGAAGATAATGACACAAGCTAAGAAGGAAGTAAATAAGCTCAGAAAAAAAAAGAATTTAGAATGTTTGCTAGCTATCTAAATGATTTAAATGGCTTAAATTGGTCACATATGGTTTAATATTTGCGAAGAAATGTATGGTAATTATAAAATAGGTTAAATTATCTTGGGATCATTACTATGGATATTAAAATAATTAAAAAAGAGTTTTGAACTTAATTAATGATTTAAATTATTAAAATCACGATTACTTGTGCACAAGATCAAGTGTAGCACCGGAGCACTGATTCGGTGCTCCATCATCTTCTTAGTCAGGCACCCACCCCTTCCGGCAAACAAAACAACCAGATGTGAAGATCCAGCCATCCGAAAAATTTGTGCAGCAAAACGGTGAACGAAAGCCCACCAGACTCGGTCTGTCTCTTCTTCAGCCCATTTCATCAGCAGCCCAAATACCGGCAACCATTAAAACAGAACCAAGGCAGCCATGGATACCACCTTGCCCTCTTCTCCTTAACCGGCGGCCATTCAGAAACACACAACCGAGCAACTTATTGCCACCTCAAAACCCACAAGCAACGAACCATCTTCCCTAATCACCGGCAACAATGAAAATCAGGCCCTAATTGGAGAACCCAAATTCTAGCAGCTTTCATTAAACCCACCACTGCCCCAAAGACAGAAAAATCTAAAATGTCCCTTTTACAAAAATCAGATGGTACAACCTCCTCTGCCTCAATTCGACCAGAAGGACTTCAACCCTCAACCCATCTTTAAAACCGACAAATCTCAAATTGCAGCAAGACCAAATTTCGGCAACAAAAAATTCAAGCAAGCCCAAATTGTAGTATCGGCTAAGAAATTTCAGCCAATAGATGAAACTCATCTCTTCTCAAGCGCCGGCAATTGCAGATCGCAGCCATTTGCATCATTTCCATCGCACCTGCATATGCTCGAGTTTTTATAGCCATTGATTTGGCTATAAGGATCCAGCTCGCCCAAAAAAACCCAACTTCCAAACTCCATCTTCCATCGAGTTTTTCTTCTCTTCTCTCTCTAGTTCTTCTATTCTTTATTCTCTATTCTCTCTTTCTTTCGTCTCCTTCTAATCTCTCTCTCTTATTTCTACGCTCTCTTTCTTTCTCTTTCTATCATCTCCCTTCTCCTTTTCTCTCTTTCTCTCTCTCTTTCATATATTCTGATTGCAAGTAAATCTCAAATAATTCATAGGATTCAACCTGACTTACCATTATTCTACACTATCTTCAGCATAGTATTAGCTTTAATGTATTTTAATTAATTTTAATTAAATTGGTGATCATAGTGCTCTTAACGACAAACATTTGGTTCACATCAATTTTTGACGCTATTGTCGGGGAGGCGTATGAAGGTTTGAATTTTTAGTGTCTTTAAATTCTCTTTATTTGCTTTCGGTAGTGTAATTTTTATTGCTTTATTTATCTGCTTTCTTTATTTATTACATTAGAACTTTAGATTACCAACTTCAACTCTTTCCCGATTTTAATTAGTAATTTTTTTGAGTTTGATCTTTGGTCTAATTAAATTTTTATTTTACAACCAGAGGTTGTTGTTTAGGCTATAAGTTTAAAGGCAAAAGTCTAAGTAGATTTGTGGTTATTTAATTAGAACTTTGTGAAAGCAAGGGGAGCCTCCCACAATCCCCCTCTTACCTGGCTGACCAAAGGAAGTGTTATAGAATTTAATTCCACTTTAGTACTTCTCGATACATGAATTACTAATTTGAAATTTTTTTAAAAAAACTTTAAAAATTAAAAAAAATTAAAATTTAAGAATAGACTTGAATTTCATTGCTCAAGAGTTAGGTAAGTTGAAACAAGTAAAACAAATGCTTAATGACTTCCTTTCTACTCAACCTTTAAATAGTTCATTCTTAAACACATCTCCTCCCTTACAAATAGAATACTCTAATGTGGCTCGATTTTCTCCCTTGAATCAAGAAGAAAGTCAGAATTTTCAAGAGTTTCCTACACCGGATTACAATTCATTTCCAAATACCTATAACTCAGGATGGATAAACTCCTCTAATTCTTCTTGGATAAAACAGTAAACTCAATCTGTTTTCCCACATCCACAGACCCAGTGCCCACTTTAGCAAAGTCAAATTTCAAATTATCAATGTCAATCCAGTTTTTATGAAAATACATATCAACCACCTGTGTATCTTGAAGAAAAATTTTCATCTCCTCAACCTTATAAACAATCTTCTCTTCACACTTACAATTATAGAGGTTGTTTGGCATTCGGTAAAACTTCGATGCCAATTTAAAACTTTTTAGCATGCAGGGATGTCGGGGCAAAAAACGTCCCATCATCCCTGCGCCCTCTGTCAATGAAAAACCGTACGCAAAGTGGGGAAGGGCGAGAAGGTGGCGAGAGAAAATATCCAAGCTGCATTGACACTAATCCTCACCGCAACTATTGCGTTGACGCTGAATCAATTCGGCGACATCGCCAGTTCCATAGCCATGAAAGGTCGCACAGAACATTGCATTAATGGCGTTGTATCAATTATGTACGAATGACTAGTTTTGACAAGTTTTCAACACGTTAAAACACGTCAACAAATTTCTCCCATTGCCAAACAGCCCCATAATGAGAAATTTGATGAATTGAAACAATGAATTATTAATAATGGTCAGAATTTTCAAATAATTGTCAGACCATAGAAAATCAATTTTCAGAGTATCAGTATAAATTTGATCATTATAAAAATACACACTTACAATCACATCCCCCACAAGAGGACTTCTCAAATTTCCCATCATATCAAGTCAATTATCAACAATCTCCTCGAGTACATAATGTTATGGAAAAGTTTGAAAAATTACAACAAATGTTTCTCAACTTTGTTGCTGCTCAACAATAGTTTGTTGCTATGATGGAAAGTCAAGTGAATAGGCTAGTAGAACTTACTAGAAAAATGGATGAAATTAGTAGTCAACCAATTGACATCCCAACGAGTAATTTAGATTTTCAAACACAATTAGACTCAATACCACATGGAGATCCATACTTTCAAGCTGAAACCATAGATTTAACATTTCAATGGGATGAAATCTTAATTGATTTACATAATTCATTAACAATTGGTGAAAGCTTCACTAGCCAAACCCAAAATCAAGTGAAGGTGAGTTATAATGAAAGATTTATTGAAGATAAGTTCAGGAAAAATGATACGGAAAAGGAGATAATTGATGAATGTTTTAATAGGTACCTACCTAAAATCCCCTTTCTAAGTGCTCTACAAGGTGAACCCCTTAACAAACAAAAATTAGGTCAAAAGGAAGAAAAGAAGAAAAGTAATAATGAACACATTGAGGATAAATTGTGTGGAGAGGAACCTAATGAACCAATATCACTTCAATAAATCAATTTGATTGTCAAACTCAATTAGACCCATTATCACAAGAAAATTCACGGCCTGAGAATTTGATAATAATTACACCATTACGTAGTGATGGTTTCTTACATCATAAACTTAATGAAAATTTCTCTTTTCAAAATCAAAAAAATGTAATAGAAAATAATGAAAAATTAATTAACAGTGAGTTGGAAGGAGAAAAAGATCAAGAAAATGTTGAGAAAGGTGATAATAGTTATGTTAGGTTTCAAATAGTAATAAAAAAAATCGAATTATTGTTGAGGTGAGAGATAAAGAGCATATTGAAGATAAGTTGGGAGGAGATGAACATGAGAAGGAAATGATCAATGAAAATTTTAAGAAATACATATTATGATAATACAAATGTGATATTATGATGATAAAAGATGTGTGTGAATAATTGATTTGGTGTTGAAAATATTTTAGCATGTTATGACCACTTATTATGTGGATAGGCGAAAGTCATCAGTAAAGTTGTGCAGTAAAATGCATGCTAAATTTTTTGATAATAGAATTTTGAGCTGAAATTTTGTGAAGAAATATTAATTGAAGATAGAAATTCAACGCAAAAATAATTGTCTCAATCGGAGTTGCTACAGAAAGTTATGGACGAAATGGTGTAATATTTCATAACTGAAAATGGGTCATTTGTGGGCCCACATAGCCTAAACGATGACAACACAGCCTAGGCCATGTTGCTTTCTATTTTAAATGTGGGAGGGGTTTAAACCCTCCCCATTTCATCTCATTTCCTTCCCTTCTTTCTCTCCAAGACCCTAGCTCTCAACCCAAATGAAAAAACTATCGAAGAGAGCTTGGAGCTTAGGAGATCGTGAAGATTTTTGGGTAAACCTGAATTTGAGGTAAATAGGTTATTTTCTAAAAACATGAATTTGGGCTCGAATGATGTTGTTTTTGTGACTGTTTGTAGGCGCTGTGTTTGTTTTTGTGATTTGAATGAATTGTTGAGGGATTGGTAAATAAATGTGTAGAACCTTAATGAATGTGTAGAAACTACGTATAAATGAATGTGTAGAAGAACTTTAATGATGTGAATAATGTGTTTCAAATTTTTAGGGATATATGTGATATTGAATTATTTATATTAGAACTTGTGATGGACTTGATGAATAAGGGTTGCATAAATTGAGATGAGACTTGAACTTTATGTTTAAGGATATTGTTGAATGTTTGTTGGAATTTGATGGAGATGAAATAAAAATATTTAGAAGTATTTTTATATGATATTATTATGTGTTGGGTGGAATTCCATAAATTTTGAGCGAGTTTGGTTTAATTTTCATATGTTGCTTATAATGTGTTTGTTGAATTTCCTAAGTGAGGCTTAATGTCTAGAAGCTATGTATAAATAAATGTGTATAACCTTAATAATGTGAATAATGTATTTCAAGCACTTAAGGGCATGTATAATGCTGAATTATTTGGATTGGAACTAGTGAGAAGCTTGATAGACATGAGTTGAATGAATTGAAATGGGGCTTGAACTTTGTTGTTGAGGATATTGTTGGATGTTTGTTGGAATTTGTGAGGAATTGACATGAGTTGCTCATTTGAATGGATTTCGTGATGGTTTGGTGTAGGCTTTTGAATGTCAAATGTTGATTTGATGAATTGTGGCTAGACCCTTCGAAAATAGGTTGCTCTTGTTAGCTATGTGTCTGTTAATGGTTTTGATAGACCAATGGTGCCTGGTTTGAAATGAGCATTAGATATTATTTTAGCATCAGCATGATGCATATAAAATGTGTGATGCATATGCATGGTTTGAATAGGGTTGTTCATAACCCTTGATTGATATGAGGATAGGGTTGTTCATGGTGGGGTTAGTTTGTTTCTTATATGTATTTGTGGCATGACATAATTGTGTGTAACTAGTGAGAACCTAACATTTGCATCACATGTGGTGACATAGCACACTTAATTAGTTTAGCATTAATTTGTTGTTGATTTTATTGACTTCACCTACTTATTAAGTTTACACAACTCACATGTTTGTTTTTAATATTTTAATATGATGGGCAGTGCAAGTACCTAGTTGTGAGCCTAAAATAAGTCATATTGATTCCAAATTGAGGCATATTGTGATAAGTATAAGTTGTGAGCCTAAAAGCATTAAACGACACATGCAGGGGTTAATCTACACAACACAAGCATGCAACAAATCAAATACTTAGTCCCAAATTCTCAAGAACCAAAATAATATAGTTTAGACATCAATTCATCTCAACTTCCCATCTATTGAAGTTTAGTTCATGAATATGGCGTTAAATCCCATTAAAACCCAATTTGAATGTATTCCCAACAATAGAGAAAAGGAAGATAGAGAAAAAGAGAGGCTAAAACTCTCGAGTCTCCACCAACGAGATTGGATCTCCTCTTCGGACGATCTTGAATCAGAAGTCCTTTCCTTTCTCTCTTTGGCTGCTCCATATACGCCCTCCTACTCCGCACACCTCCCTAGGTATAGGCTTGTACCTTTTTTAACTTCGTACGAAACACATGTAGAAACACACGTGTGCCGGGGTGGCGCTGTGGCACCATGACGCCCATTATGCGGCGCCTAGGTTCCAACTCTCTGGAAGCATATCGACTGAAGGGCTTCTAACGAGTTTCTGTATGGCGGTGAAGTGGCGCCTAGGCGCCAACTTTCTGAAAGCTAGCTAATTTAAGAATTTCTTCAGGCACTTAGGCACCACCACTAATCAAGGTGCTAATGAACTTGATTCTTCTTTTGGCACCATTCTTCATTCCATCACACTCACAAGCAGTTAGCCACCCGTCTTTCCTGCAAAACCAGCCAAAACTCAATGAATGAACTTATAAGTATCTATTTTATACTAAAAATGCATAAAAACTACATATTGTTCCTAAAATGCAAAGTGAATAAAAATGAAGCTAAATAGATGCAAACCAACCACATTCTCTTGGACTAACATGCAAAACTAGTCTAAAATGAGCCATAATAACTCACATTTTTACGAGTTATCACACCCTCAAACTTAAATGATGCTAGTCCTCGAGCAACACATGAAAACAAAATGAATGAATGAATGAGAGCTCTATCAACTCAACCTGATTCCAATTATACTTTTAACAATTATGTTCCTCCACTCAACAGGGCAAAGAACAACCTTAACTTGAAAAAATGCATAAAAAATATCAATTTTCCAAAATAGGACATGCGTTTTCATTTTCATTCTCAGATTAAGTTACATGTAAATGATAATGTTATTAGTCCAAAGGGATAATTTAATCTTGCTAATCTTCCTCCTGATCAAAAGAAACTGGTTAGAAAATGAACACAAAACAAGTGAATCAACAAGATGTTGATTCATTTGATTTCATTTTGCCCAACTGCACATTCTTCCCCCCTCCCCCTCCAAACTTATTACATGACTCTTCACACCATATTTTAGGGTATTTGGAGAGATGTTTTCTATTTTTTTGGCTCTCCTTATCATATTCAGGATATCTGAAGAGAATTTTCTTTTTAAAGCGTTATTACTGTGACTTTCTCTTGCCTTTTTATGTGAACATTGTCATTTGTTGATGTCAAGTCTCGGTCACTCAGCTTAGGTCAATCACCCCCTCTCATTATTCCGATAATCTGGTAAGGGTACTGAACATGCAAATTAACCTATTTTAAATCTCATCAAAAGAAAATTGTGAAATTTTACACATTACTTAGACAATTTATTTCCTTAAAGTGCATGGTTACCACACATTTAACTCAATTCTTATCATTTCAGTTGAAAAGATTAGCATAGAATTGAATTATAATAATGTACTATAAGATTTATTCTAATTTATTCACATGTCACTTGCAAATTTCCTTAACACAGTCCTTAGCATGAATTTTCATTTTTTCATGAAATCGATTTCAAGTTAAAGTTTTTCTCAACCTTGCACATTTTTCTTTAAAATAGATTGAAACAAGATAATTTTCACAAGCAAAATTTGACATGATATGCAATCTAACACTTATCCGAAATATAAATGCAGACACACTAAAAGGAATTATACACCACCAAACTTGAGAGATGCATTGTCCTCAATGCATGAAACTACATGAAACCTAAATAATCATAGACTGAGAAATAAGTACAAAAGTAATATAAAATGAAGAGGACGGTACTCCACTAGGCATCTGATGCAGAGGAGTGATCGTCATGCTCACTTTCTTCACCAGGCTGATGTGAAGACTGACCAAAAGAGGCTAGGAACTCAAGAGGTGTTGACAGGAACAGTTGTAAAGCCGTCATATCGATCTGTCGATCCTCCATGAGTCTTTGAAAATGAGCCTCCATAGCCCCATTGGACTGCTGTAGAAATCGGGCTTAGGCTACCATTAAATTCTCCAGGTTGGTCAGCCTCACACTAGTTGGGAGCAGTTGAGATGAGGAAGTAGTCGGTGGTTGTGTTGTTGGACGAGTAGTGGCAATGCTGACTCGGGATGGTGCGTGAAAAGATAGGTCATCGACGATAGCTTGGAAATTCAATACCTCTTTTGTGACCTCCTATCGTACTCCAGCTCTTTTGCATAACTCGATGATTAGTGAAGGGAATCAATAACTACCTCTAGGTTCTTGAGAACTAGCACATATCTGATTGTATAAGAATCTCCCCACATCTATAGATAAGTCCGAGTAAAAAGCATGAAGGAGAAGCGTCTGATCCATTGTGATATCACTCAAGTGGTTCGACGGCATCAGCCTGGGGGAGATAAAATAAAACGTCACCTTCCCATGATATAGGAGATCACCGTGTTTGAAAGATGTTAATTGTCCTCCCGTCGATTTCCACATTGGTGTTCTTTCATAATAGCCTTGAATGATCGTTGTGATATCCCTTTCTTCTCCCTCCAACAGTTCCTCATATTAATCCGAGTAATCAATATTAGGCATCTCGTAAAAGGCTTGATGGCTTCGAGATGAAAGGGAACTATTTTGCCTCTGACCTTGACCCCGCCCTGATCATGCTCGACTGCATTGACATAAAATTCCTTCATAATAGGTACAATAGCCGACTGTGGCTGTGCAATAAACTTTTGTTATCTCCGGGCATTGATTGCGTTGATAAAAATATCGGAGAAGAAATCAATTTTAATCCCCTGCTCAGGTATGAGATGTCTCTTCTGTAATGAGTCAATGTACCTCTTAAACGCCTGAGCCAATACAAAGTGGTTGGCATCGAAATCAATGGGGTCTTGGGTTTTCTTTTGTTTCGCAAAGGAAGAGGAAGCCATATTTTCAATATGTGTACTATACTGAATCAACCAACCCAATATAATGCCAATCCACAAGATTTTTAGTAAGTCAATCCAAATCAATCACCACTCCCACTCCCTAAACTCCAAACCACACTTCCAATCACCAATAATCAATCCCAATGCACCATATCACATTCAAAACTACACATGGATTCCAATATGAAGACAATTAGGCCAATCAAAGAACAAGAGAAGTTACCCCTTTAGCTTTCTACCAAAGCTGAAGTAGGAGGCTACTCTGCATTGCTGCCGTGGCGCGAATTTGTGGCGCCTAGGCGCCACTCAACTGCACTCGAAAATCGGCACCGACCAGAAATGGGGAAGGAGACAGGGGGTGAATGGGGGATGGAAATGAAGGAAAAAGTGAATGAAAATCGCGTGTTAGAATGGGGTGTAGGGATAGGAGATGGAGAAACTTGATTTGGGGAGATTGGGGATGGATCTAGAGATGGAAGAAGGGTAGAAATGAAATGGGAGAAGGAGAAGGAAATGGAGGAGAGATTGGGGAAGGAAGAGAGAAACGAGAGGAGAAATGGAGCAGAAGAATAGGAGCTAGGGTTTGGAGAGGGGAAGAAGAGGGGATTAGTTGCTCACGCAGTGACGTTGATGGTGTAAAGCCTAGGTGTCAACTTTCTGCCTTCACCATGCATCACAACTCGTCACGCAGTGCCAGGGCACCAAGTTGGGGTGCTGCAACGCCAATGCTCTTTTTTCTCCACTTTGTTCTGGCAATTAGTGAACACGTTTGCTTTCCATGAACTTGAGTTTTTTGTGCTTTGAGTGAAGTCATATGCATCCCTTCACTGAAATCTTCCTGAATTTCAATCTTTTCAGTCCAAGGAAGAGACTTTTTAATTGATGGATTAGAACTGCCATGGTCTTAAGCTTCTCCATACTCCAAAAAGAAATCTTAAGATGTATCAAAATCAAAGAGGAATAATGGGTTGCCTCCCATTCAGTGCTAAGTTTAACATCCTTAGTCTGATGTTCTATTTTTCTATGGATCTTCCAATAATACCACCTCCTTATAGCACTGCAGATCTTTCTCCAAATAATGTTTCAATCGCTACTCATTCACCACAAAACTGCCATTTGATTTCTCATTGAATACTTTCACTGCCCCATGATCAGTTGCTTTCACCACAATGAATAGACTTGGCCATCGCGACTTGAATTTTTCAGGAAAAAGCTTCAATCTAGAATTGAATAGCAGCACTTTTTGTCCTGGCTTGAATCGCCTACGCAGGATCTTTTTGTCATGTCATTTCTTCACTTTCTCCTTGTAAATCTTGGCATTTTCATAAGCTTGCATTCTAAACTTATCCAGTTCATTAAGTTGCAACAGTCTTCGCTCACCAGCATGTTGCATATTCAGATTTAATTTCTTGATTGCCCAATAAACGTTATGCTCCAACTTAAGTGGCAGATGACAAGCTTTTTCATATACTAACTGATAAGGAGACAATCCAAGCTGAGTTTTGTAGGCAGCGCGATAGGCCCATAACGCATCATCCAACTTGAGAACCAATTCTTGCGAGATGACCCAATTGTTTTCTCGAGGATTTGTTTTAATTCTCTATTGGCAAGTTCAACTTGTCCATTGGCTTATGGATGATATGTCATGGTGACTCTGTGGTGTACTCCATACTTATTTAAGATCGCCATGAACTGCCTATTGCAGAAGTAGAAACCTCCATCACTAATAATCACCCTCGGTGTGCTAAAACGAGTAAAGATATTCTTTTTACCGAATTAGGAATTGTTTTAGCATCACTCATTGGAGTTGGTATTGTTTCAACCCATTTGGACACATAATCTACTGCGACTAAAATGAATTGATTGCCAAAAGAAGGAATGAAGGGTCTCATGAAGTCGATACCCCAGACATCAAAGATTTGCACTTCAATGGTATTAGTGAGTGACATTTCATGTCGTTTTGTGATATTCCTGGTACGCTAGTGTTGATCGTACCGTTTAACAAATGAATGAGCATCTTTGAATAATGATGGCCAGTAAAACTAGATTGGAGTACTTTTGCTGTAGTTTTGTCCCCCTGAAAGTGACTCTCATTTGGCGATGAATGTCAGCTTTGCAGTATTAGTTCTATCTCATATTCCAGAATGCATCTCCTATATAGCTGAACAAAAATGACTCATCCCAAAAGTAAAACTTGACGTCATGGAAAAATTTCTTCCTTTGATGAGAATTCATCTTCGAAGGTAATATACCACTGACTATATAGTTTACCAAGTTTGCATACCACGGTGGACTTCCTTGGGAGATTGAGAATAGCTCCTTATCCAGGAATGCTTCTTGCATTTATTCCATGTCTTGGAACTGCTAGCTTCTCTCTAGGCGGGATAAGTGGTCAGCTACCTGATTTTTAGCTCATTTTCGGTCTTTAATCTCAAGATCGAATTCTTGTAATAACAAGGTCCACCGGATCAAGTGTGACTTTGCATCTTTCTTTTCAATCAGGTATTTAATTGCAGAATGATCTATGTACACAATCACATTAGTTCTCACCAGATAAGCTCTAAATTTCACAAATGCGAAGACTACCATCGGTAACTCCTTTTCCATAGTGGTGTAGTTTCGTTGCGCCTTATTCAAAGTTTTGCTGGCATAGTAAATGGAATGGAATATCTTGTTTTTCCTCTGGCTCAGCACTGCCCCAACTACAAAGTCAATCGCATTACACATTAATTCAAAAGGGAGGTTCCACTTAGAAGAAATGATGAGCTCTGATATCAATCTCTTTTTCAATCTGTGGAACAATTGCATACATCCCTTATCGAAATCCAATGGCTCATCCTTTTCTAGCAGCGTACATAGAGGTTTAGCAATCTTTGAGAAATCCTTGATGAATCTTCTATAAAATTCGGCATGTGCCAAAAATTGCAAATGCCCTTTACTGATATAGGAGGAGGAATCTTTTCAATTGTCTCAATTTTCGCCTTGTCGACTTCAATTCCTTGTTTGGAAACTTGATGCCCGAGCACTATACCCTCTTACACCCTGAAATGACATTTCTTCAAGTTAAGAACTAGGTTTGTGTCTTCACAACACTAAAGTATTTTGGAGAGATTGACAAAAAACTCGTTGTAAGAATTCCTAAATACTAAGAAGTCATCCATAAATACCTCTAGGAAATCTTTGACCATATTAGTAAATATAACCATCATACAATGTTGGAATGTGGCTGGTGCGTTGCATAGGCTAAAGGGTATTCACCTGAATGAGAATGTGCCAAATGGACATGTGAAAGTGGTCTTTTCTTAGTCTTCAAGTGCTATCATAATATGGTAGTAGCCTAAATAACCATCCATAAAACAATAAAATTCCCGACCAGCTAACCTGTCTAGCATCTGGTTGATGAACGAGAGCAGAAAGTGATCATTTCTGGTGGCTTTGTTCAACTTCTGGTAGTCCATACATACTTTCCAGCTTGTAACTGTTTGTGTTGGAATTAATTCATTATTCTCATTGGATGCTACCATCATTCCACCCTTTTTTAGAACACATTGTACCGGGCTAACCCAAGAACTGTCGCAGATAGGATATATGACACCTGCATCAAACCATTTGATAACCTCCTTTTTAACTACTTAATCTGCTCTATGCTTCAATGGATGACATAGAATTCTCCTCTAATTGAATTTTGTGCATACAAAAAGACGAGCTAATTCCTCTGATATCGGCAATGGTCCAACCGATAGTCCTTTTGTGGTCCCTGAGCACTGTAAGCAATTTTTCTTCTTGTAAGGAATCCAATGCTGAAGAAATGATAAATGGAAGCAAGGATTCAGCTCCCAAATACACATATCTTAGATGGGTCGGAGAGGTTTCAGCTCCAAAATGGGCGGTTCTTCAATTGAGGGCTTTAAGTGTTTAAATGACTCCGACTTGAGCTCCAACAACTCGAGTTTTTGTGGATAGCGTGTAAAAGTAAGAGATTGCTGCAAGTAATGTATCATTTCAATCGATTCTTCATCAGCTTCATTTACTTCTCCGACTAACGATGTTTCCAAAATATCCATGTGAGAGGTAACCTGGAACTTGGCTTGAACCACTGAATCCACCATATTGACCATAAAACATTCCTCTAGATCATTCGGAAACTGCATCACCTTAAACATGCTAAATGTGACTTTATTGTTCTACATATGCATGGTCAGTTCGCCGGCTTGTACGTCAATTATTGCCTTGCCAATTGGGAGGAATGACCGTCCTAAAATAATTGGCACGTCTCAGTCCTCTTTATAATCCAGAATGATAAAATCTGTTGAAAATATAAACTTATTCACCTTGACAAACACATCCTTAATAATCCCTTCAGGATATGTCATGGAGCGATCTGCTAATTGCAACATCACCGTAGTAGGTCGTGCTTCCCCATTGCCAAGTTTCCTAAAGATCAACTTTGAGATCAAATTGATACTAACTCCTAAATCACATAGAGCTCTTCTAAAATAATGATTTCCAATTGTACATGGAATGGTTAAACATCCTAGATCCTTGAGCTTGGGCGGCAACTTTCTTCGCACCATAACACTAGTCAATTTTGTTAATGCCACTATTTCAAATTCTTTAATCGCCTTTTCTTTGACAACATATCTTTCATACACTTGGTATAGCTGGGCATCTGTTCCAAGGCTTCAACAAGAGGTATGTTGATGTGTAATTGCTTTGATACCTTCAAGAACTTTTTAAACTAGCTCTTATTTTTGTTTTTTACATGTCTTTGAGGAAATGGAGGAGGAGACTTTTGAATAGTGGCTGTTACATCCTCAGGTTGCTTCTGATTATTTTCAATTAATTCCTCTGCTTCCTTTGACTAATGGACAGTAGGACTAGCAGCTTCAAATTCTGCTTCTAACTGAGTTACTTTTGGTAGTTGCTTACCACTGTGTAATGTGACTGCTTACATTTGCTCTTTGCCTTTTCCCTTCGGATTATGTCTAGTATCGCTCGGCAGTTCATCTTGAGGGCGACTATATATAGCTGAAGCAAGCTGGCCTATTCGCGCTTCTAAATTCTTGTTTGTTGTAATCTAGGATTGCATGAATTGCATGAATTGCATGAAAAGGTTTTCCAGATATGATTTCTTCTCTTCTTGAGGAGGTGAGGCGAGTTGAACTAGTCTGGCTAGCTGTTCCTGAGGAGGCTGCTGTTAGATCCTGGCGACTAATTCGGCCTAGCTTGGTTATTCCATGAGAAGTTGGGATGATTCCTCCATCCTTGATTATAAGTATTGGCATATGGATTTGTTGGGTTTCTCTGGAAGTTGCCCACGTAATTAATTGACTCCGGATTTGAGGCACATTAATCACTTGGGTGATCGAACTCTCAACACCACGTACAAAATTCTACTGCTCACGACTGTGGTATGGAAGCCCCTACTGCATTGACATTGGCAGACCTTGATAAGTTTTGAATCTGTCTAGATAGAGCGTCGATGTGGGCTTTAATAGACGAAATTGCATCTAATTGGAGTAAGCCTCCATTTTGGCTTCTGTCAGACGGTAGCTAATATGTGTTGGTTGCCGTATTCTCCAGTAGGGCACAAGATTCTCGAAGCTTTTTCTTAGTAATGAACCATTCGATGAATAGTCCACTATATGACAAGTGAAATCTTGGATATAATTGTAGAACATTTAGATCTGCACCCACAGCTAAATTCCATGATGGGGGCATTTGCGGAATATATCCTTGAACTGATCCCATGCCTCTAATAGATTCTCTTCTCCATGTTGTTTGAAAGAGACTATGCCCATTCTGAGCTTGGCTAACTTGGCGGGAGGAAAATATTTTTTTGAGAAATTTCTATGCCAAATCGTTTAATGTATTGACAGAGTTTGGTGGCAAAGAGTTTAGCCACTCTGAAGCTCTATTCAGTATGCTCAGCAGTACACCTTAAGGGGCGACTATTTATAATTGAAGCAAGTTAGCCTATCTGCGCTTCTAAAATCTTGTTTGTTGTGATCTGGGATTGCATGAATTGCATGAAGAGGTTTTGTAGATCTGATTTCTTCTTTTCTCGAGATGATGGGGCGAGTTGAATTGGTTCGGCTGGCTGTTGCTGAGGAGGCTGCTACGAGAATCTTGATGGCTGATTTGGCCTAGCTTGGTTATTCCATGAGAAGTTAAGATGATTCCTTAATCCTTGATTATAAGTATTGGTATATGGATTTATTAGGTTTCTCTGGAAGTTGCCCATGTAATTAATTGATTCTGTATTTGAGGCACATTGATCACTTGGGTGAACAAACTCTCCACACCACGTACAATATTCTGCTACTGACGACTGTGGTGTGGAAGCCCCTACTGCGTTGACATTGGCAGACCTTGATAAGTTTTGAATCTACCTGAATAGAGCGTCGATGTAGGCTTTAATAGATGAAACTACGTCCAATTGGAGTAAGCCTCCACTTTGGCTTCTGTCAGACGGTAGCTGATATGTGTTGGCTGCCATATTCTCTAGTAGGGCACAAGATTCTTGATAGCTTTTTCTCAGTAATGAACCATTCGATAAACAGTCCACCATATGACGGGTGGAATCTTGAAGACAATTGTAGAACATTTAGATCTGCGCCCACAACTGAATACCATGATGGGGCATTTGCAGAGTATATCCTTGAACCGATCCCACGCCTCTGATAGAGTCTCTTCTCCATGTTGTTTGAAAGAGACTATGCCCATTCTGAGCTTCGTTAAATTGGCAGGAGGAAAATATTTTTTGAAAAATTTCTGCGCCAAAATCGTTGAATGTATTGACAGAGTTTGGTGGCAAAGAGTCCAGCCACTCCAAAGCTCTGTTCAGTATCGCTCGACAGTACACCTTGAGGGAAACTATTTATAGCTGAAGCAAGCTGGCCTATCTGTGCTTCTAAATTCCTATTTGTTGTGATCTGGGATTGCATGAATTGCATAAAGAGGTTTTCTAGATCTGATTTCTTCTCATCTCAAGGAGGTGGGGCTAGTTGAACTGGTCTGGTTGGTTGTTACTGAGGAGGCAGTTGTGAGAATCCTGGCAGCTAATTCAGCCTAGCTTGGTTATTCCATGAGAAGTTGAGATGATTCCTCCATCCTTGATTATAAGTATTGGCATATGGATTTGTTGGGTTTCTCTGGAAGTTGCCCATGTAATTAATTGACTCCAAATTTGAGGCACATTGATCACTTGGGTGACCGAACTCTCTACATCATGTATAATATTCTACTGCTGATGACTGTGGAGTGGAAGCCCCTACTACATTGACATTAGCAGCCTTGATAAGTTTTGAATATTCCGGGATAGAGCGTCGACGTGGCTTTAATAGATATTTGCAATCTCACCGTAAGTGCACGGGTCGTAGATTGAAGTATATAAATGATCAACCACAGGGAATTCGAGACTATAAATTTTGCTTTTAAATGCTTTCGTGTCGAATATGGAGAGAATATAGTAAATAAAATAGAAAAGTGGAAAGAGAATATAGCAAATAAAATGAAAAAAGTAAAAAAATGGAATGAGAAGATTGAAAACTAGAACAAGTAGAGAACAAGAGTGCAAGTACCTAGGGTCTAGGATTTCACATTCATCTTTTGCAACAGGCAGTGGTATAATTATTTAATATGGATATTGTTTGTTAAAGAGGAACAAACCCTAATTTATCCTTGCACGTTCTCTCGAAACTTACAAAGCGTACCATAATTTTCTTAACCACATATTCTCATGAGATTAAGTTAATTATAATCCATTAAGTTCTGTAGTTTGTTCATGAAATTCCTTAAGATCATCATGCCTATTCTCATGGTCTTAGATTTCTAGGTTTAATATCTTGATTATCGTATATTAAGTTTCCATCTCTCGGTTCCAGTGGAGCATAAGATTCTCGATACCTTTTTCTCAGTAATGAACCATTCGATGAACAGTCCACCATATGATGGGTGTAATCTTGGAAACAATTGTAGAACATCTGGATTTGCACCCACAGCTGAATTCCATGATGGGGGCATTTGCGGAGTATATCCTTGAATCGATCTCACGCCTCTGATAGAGTCTCTTCTCCATGTTGTTTGAAAGAGACTATGTCCATTTTGATCTTGGCTAACTTGGTGGGAGGAAAATATTTTTTGAGAAATTTATGCGCCAAGTCGTTCCATGTACTGACAAAGTTTGGTGGCAAAGAGTCCAGCTACTCCGAAGCTCTGTCTCTCAAAGAGAACGTGAAAGTTCGTAACCTCATTGCTTTGTTTGAGACTCCATGCTACTTAAAAGTATTTGTAATTTGCAGGAAATATGCGGTTCTTCAAAAGATAGACCCCTAAACTTTGGAAGACCATAGGCTTGATCTCAAAATTATTGGTGTTGACAAAGGGAGGTTGGATACTAGTTTGCACTGCATTTTGCCTATTGCAATGAGATCCCAAATAGGCTGGTCCAAATCATCTTGTGGTGGATGAAGTAGAACCTCAACCCGTTGGTTCCCATGTTGAGGTGCATGAAGGTTTCATCTTAGTTTCCAATACGCTCCATTAGATGATGTCGATTCCTAGCTTCTCTGCTCCTGCGACGTCTTCTAAGATAGGTTCTTTCTGCCTCCGGATCAAATGGTACAATGTTGTCCTTTCCAGCCCTGCCTCGATGCATATAAAAGTAATAAGCCCTGTAATAACCAATTCAACTATGCTAAGTTGGAAAATATATGGACTAATGAATTTATAAAATCGAATATAGCTACAAGTTTGTACAAGAAAATAATAAAATAACAATAATTAGTTAGCACCTAATATCCCCGGCAACGGTGCCAAAAAATTCACGAGCTGCGTATATATCTAATTAAAATACTCATTTTAACACGATTATACATGTCGATCAAGTAATAAAGAGTAAATAAAGTATCGTTCCCACTAGGATATTGTCTAAACTAATTATATCGATTACTTCAGTTGCTTTTGATGATTAAAAAGAATTTTCACAGATGAAATTGAATGTGCAAAACACTTAAAAGGAATAAAAGAAGATTTTACGGAAGAGTAGAAATTCAAAAAGGATTTATTGATAACTTGTATTTTTACGAGTTATCATTGCCCATTTCAGACTTGATTTGTATGTTAGTTCGAGAGATTAGGCTTAGTTTGCATTTATTCAGCTTAATTTTCACCCGTCTTGCATTTTAGGAACATTATTTAGCTTCTAGGCATTTTTAGCATTATTTAGGCATTTTTAGTTTATTTATTTAGTTTTTCCATCTTTTGCAAGAAGGACGAGGCATATGAAGGCAAAACGGGCGAGTTGAATGCAAATTGAGGCACGACAAATGCAAGTGGATGGTGCCCAGGCACCACTCTACATGCCTTTGCCATTTTCAGCATAAACTCAGTATACATGTGGCTTCCAGAGAGTTGGCGCCCAGGCACCACACAAGGGCGCCCAGGCGCCACTTCGTCTACATGAAACCTAAGTCAGACGATGTTAAAGCCACAAGTCAGGTATTGCCTCCAAGGAGTTGGTGCCTAGGAGCCAGCCAGGGGTGCCCAGGCGCCAGGCATGATCAACCACAAGATGTAAATGAGAAGCTTCAAGTCAAAAAAGTCCAGGGAGTTGGCACCTAGGTGCCAGCTAGGGGTGCCCAGGCACCAATACGCATCCATACGTGAATACTTCAGTACGAAAGCTGTGCAAAAGGAAGATATATATAGTTCCCAAGGGTTCACGCGCGAGAAAAGGGGAGTAGAGAGCCTAAGGATGAACTAAAGTGCAAGAGAAAGAGGAACTCAAGATTAAAGCCCGGATTAAAGAGAGGATTCAAGTCCCGTTGGTGGAAACCACTGGAAAATAATCTTCTCTTATTCTTTCCAATTTTCTTTCTCTGCCTTTATGGATAATTTTTACATGGATGTATTAGATGTTAAGATCATGTCTTTGAACTAAACCTCCATTAGATTGATAGTTAGGATGATTTGAATTCTAAACTATATTATTTCTTGGTTCTTAGAATATTCAGGAATGAATAGTTAATTTTATATATGATTGTGTATGATTTTCCTTGGCATGTGTGGATTTAATGCTTTTTACAAGATTAGCTACTTTGTAAGATGATTTAATTGCTTGATTTATCCTTAGAAGAGAAAAATATCTACCAGATCCATGTGCAAAACATAGGTTTCTACTTTTATGTAAGGAGAGTTGTTTAACAGATAGGAATATACCGTTAAACCAATCATTATATAAGTTATAAACTTATTAATTTCACTTTATTTAATGGCATGGGAACATATATAAAGATATATGAACTTGGGCTAGTAAATCCATATGCAATCCAATTAAAAAGAACTAAAGCAATATAGTT
>JAXCLR010000105.1:33958679-33988518 GCA_035584095.1 Annona squamosa | reverse complement strand
ACATATATAAAGATATATGAACTTGGGCTAGTAAATCCATATGCAATCCAATTAAAAAGAACTAAAGCAATATAGTTTTGATTCAAGGATTCCGATTTATCCATCTGCCATCCCTAATTAGTAAACTCGTTTTCAGTATCCAGTAGTCTTGTAATCTCTACTCTAACTGACCTTTGCAATCGTTAGTTTAGTTAAATCACAAACTCAGAATTTTCCATCAATTGAAAGCAGTTTAACTAATTAATAATTTCGGTTAACAATTCCTCGTGGGAACGATACTCTACTCATTCTTTATTACTTAACATGACACTTATACTTGCGTAAATAGCGAGCATTCTAATTGACATATATGCAGCTCGTCATTTATCTAATTAGGTTTACAGATAGGATGGTTGGGAACCCTTGACTCTAAAGTATATTGAATTGGTTCCTTTTTTTAGATTGTGCAGGGATTTTCTAGTCCAAGTTTAATAATTTTTATATATGTTTTCCAACACACATAAAACTAATTACATAACATTCAGTTACTATGTTCCCCATACAATTGAATGTGATGGAATTGATCTATACATAACTTGTTTGTGACTACATAGGGTTTAACGGTATATTACTAAATTATTCATTACCATACACACTCTTAATTTATTACTAAATTATGATATTTTACAATACTTATATATAATTTTAAAAAATTGTGAGACATTTAAGTTTTTTTTTTACCCATTAAAAAATCGCGAGACATTATTAGAGATTACTCTCTACTTAGCTTTGTTTCAAAATGGAATTTATCTTGCAAAGTTAAATTTTATCTATGAAAGTGCAAATAAGATAACATTATTATTTCCATTGTGGCAAGCCTTAAGAGTCTAACTTGCATAAACGCCCCTTAAGTTCCAAATCCTTTTAAAATTGTCAGGCATTTGGCGAAAAAAACTCTCGAAGTACATGTAATTGTGCCATTTCTCTCATGTTTGGTTTGAAATTTTATAAGACAGACTTTGAAAGTTTCATATTTTTGCAAAATAAATCTTATGGCTAGCATCTGTATAGCACCATGAGACTAGATAATGTCGTAGATTCTTCTAAAATGCTGAGGATGCCCGAAGGCATCATGCAAGGGTCTATGTCTTCCCATTAGTTGAAAACGACAAGCACATGAGGTTCGTTTTGCAAAGATTTACAACTTGCAGGGTTATTATTTACAATGGGAAATTTTCTCGCTAAAATGTAATTATGAATACGCAGAGGTCTATTTTTGCAAAAATCCCTAAAATGCTAATTCCGGCATTTAACCTGTGCCATTCTCGAATTGTTGCTTTTGCTCACACTGTTGCTTACGGTTTCTCGTCCTGCTGTTGAAGACTCAAAAAGTTTCTGCCGCTTCTAGCTGGGGTTAGGGTTGGAGTGATGGGGAATCCAGAGCTCCAGATCTTCAACACCATGACGAAGAAGAAGGAGGTTTTCAAGCCTATGACCCCTGGAAAAGTCGGCATGTATGTCTGTGGCATAACTGCCTACGATTTCAGCCACATCGGCCATGCTCGCGTTTACGTCGCATTTGACGTCCTCCACAGGCATGCCCTCCATCTTCTTCTTCCTCTTCTTCTTCCTGTTACTTATCTGCTGCTAATTACTTCGAAGGTTTAGTGATTCTTGTCTCGACAATAATGCTTTCGTTTCATCTTTGCTTGATTTGAAAGATGATATTGGCAACGACATCACCTTGTTTATTTTGGAAGCGAAAATTTGGATATTTTCTGGTATTTACGTACTATATTTTCCCCTGCGATAATTTCTTTCCACATCGAAAGTGGGGAAATCCTCCTCTTTTTTAATTTTAAATTTTTACATCTCATTATGCTCTGCTCCAGAGCTATATGAACGAGGTAAAATGTCAATTCAGATAATCCATCTAGAATTCCTTCGTACCTCTGTTGAAGAAGCTGTCTAATGTTCTACTTAAGTTGCGAAATCTTGATGAGGCATTATTTTTTCTTATCACTTTACATGTAATCAGATACTTGCTTCACTTGGGCTATGAAGTCAATTATGTAAGGAACTTCACTGACGTGGACGACAAGGTGAGCACCAAGATTCATATAGTTGTTTTGCTGCGGTAATGTTATTTTTGCATGGGCTTCTCGAATTTGGTTGATGAAACATGTCCTGTCAATTTCTGACAGATACGACATTCTACTGGTCTTGCTCGTGCCTTTTCTTTTTGGCTGGCAACATTGTTTTAACATTCCATTACAAGTTTCGGATAAGGACATAATATAACTACTGGTTTGTCCATTAACTGTACTATTTATGGGTTTTTTTTTTTTTTTTTTTGTTTTTTAAAAGCGTAGTAAAATTTATTTGCATACCTTAGTTGATAGATATCAAAAGTGTGCAGGCGTCAGCAAAGGGTTTGAACCCATCATGTGAAAGCGGCATTAATATGGTTGGGCTTCTGTTTAATTGTTGATATTCAAAATAATGCATAAATTGTTCTTTCCATCTTTATTCAATTCAGCAATCTAATATGGTAGGATTCTTGGTGTTCTTGTCATTAATTTCTGCATTCTTTTGAAACTGTGTCATAGGTTTACATGGTCAGGAATCTAATTTTTTGTGTGTCTAAAGATAATACGCAGGGCGAATGAACTGGGGGAAGACCCAATAAGCCTGAGTAGTCGCTTCTCCCAAGAATTTCTGGTTGATATGGATGCTCTTCAG
Organism: Annona squamosa; assembly: GCA_035584095.1. Lineage (NCBI taxonomy): Eukaryota > Viridiplantae > Streptophyta > Magnoliopsida > Magnoliales > Annonaceae > Annona > Annona squamosa. Next base: position 33,985,797 of record JAXCLR010000105.1, on the reverse strand, counting down.
TGCTTGCGTCCCACCCATGAGCCGCGTGTTTCTGATCACATGACCCAGATAAAAGACATGATAAGTCAGGTGATACTCTTTTGTTTTCTAGATTACAGTTTTATAATATAATTTAGTCTCAGACATAATGCTTTTAACCTGAAAACTGGTTCTTGTCTTTGAAACTTACAATTACTTTCTTTCGTAATCTGCCAACTGCTTCCAGACACCTTTCATTATTTTACCTTTTGCTTTTTCATTTTCTTTATCTTAGACTTCCCTCAATTTCATGTATTGCAACTTCATAATCCCAAGTGGCTTATATTCTTTCACCTGGCAATTTAATTACCTACTCATTTTCTGAGCCTAAAATGTTTTTTCTTTGCTTTTCTTTTCTTTTTTTTTTTCCTTTTTCTTCCTTTTTGGTCTCATGTGTTCCATCTTGCAGCTTTCCTGCTTTTGATCACTCGCCATCCTCCTCAAACATTTTATCAGTCAGTGCATTGCATTTGTTGAATTCTGCTTATGGACTTTTAGTTTAGTTTCTAAAGAGCCACTGTCTATTCAACAGATGTAAAGTTGTTCGAAAAGAAAGAAACACTGCTTTACAGTAACTGCACAAGTAGTAGATGACATTTCCACGATCTCCATGGGAAGAAAAACTAGAGATTTACCCATTCTAAACCCGTTTTCAACATTAGCAATGGATTCAACAATAACAAGCACTTTTACTTCATAGACCAAAATTGGTTGCTAATAGTTCTTACTTCTCATAGCTCGTAATAGGCTCATATCATTCTCACCTATCTCAATAGCATTCTGAAACAACAACTGTCTTAGTCTCTTAGGACCAGTTATCATTCTAGACTAGGTAGAGCTAGAATAGGTAGAGCTAGAATTTATTCTATATATTCAGTCGAAGTGAATCTTCTATGTGCTACTTTCAGTATTCCCTGGCCATATTATAATCTCAAAGATGCGAGCTTGTTGCCTGCTGATTCCCCTTATTGTCATTTCCAAGCTTCTCAAACATATTGCTGTTGCATAAAATTGCTGATAGGGATGCAACTTTACATACGGCAGGTTCAAATACCCCTTTCCGAAGCAGACCAAAACTTACATGAAGCCGAGACTTCAGATGGAGAAGACAACTACTGAACCACTGCCCTCTGGGATCTCAAGTCAACCCAGTGGACACTTCATTCTTCTTAGTTGCTCTTCCTAAACCCTACTCCCAATCTGTCTTCTAGAATTCCAGTTTTGATTGAAGACTTCAAAACTGGAATAGTCTTCTTCAAACACCAGGAGACTCTTACACAACTAAACCATTCAGAGAACATTCTATTAAACACGTGGAGTGCAACATTTCAGAGTGGCAGACCAACCGATTCATTTGCTACATGGTGCAATGGATAAAGCATTCCAGTAGAACATTTTTGCAATGGTGCCCTTCTATCTCCAAGCATGGTATTTTGAAAACATACCTCTTTGGTTTTGAAGATCTTCACTTTAGGTTTTTCTTCAAAGAATGACATCAATTTGAGAAATTTACCATGCTCCACATTTGTCCCCCATGTGAGTCAATTGGAATTCACTATTAAATGTGGCTACCCTTCATTTAATAGAGGACACATCTGGAGCCTCTTCTGATGAATGAAAAGCAACAGTTCTCTGATCTTCAAGAGTGAGATACAGTTTGAACAACCCTAACTCTGGATCTCTGCCCGAAATATTGTGCAATCGATATGGAGTTCCAGTGAATTGTCACGTCTCTCGGTCCAATCAAAACCTACTGCATTTTGGAGGTCCTGTCAGTGCTCATGGAATCCATTAGATTCAATGCCTGCTGATCAACTCGACTATTCATGATAGAAACTACAGGAATTTCAGCAGTCACCGTTGCACAGGAATTAGCTTTCACCTCCATACCTGATGTAGTAGCCACCATTGTAATTACTGCCATTGATCCTTCTAATTCCACATGCAGTTGCATAATTTTTATCCTCCAATGTGGCTTGTCCAACAGCAATTTGTTGTTCCAACGAATTGAAACATTGATTGACAGCTTCTACAGCTTGATAATGTGATGGTGATTGAACCTCTCACTGCCATTTAACTGCATCTGCCTCCAATTTATTAGCCCACATTGACATCTTGCCTAGCAGTGCAACTTGGGTTGGTTCGGTTCGGTAGGAGTGTATCCTACCGATACCCTATTTCTAAAAGCCTACCCTACCCTACCCTCTTACAGGGTCAGTTTCTACTATACATTATCCTACCCATTACCTATAGGGTTAGATTCCAATGATAACATGTGAAATCAAACCAACAATAATAGATGAAATTAATACAAACCAAGCTAATAGCGCAAATTGCATTAACAGATCAATAACATAAATAGCAAGGGTATCCAACTATAATTTCAACATGTTGGCAAGATTATCATAATTTCAACATAGGGAGAAATAGATGAATATACCTGCGAATTACACAACTTGAGAAAGCAAGTGACCAAACAGAGATCCGCCGGATTGATGATGCTTGCTGATTTTAGATTTCGTTTTCTACCAAAATACCACGTAACAAACAAAATTTTTTCTTTTTTTTCTTTTTTGATAATGCATGTAACAAACAATTAATGATGAGAGGAAAAAAAAAGCAGCAGAAAGTAAGACGCAGCATCTGAAAGAGGCAGATATTACCATTCGACAGAGGTGAGTGGAACTTGAGCCGATTTCTATAGACCTGCTAGAAGGCAATGAGAATGGAAGAGGAAGAAGTGAGATGGAAGAGAAATGATGAGAAGATGGAAGAGAGCTGTGTCGGCATTGCTAGGGTTTAGTCTAGATACATGGGATGAGAAGATTGAGCACGCCGCCTGAGATCTGCCTAGCATGCCACCTGAGATCAAGATGCTGAGCGTGATGCCTCAGATCCACTGAGTACGCTACCCAAGATTGCTAGGGTTTTACCTTTTTGATCTTTCCCTTTTCGGCATCAGAGTGAAGGCTGTGAAGCTATGGAGCCTTGGAGCGGCTAGTGAGATTGGGAAATTTCTAGATCTCAGGAGGCTTATTTCAAAGGCAGGATGATGAAAATTTGGGAATGGTATTTGGGCTTCTACTCAAATCGCTGCTGAACAGGGGAGATGGTGCGGTCCTTGCAGATAAGTAAAAACTATTACATTAATATATTTATTTATATATGTATAATTATTTATACATGTCGGAACCCATGTGGGTCGGTTCTGGATATTCAGTGTCTAACCTACCCTTCCCTATTTGAGAGGTTGGGTAATGAATCGTTCCCTACCCGTACCCACAGGTAAAATTTTCTACCTTACCTTACCTTACCCAATTTAGGGTTAGGTTGATGGTTAACCACAGGTACCCTACCCAAGTTGCTCCCCCCTAATCTTGCCCTCATTCTGATCAGATCGAGTGCTTTCATACCAACTTATAAGAACCTTCTCAGATTCTTGTCTTAAATTAATAATTTCAAATGAAAATCCTAATTGAAATGATAGAAAACCAGAAAGAGAAACTAGGAATGGAAATTGATCAATTATCATTTGGTGCTATCCAATACGATCAACGCCCTTGTTTATATGACTGGTTCTGACATAATGTCTCCTATCAGCAAAGCGTATCCTCCTATGTAATTCCCTTGTACATAACCCTACTAACTGAACATATTCCCATCTACAATGCCAATAATGATACCTATTGTAGGACCTCATTAAGAGCATTCTTCAGTTGATTTTTTTCCAATGTGGAGCTCCTTAGGGGATGTTCAAATGGGAGCAAAAGGAAATGGAAATTTTCATTTCCTGGAAATTGTCAGCTACAAGGCATAAATTGACACTTGCCTATATTTCCAATCACTAACTTCTATCTGTTCTACACTTGCCTATATTTCCAATCACTAACTTCTATCTGTTCTTACTTTCCTTTATGCCTTACATCATTCTTATAACATCCTTTCCTTGGCTGAACTGGCCATTTTTTTGTTAAATTGGTTGAATCAGACTCCCGACAAACTCCCATAAAGTTTCCAACTTCCAGTCGATTGTTTGTTTTGTTGTTCTTTTAACTTCAGCAGCTTCGGAATTCCTTGCATCCGGTGGATATTTTGATGTCTTGTGTGATTAACTGAACGACTAGAATTTGAAGGGAGAGAGGGCCTTGCCTTTAATAACTCTACAAGGACGGAGCAGTCCAGTTATCAACCTTTTCCGCCAGAGCTTCTTTACAAAACCCTGGACTTATGTTCTTGCCAACAAGCATCTGACAGATGGTTTAGTTTTGAAGTTGGTTTATTTTTGATTGTTGAATGATATCTCTGTGTTTTAAAAGCCGAATGATCTTTGCAGACCGGTCTGAAATCCGGCAATTTCAGACTGGTCCAAAAACCTATTTTTAAAATTTTTTTTAATAAACATGTTAATCTAGTTATACTTTATTTATAAACCAAGTTTTACCATTTTTAGATGCATATATATTTATTATGGATTTTTAAATACAGGGGTAGGGGTACTTAAGTCATTTTAAATTACCAAAAATGGTAGAATTTGGTTTATAGATGGCATATAGCTAGATTAACATGTTTATAATTTTTTTTTTTAATAAAAAAACAAAAAAGGTGGTTTTTGGACCGGATTTCAGACCATTCTGAGAAGATCGGTTCTCTTTAAATGATATCTGTGTTTTCTAGGGATTAGTGTTATCAACTCAACAAAGTGTGCCCTGATTCAATTTTAAAATCTATGCTAGACAGATGCTAAAGTTGGTAAGTTGCCTGATATGATTCTTTTGGAAGGCCTCTAACAACCAAATTTCTTTTGCTTCTCTCCCTTTGGTTCTTTTTCGGTTGTCATGCCTCTATGGTGGCTTAACTCCCGCTGAATTGCTGTAACCTCCTCCAGCTAATTGTATAATTTGTATGTTCATGCATTCAGATTCAATCTTTTAAAAGAATTATTTAGGCTCCCTGCACAATGCACTTCTAGAATTCTTATGAGCAACACTGAAATCTGAATCATGATGCAAGTATCACTCTCTGTATCCCACTCCTCTCGTATATCATTTTTACTTTCTGTCAAATATGATAGGGCTAGTGGTATGCACTCCTATACTGCAATTGGTCTATGAAAGCTGTTGAAATAAAACATTTATTTGTTTATTTTTTAAAAATATATATTGAGGGCTTGGCGTCAATTTCTTTGTTTGGCAGCTTATCAATAAGGAATGCGCCTATGTTGTTGATGGCGATGTTTATTTCTCAGTTGACAATTTCCCTAGCTATGGCTGCTTATCTGGGCGGAAATTGGAAGATAATCTTGCAGGTGGACGAGTTGCTGTTGATTCAAGAAAGAGAAATCCTGCTGATTTTGCATTGTGGAAAGTGAGCTGCCCGATTTAGCATTCCATCAACATTCTTTCTTGAATTGGTTTCATGTTTCTTAATTTGTTGTGCAACCATTTCCAATCGTTGCAGTCTGCAAAGCCTGGGGAGCCAAGTTGGGAGAGCCCTTGGGGCCCCGGAAGGCCAGGTTGGCATATTGAATGCAGTGCCATGAGTGCCTATTATTTGAGTCCTTCTTTCGATATCCATGGTGGAGGAATGGATTTAATCTTTCCTCACCATGAGAATGAGATTGCACAGAGTGGTGCAGCACATCCAGAGAGCAATGTGAGTTACTGGGTGCATAATGGTTTTGTCACTGAGAACAACGAAAAAATGTCCAAGTCACTTGGAAATTTTTTCACAATTCGTGAGGTATATCTCTAGCAAACATTTTCATCTTCAAAGTTCACTCATGAGTTTTAGTATTGAAGCATTTGATTTTCATTTAATGTATGTATTGTTTCTTTGCCGAATGATTACTTTACTGACCAAATGCTTGTGCTGTAGATCACAAAACTGTACCATCCTCTGGCATTGAGATTTTTTTTGACGAATGCGCATTATCGTTCTCCTGTGAATCATTCAAGTGAGATGCTTGACAAAGCATCTGATCATGTTTTCTACATATACCAGGTTACCAACATGAGTTCTTGAGAGAAAAATAATGGAACTAGTTTCCTTGTTTCGTTCATGTGGATTTTAGCTTACAATAGTGTTGGTGATTTATTTATTTATTTTTGGATCTATATGCAGTCTTTGCATGACTGTGATGTTGCTCTGTCCCCATTTCGAGAAGCAGAGCTCAAGGATAAAGTTTTATCAGAGATTCAAAAGTGCATCAAGAAGTTTCAAACTGATTTCCATGCTTCAATGGCAGATGACCTGCATACTAATGTTATCTTGACTTCTATTTTACTGGACCCATTGAAGTCTATTAATGCTACTTTGGATTCATTAAAGGTGAAAAGTTATGTTGCATGAGTCAAGAGGTATTCACTGAATTGCATGTGCATGCATTCCTTCTGATTTCTGACAGATTTTTACCTATTCTGCCTAAACAGAAGAAGCAGAAACCACAGCAGCAGCAGTTAATGGTTCAGTCTCTCGTTGCCTTAGAGAAAGAAGTAAAACATGTTCTAAATATCCTGGGACTTTTATCATCTTCAACTAATTCTGAGGTACTCAAATCATGTTAGGTGCTAAAATATATGGGACTTTGAGACCACGTGTGCACACACAAATATTATCCCATCTTGACACTAGGCAACCTCTTTGACAGTTTATTTATTTATTTATTTATTTTTGGCTTTTCTCTTTTTTGTTTTTCTTTTTTCACAGTCATATCAGGTATGATACAGAATTTGATTGCATGAGCATTTTTAATTAAGGAGTCCATTTCTCCTATCAATCGAGCAGGTACTGCAGCAGTTGAAAGCCAAGGCACTGGGGAGAGCAGATTTGACAGAAGAACAGTTGCAACAGCAAATCCAGGAGAGGACTTTGGCAAGAAATGAGAAAAATTTTCAGAAATCAGATGAAATAAGGAAGTTGTTGGGGGAAAAAGGTATTGGTCTCATGGACAGCCCTGAAGGGACGACGTGGAAACCTTGCTTGCCATCTAAACAATAGCAGCCTCTTACCCATTCATGAGAGGATCAAGAGCATGGTTGCTGTTGCTTTGCTTTTAGGAACAGGACAGGATACCACTTGGAAAATGCTCATACTAATTTACTGCATCCCAGTGTCAGTTATTTTTGCCTTTTACCGGCAGATTTGAAGGGCGTATGATGCCTCTGAAGAAAGTCGTCCATCAATTAATTGTACGGCCGATAATGTAATTTCTAGGGGATCATACCTCTCGATGGTCCTCTGAATTGAGTTGTCCTATTAGCGTCAGATTATATGATGTCGGTGCAATTTTTTTTTTTTTTTTTTTTTTTGTGACATAGGATCTCCTACAAAAACTTCATGTCTGCTAAATCAAATGTGTTACTTTTTTGTTTTTTTCCGTAGCCTCAAAAGCCGACTGTAATGTCTCAATTATTACCACTAATACTGTTATTGTGTTGTTGTAGTCATCGTCGTTATTATTTTTTGTTCATATATATACATATCAAGTAATCTAATATAAAAATCTGTATATACATAATCCTCTAATCAAATAATACCCTTACAATTTGAAGGATGTATGAACCCATTGGGGGGCCTTAAAATTGCTGTTATCGACCGTTGAACCGACGTGCACAGTTTTTGGTGCCAGCGAGGTTATCACTAATATCTTCAGTATCTGTTACTGTTTTTATTAATGCGGTTGCAACTGTCTCATTCGTATAAATTTTTTGTTGTCCTTTCTTTAGGGTTTTGGCAAACTAGGCCCTGTAAATATGCGTAGTTGCTTTCTAGCATTCGCAGTTTTACTTTGTAAATTAGGTCCTATCAGTTACAAGCCTTGTATCCGTTGAGTTTTGTTTGGACATCAAGTATTATGAAACTTATAGAATGTTATGTGTGTACCCCAAGATCCAAAACGCCAAAACATATTTTAAAATGTAATTCTACATGCAGTGTTTATTCTGTAACAACATCATTATTTTTGTTTTCTCGATCAAATGGCTACTTGGAGGCTGGTTACCTACTATGATAAGCAGTCTGCTATATATATTCTGTTTCTATAAAACTTTTCTTTTCTGTATAACTCATTCCTTTTTTAAAATCTCGATAGTTGATGAAAAATTACTTCATTCATTGCATTTAGTATTATTTATAGTATTTTAGAAATCTTTTTCTTTTAGTTTTAGTATATGTGGGTTTAACCTATAAATGTGTAAAATCAATATAACAAAATTTAATGCTAAAAGATCAATTTTAAAGTAAATTTTCAAGTTCTAATCATCTAAAATATCACTACTACGTATATAAATGATTTTGTAAAGTATCATTACATTCTAATATATGTATGAAAAGTATTATTACATTCTAATATATGTATGAATGGATTTAAATATTTTTCATAATTAACACATGGATATATATATATATATCCACAAATGTGGTTTATAAACATACTTGACCGAGATAAAACTCCGTCTTCTAGATAAATAAATGGCGTTATATCGAATAAATGAATTAAATTTTTCATCGAGGATCAAAATCCTAAAATTTAAAGGGGCTATATGACTCTACTTTTATGTAACCTAATTACATAAAAGTAGAACCTACACATATTGGGTTCTTTTATGAAATCCTTTTGTTACGTAACTTCTTCTATATTTAAAATTTTGATGATTGATGAAAAATTCACTCGATCCATTATATTTAGTACCATTTATATTATTATGGAATCCTTTTAATTTATTTAGTATTAATGTATATGGATATCATTTGTAAATGTGTAAAATCAATATAATAAAATGGTTTAATGCTAAAATATCAATTTAAAAGTATTTTCAATATTTAAATCATCTAAAATATTATTTTTATGTGAATGAATAATTTTATGAAGTATTATTATATTTTAATATATGTGTAAATGGATCTAAGCATTTTTATAATTTACACATGAATATATAATTGAGCAAATGTAGCTCATGCACAAATTTGGTCGAGATGAAACTTAGGGTGTGTTTGGGAAGCGATAAAACTTTTAGATATATAAAAATTTTTGAATTGAAAGTAAATGATGTCATATGATGAGGGTAATAATCAAGAGCAAAGAGAATAAAGTTAAAATAGATATTTTTTTTTTTTGAGAAAGTTAAAATAGATAAATTAGTTGTATAGGTAGTAGTGTAAAAATGATTGAGAAGTAAGGTAGATGTACAAGAAGATTTTAGAAAGTGATTAAAAATAGAGTAGTTATAGAAAACGCAAAGTTTTAGTTTAACATTTTTTTTGTTTATTGCCAAACACACAATTAGTTTCTTAACTAAATAAGGAATATTAAATACAACGAATGGATTAAATTTTTTTTTATCAAAAATTGAAATTTTGAAATTTGAAAGAGTTATATGGATCCGCTTTTATGTAACTTGATTACATAGAAGCAAAAACTTTTATATACTATCGAATGTATCTCAAATAGTATATTAAACAAAGAAGAAATCAAAAGAGATTATTTAGAAAGTAATTTTACTGTTTGTAAAATACCAAAATGATTTTTCAAACAGCTAAGACAGATAGTTGTTTCTTAAGTATTCTTTTTTTATATTTCAAATAATTTATTATTTGTCGTCTAAACTAGTGAAGTTCTATGTTTTCTCGTTTTATTGCATTTTCTGATAATATTGTAGCTATTTGTAATTGGTAACCCAACCCTCTTTAATGGTATTTCTATAAGGATTCGGAATTAAAGTTGTGTGGATTGCTAATTTAAAAAGTTTATCATCCATTGTTTAGAACATTCTTTATTCTTAAATCACTCATTGTATTGTTGTTTTAGTCTAAGTTTAATTACTCTGTCTTGAGATTTTTTCTAGTTCTTTGATTAAGAGTTTTAGAAAAGAAATATGTTTGTCAAAAAGGTTTGTTTTGGTTTAATCCTATATTTTATCTTAATGCTTGCTTTCTTTACATGTAGAAGCAGTAGAAACAAAATTGCAGGCAAATCATAACTTAATTGATATCAAGAATCGATAATGAGTTTGAATACAAAATTTGAAATAAAAATTTATAATGTTTGTTTGAAATGGATCAAGTCACTGTCAACAACTCGATCTTCTTTGTAAGATCTAGATGCTTGTGATCTAGATCTTCCTTGCAAAGTTTGAAAGTGTGATTTCCAAAAAAAAATTCGAAACTGTGACAGATGGTATTACGAGGTTTACAAGGCTAGATAATTGGAGAGGAGAGAGAGAGCGCTCTGGATGCTCTTGCTAGGAGTTCTCTTCTTAGCAGGCTCTGCCCTTTCTTCCATCACCTTCCTCTTATGGTCATTTGGGAGTTCATTTGGTCGGCTTGGTGATGGATTAGTGGATGGATGGATGATGATAGCGTAAATACTCTAAGTTGACTGGTCAAAGTCCACATAGGATATCCTACATGACAAGGGTTGACCTTTTGACCACCTGGGCTGAATGATCAATAATGAGCTTTGCTCAAGTATTATTTATATTCGTTGCGGGTTGAATTTTTATTTTTCTTTTTGCATGTTATTTCAGTAACCTATGGAGCTCAGGGGGCATAAAAGTGGTCTAGAGATCTTAAAAGTCCAGAGTTTAGTGGAAATTCCGTAAGAAAATAATAAAAAATTAATTTTTGTTATTTTGCCTTCCTAGGCATGTGGACCTACAAGATAAAATAAGATAAAAGATTCTATTGGATAAGATGGGCTGGAATTGAATTTAAAGTTAAATTCAAGTGTTAATATTTTTGTCGTTTATCACTTTCCCTATCTCTTAGAAGCTGTGGAAGTTTTATAAATTGGGTTAGGAAGCTAATGGACTCAGGAAAATTTAACAACAGAGAGAGAGCCCTCAAGAGGATGCGAGAGGAATTTTGAAGCAAGTGGAAGATGAATGTTTGATTTAATAATTGTGTTTTGTTTTGTAATTATTTTTATAAAATTAATTAGGCTATTTTAGTTAATTGTATAAAGCATGAATATAATAGATTATGACTTTTAGCTTATGAATTTATATGTTTGGTATAATTAAATTTTATAATCCTAAGTTTCTTTAGGATGTAAAATTTTGCAGATAAATATGTATAAACTTTATGCCTAAAATATATATTGAGATTATTGTGTTTTATTATGGATTTTATTTTTATAAATGCATTGATGTAAATTAGTGGGCAATAAATACATATGGATATTGAAATTATATGGGTTAATTTTAGCATATATAATAATATCAATGTATAATATAAGTTACGAAAATAGTCTCTCTCTCTATATATATATAAGAAATATTCAAGTACAGCTTCATCGACCAAAATTATGTTGTAATTACCTCCTAAAGGGCCCCATATGATCGTAAAATTATAATTTACTCTACCCATTATATTTAAAATTATGTATTCTATTACCGTACGAATTTTCATTCCAATTAGATATGTGTATAGGCCCCATCTAAAAATGGTGTAAATTCAATATAATAAAATAGTTTAATGTGAATAATAACTTTAAAGTTATTTTTTCAACAAGTAAACCGTTTGCTATAAAATTTATATATGGATAAATAATTATATAAAGTATCCACATATTTAAGTACATGTGAGACCCATTTTGGGCTAAATGCACGGTAAGTTCCTAGGCAGGCAAATGCATAGGAATATATATAATTTTTTCTGTGCATTTGTCTGCATCGTAATTAATAGTGCAGTTCGCTCAAAATGGGTCTCATATGTACTTAAATGTATTAAAACTTTATACAATTATTTATCTATATATAAATTTTATAGAAAATGGTTTATATGTTGAAAAAAAACTTTGAAGTTGTTATTTACATCAAACTATTTTATTATGTTGAAATTGTATCATTTCGACATGGGTTCATACACAATTCAATTGTGATGAAAATTAGTAAGGTAATAGAATACATAATTCTAAATACAATTGGCGTAGATTATAATTTTATGATCATGTATGATCCATTTTGAGGTAATTGCACTGTAATTTAGTATAGTGAAGTTATATCTGAATATTTCTCATATATATAGAGGGGTGATTCTTTTGGGCTAATCTAAGTTAAGCTTTACTTTGGCCAACCCAAAAAACATATTTGTTTTCTATTTTTTTCATAGACATGTAGAGCTAAGTGTATTTAACATACAGACTAAGTTTTACCATTTTTGGATGATTTTAAATATTTTTATTTTTAAAAATAGTGATTTTTTTAAATTTTTGTTTACATGTCTGTGAAAAAATAAAAAATATTTGCGCGGGGGGGGGGGGGGGGGGGGAGAAGTGTGTTGTCCCATGTGGTCATCCGCATATGATCACCCCTTATACATATACATATGAGGGATTTTTTGTAAATATGCCTACAAGATTTGATCAATATTGCACCCGTGTCCCCTAAGTTTGTCAAATTTACAAATATGCCCACAAAGTTTGCATAAAAATGCAACCATGTCCCTTTTGTTAGGAAGCTGTTAGATTTTTATGTAAAATGATAATAATGCCCTTAAGCTAAATTATACACTTTCAATTTTTGAAAATATTGTAAGCAATTTTGCAAAAAAAAAAAAAACTAAAATAATAATACAGGAAAAAATATATGAAATAATGAATTAGAAAATATATCTACAATATTTGAAAAATTTACGAGTTTATTACTTTGGTTAAAGAGCATAATGTCATTTTACATGTAAAATCTAATGGCATCCTAACGGAAGGGACACAGTTGAAATTTTTTACAAACTTTGTAGGCATGTTTGCAAATTCGGCAAAATTAGGGACACTGATGCAATATTAGTTAAAACTTGTAGACATATTTGCAAAAATTCCCAATATGAGAACATTTTCTGTGCATTTGCCTGCACCATAATTAATAGTGCATTTGGCTCAAAATGGACCACACAAGTAATTAAATTTATTGATACTTTATACAATTATTTATCTATATATAAATTTTATAGCAAACGGTTTACATGTTGAAAAAGTAATTTTAAAGTAGTTATTTATTTTTTAACTATTTTATTACATTGAATTTGTATCATTTTCGGATAAGATCCATACACATCCACTTGAGATGAAAATTGATATGGAAATAAAATACATAATTCTAAATATAATGGGTAAAGTAGATTATAATTTTATAATCGTATGAGGATTATTTTGAGATAACTGCATCATAATTTTGGTGCAGTGAAGCTGCATTTGAATATATATATATATATATTTCTCTCTCTCTCTCTCTATATATATATAAGTCAATAAAATTCCAAGTTCATTAGACATCTAAAGAGAGAATTCGTTCGGAGAAATTTTTTTATCGAATGCATGTGGATCTCATTATTGCAACCAATTTTTCCCAATGCTTTGACACATTAATACTCCGATATTTTTTATGCTTTCGATGTCCAAGTGCTTTTAGAAATTGATGCATAACCCATTACACTAATAATGGCTAAGTAAGAAAGGCCCTAATGGGGCCCATATGAAGAAAAGACAGTGATGATATGGCTTAATGTGGACTATTCAATCCATTTCGCTATAATTTGTCCATTCTAACTCCGATTTGAATGATTGAATAATCCATTTTTATATTTTTATGCTTCTGGAGTCGATGAAAGGGTTTGATTTTCCAAATAAGGCTAAAATTTTAAGTTATTGAGTTAAATAATTATTTTTATCATTTAATTAAGTTTTAATTATGTTATTATTCATTTTCAAATAAATTTGTACTTGCTAGATATGTTGGAACTAACTCATTATTTTACAGATGAACCAAATCAAGTGGAACACTAGAGTTTGGATTATATGAAGATTTTTAAGTACCATTAATTTTTTTATTTATTATTAAAGAGATGTATTGAAAATAGTGGACATGTATTTTATTTGTCTTGAATGTAATAATGAGAACATGACTATTGAAAGTAGATTTTTAATTTTTTTAGGTTATTAAATATAATAATTGATTATGTCATAAATATGCGAATGATCTTGAAAAATTGCATTAAATACACAGCCCAAAATTACTTTTTGGGTTGGGATGTTATAGATAGGCTCTCAGTAAATTAGTAAAGCTTGCTACTAGTTCTGAGCAAAGCTTGCTAACACTATTGAGGAATGCTATTTGCATTGTTGGAGATGCTACATGAGGCTATAGTAGGATTCCTCACTGTAGCACAACATTTATTTGAGTGATAGTTTTGTCTTTTGCATTAGTGGATGATAATGTCATGCTCACGTCTTACTATCCGAGCGACAACTACCCGTGGAGGAAGAATTGTCGAGGGGAGTAGGCATCAGAGGGAAATAGTTTTTAAATATAGAAATCTAACTAGTATTGAGACCTATTGAGTCTCCATATATCTTTGTTGTAGTTTGCTTAGTCTCGTCCTTCTAGTTCATTTGACTTAGTAATGTACTATTAATCTTTTGATGATTTTATAGTCAATGGTAGACTGAGCTAAGTTTGTATTTTTTACAAAAGTTTGTGGTATTCTTCTAGAGTTGATGCTGCAGTGAGTTTGGATTAAGCTGCGGATTTTTGAGATAAAAATTGTAGCTCTTGGACTTATTTTGCGGAGTCAATAACATTAACAACTACTGTTTGTGAATCTATTTAAGGATATGTTGTGGTTTAATATGGGTGATGGTGAATTAGTTCCACCATTTTACCTTGAACATTCTTCCAAGAGAAAATCGAAAGGGTTTTGGATGGAGAAAAGTATACTCCTAAAGACAAATTTATGATAGTTAAAATTTTGAGGAAAAAATTAAAGCTTGTAAAAAATATTTTTCACTATTGATAAAAGGTAAATGTTTGCAAAAGGTTTAAATTCTTGATTCACTAGTGTTGGAAAATATCAAGAATTAACCCAAATTCATTTCACCATTGTATGAACTAAAAGCGAAAAATGCGATTTTATATTTTATTTAATTACAATAACCATGGATGTGTTCTTCACTTCTTGTTATACCAATAAGCCTTATACTAGGCTTGTTGGTAGTCCCATATGTGTAAGTTTGTGGGATGAACTGGATGAAAAATCTTCTTAATTTTTCAGTAACTCAAATTCAAAAGGCGTTAATACCTTCAAAATTTGAATAGTTGAATGGGTTACTTCATTTGGATCTTCTTTGTTTGGGTAATGTTTGATGGAGATTGATTGACTGTCAACATGGTTAAGTGCATAGAACTTCTGAATTTTGTAGTCTATGAGTCTATCATGGTGAGTTTAAGGAAACAAGTCTTTTAGCTACTTGTGTCGGGTCTTTAAAAGCTTGAAAGTTATATTTAAGGTAGAGTTCTATTGGGAAAAATTATTTTGTAATATATTTGGACTTGAATCAGTGTTAAGAAATCTAGTTTGAATTGAGGTCGATTAGACTTCAAATTTTTTATTTGTTGTTTGAGTTTGCAATGTTTGGGTTAGAATTCTTTTTTCCTTTTGGACTTGGAGCGATACAAACTTGTATGACTCAATTTGTTTGAGTTCTGGAGTTTTTTGAATTAGTGCACGGGCTGCTTATTCATCAATTGTGTTGGGTTCAATAGGTTGAGTTTAGGTAGATTTTGGTGTTGGCAAAGCTAGAGGTGTTGGAGAATATTTTTGAGGAATGGGGGGTCTTCTTTGCTTCTTTCTTTGCAGCTATGTTTGCATATAGAGGCTGACTATGGTCTATAGTATTTAAAGTTAATGTAGCTTTGGACATTGTTGTTGATGGGTGAACCATGGTTATTTGATACTTGCTATAGGATTCTAGAGTTTGAGATTGAACCTCAGGTTTATTGAGTTTTTGTGGCATTTTTGCTTGTTGATATAGTCCTTAATGCTTGGAGAAATTCTTTGGTTAAAAAATTTAAGATAAAGTCAAAATATTCTTTTGTAAATTTAATTTCAGAATCAAAGATTGATAACAATGCCTACCATTTTGCAAAAAATTATTTTGAAATAAGATTTTGAATATCCTTTTATAAAACATATTTGGTTGCTTAGAATCACCATGGACTAAAAATTGTTGATTTAGCAAATCATGTTGAAATTTGTTAATGCATGAAATAATGCTCAAGATTCCTTTTTAATCATTGAATAGTTTTGTTGTGTTTCATTCAATAATCCTAAATGATATTAAATGATTTTTTCTTTATCATTTTAAATTTGTTTGAGGATTTCTCTGTAGTCTATGTCGAAGACATCAATTTCTATAATTTTCTTAGTGGTGGGGGCTTGCTAGAGTCGTTTTACCTATTGGATAATTTTTAAGTATTTTTCTATCAATTGTGGAGGTTTTTGATTTTTAATCTTTGATATAATGATTTGCATATTGTTCTCAAGTTTGTATAGAAATTGAAAACATAGTTTGATGATCTTAAGAATTTTTGTAATTGAATTGTATCTATTGTTTTGTTTGGAAACTTATTACCAAATTCAAGTGATCTCTAGATTGGGATTATCATACTTTGATATATTTTATGAGCTAAAAATTTGATTTTTGTTTGGAAAAGTAAATATTTTGCTTTTGAGTTTGTTAATCCATTTTTTGGATTACCTTTAGGAAATATTCAAATGCTTGGAATGCTATTCTATTATTTCTAAGAAGATTAGAACATCATCAATGTAAACAAGTGAAAATTCTATACCAGAGTTTAAAATATTATTTATTATTTTCTAAAATTCTGAGGGTGCATTTTAAAGTCTGAATGACACCACATCCCACTTATATTGTTCGAGTGATACTAGGAATGCCTCTTCTTTGATTTGTATTTGCTAAAATCCTAATTTTATGTCAAAATTTGAATAAATTATTGCATTTATTATCCTTAGTAAGATATCTCTTTTGTTTAGGATTGAAAATCATACCAAATTCAAGGCTTTATTTAGTAGTTTGTAGTTTAATACTAATCTTGGACTTCCCCTTTCTATTTTAGAGTTTTTCTAAATATAAAAAGCTGCACAGGATTGTGGTGAGTTAGAATGCTTTATTAGTCTTTTCTCAACTAAATCTTTTATTTCTTTATTAAAATATTTCAGAGTTTCTTTGTTCATTCAAATAGGTCTGACTTTTGTTGGTATTTGATTTTCGTCAAAGTTTTGGTATTGGGTGTCTCTTCATAAGTGCATGGGTCGTAGATTATAATTTTTAAAGATCAATCTTACAGGGAGTTCAGGAACTCTAGACTTCGTGATTTAGATATTTTGGATCAGATATGAGAGAGACGAAATCAAAAGAGAAGAATAAAGAGAGTATTGAATCTTAAGATGGATGATAAGGATTAAAGATCAATATATAAGAGTTCTAGGATGTAGGGTTTCCACATATGACATATGCAATGGGTAATTAGTTTTCTTGTTTAATTCGGTTAATGCGTATTGAAGGAGAACAAACTTAATTTAATTGTACATCCTCCCTTGAGGCAAACAAGATGTACCTTAATTTTTTTAACTGCCTATTTTCATGGGATTAAGTCAATTAGAATTTATTAAGTTCTATGGTAGTTTATGGGATTCCTGAAGGTCATCAGGTCTATTCTCATAGTCTAGACTTTCAAATTTAATACCTTAATTTTTGTATATTAGATTTTTACCTCTCAGTTTCATCACCTAATATATGAAATAATGCCAAAATATAAACTCATACACTAAGCAAGTATTAAAATCACAAAATATTAAATTAATACACAATATTCTCCATAAACAAAGTATAAACCAATCATCCACACATGGTATCACATGCTACATCCTAAATCTTATAATATGAGTTTAGCCAAACATGTTTCTAATGGATCGAAATAATAAGACAAGCTTATTAAAAATATTCGTCAAAATAAGATAATTGAAATGAAAGAACATAGAAAAGAAAGTTTATTAATCGAAGTTCTTCAATGGTGTGTTGAACTACTCCATCCAACTAGCTCCACTTTTCTCCTTGGCTCTATGCTTTCTCTTAGCTTTAACCTTTAACCTTAGTTCAGAAACATGTCCAAAGATCCCCTAGTTTATGCTTAACAAGCGTTTATATAGTTTTCCACTGAAAATTGCCCCAAACCCTAAAATTTTCACATAAATCACCTAATATGATTTGAACTATCTGCGCCATAAGTTCAGATGGTTCAAATTGTGTTGGCCTTTGGACGATGTAGTTTTTCTCTGAGTTTTTATGGGTTTCTGTTGTACATGCCTCGACACTTGAACCTTTGCTTGTTCTCAAGCAAATAATAAACAACACCACAAACTATAAATCAAATTCATAATTCAAAAGCTTTCAAGCAATATAAAATCGTGAAAGCATTCCAAATCATAAGAACAGAAGAATCAACTGCCGAGCAATTTTATAAAATTGTTAAACATAATCCTTAATATGTAGTTACTAAACAACCATCAACATCTTAATTATACAAATTAACCTACACGTATTTCCATGTTGAACATTAATAACTCCTAATTCTCCTATTCCATAAGCATATCTCTCCTTTCCATCTCCGCTAACATAAAATACACTATTGAATGATCAAGAGATTTTTTATAAGTCGAAATGTAAAGTTCAAATCCATTGGATTAAGGTCAAAGAGAATAAAATTAAAGTTGGAACCATCTTAAAATGACTTGAGCTTCTTATACATATGCATAACTCCCACACTTATTTTTTTCTTTATTTTCTTATTAAAGTCAGCTATTATCCTTGGTTTCTTTTTATACCAAATCCAACTTAATTCTTGTCACCATATTTTAGGATATCTAAAAAAAATTCAAGTATATCAGTAAAGTTCAAACATATCAATACCTTAATTCCTATTATGTCTTTCAACTCATTACAAATTTAAAGATGATTCAATTCAAAATTAGGACATCAAGGTAAAGAAAAATGTAAAGTCTAGCTTAAAGTGGGGAACAAAAAGTAATTCAAAAAATATCATTTAAAACTTAAATCAAAGAATTGCCTCTATCATGTTTGTTCTCATGTGTGCATTGTAATTTCACTTCGATGTGTCCAAGAGATATATTCTAGAACGGGTGGGAAGAAAAAATTATTTTCATGCAAGCATACCTTATTTAATAATCTAGGATGAAAATATAGATTAATGTGAGACATACATGCAAAGTCATCAATTTAACATACTTTACAAAGCATCATTTTACTTTTTTATTTATAAGATTGGCAATTTTTTTTCAAAATTTCACTATTTTATTTTCTATTACTTGATAAAATTCAAGCCCTGATTATGATTTGCTCTAAGATTTGTAAAAGGTTCAATATAGGGTCAAATTTCAATACATGTCAATGTATCAATGCAAAATTGATCAAAATTTGCCTCCACTAACTCTAATTTTTTCAATTAAAATTATCGTGTAATGCATTGACACTCCCACACTTAAAATTGATATTATCCTCAATGTCTAAGACAAGTCCTTGGTTCCCTAACAAAATATCAATCATATACACATCACACAAGAATTAAGTATGTTTTTTTTTTCAATGAGTGCGGTTGTCAACTTCCCTCTTAAAGTGTTGAGACTTTTGATTAAGTTTTTTTCAATGAGTGTGGTTGTCAACTTCCCTATTAAAGTATTGAGCCTTTTGAATTGTAATCTTTTTCAAGCTAATCCCTATAAAACAACCATGAAGATTCTACATTAACAAGTATCAAAATTCTAACAAGGAATAATAAAACAAACTAATACTTTCATAAAACAAACTTTGGGTGCCTCCAAAATAGTACTTAATTTATAGTTCTTAGCCTGACTTCAATTTGATCTCCATGAATTAGTTAACTCTAAGATTTGCCTAGATCTGTATCTTTTATTTGCCTCCCAATTTGCATGTACTCTTCGTCTTTTAAAGTAGCCTCCAAATTTATATTTTGTTGATTGGATCTTCCATTATTCAGATTCTAGTTCTTGAGGCAATTCTGATTTTATGCTTTTAGATGGCTAGCAACCTCTTGATTCAAAATCTCAATGATTCCTCCATTGTTTATGCACACTTCGATAGGGTCAATTTCAGTTCCTTTTGTTAATGTTCCTTTAATCATGTCAACCATAAACAAGAGTTATTGAAAGATGGATATTTCATGGCTGAGAAGAGATTGAATTTTACTTTTTCATCTTCAATATTTAAGATGAGCCGTCCTTTCTTAACATCAATAAGAGCTCCATCTGTCGCCAAGAATGACCGTCCTAATATGATTACAATATTTCAATCCTCTTCTATGTTAAGCATAACAAAAGCAATAGAATAAATAACTTCCTGATTTTCAGAAGTACATCGTCCATGATGCCGACAAAATGTTTGATAGAGTGGTTTGCAAATTGAAATGACATTGACGTAGGCTTTAAATCATCCATATTTAGCTTCTCATGAATAGAAAGAGGGAATAGGCTCACCCTTACCCCTAGATCACAAAGAACCATACTAATTTGCACATTGCTAAAGGCACAAAGTATAGAGAAACTCCCTAAATTCTTGAGTTTTTATGAAAACCTTTTTTGTATAATAACTATAAACTCTCCAGTGAGTGTCACAGTTCTATGTTCCTCAAGTTTGAGCTTATTAGATAGGATCTCTTTCGAGAATTTAGTATACGTTGGCATTTGAGATAATATTTCAGTAAACAACATCTTCGCAAGAATAGCAACTGAGGCTGATATGGTGGAGGTGGAATATAAAGCTTCTCTATCGCAGATTTCTATTCTTGTTTAGGTTCCTTATTTTGCTTCTATTCTACGTCGACCTTTTTGTTAAGTTCTTTTTCTTTTGCTTGAGTTGGTTTGAGTTGTTTTCACTTTGAATAGTGATTGCATTTACTACTTTCCTTGTGTTGACTACTGGTTGACTTGGGAGGTTTTCGTGATTCCTATGTGATGAACTGGATGCCAATCGAGCAATTTAGTTCTTGAGCACCTTAGTGTGGATCTGCAATCGAATCAATTCTTTATTCAAAGATTGTTACCAGTTGTTCGATTTGTTATCCTTGTATTTGAAGTTATTACGTCATCAGTTTTTAAATTTTCTTATGCGATAGGATGAGATTTTCCATAAGGGCTTTAATATTTGATTTTGTGTTAGTGCAATCAAAAGAAATTGATTTTGGTAAGGAGAGATTTGAGTTTTTTTTTTTTTTGCTAGAAGCCAGGTGGTCTATTTGTTTGAGCAAAGTTTTAGAATGTTGGCTGTTGATTAGACCATGAATAATTTAGATGGTTTCAGCATCCAAGATTATAAGTGTTAGAGGTATAAGAATTGTTTACCATATTCATTTGCTCAGTGGAGGTCTTTTGGACATAGAAATTGCAGTCCCTAGTGTAGTGAAAAGCACAAAAATCTCACAAGAGATGTGAGTTGATAAGCCCGTGACATTATGGGCGCTTTCTTGTCTTCAATCTCACTATAGTTGGTTGACTCTTCATGCTAGTAAATTTATAGCTTCATTATCATGTGCTCCTCATCATGAAGAATTGCAAATATCAACATATTAGAAATTACAGACAACCACATCATTGAGTAATTTGAGGGCCGCAACATTAGTTAACTTCATGAATCGCCCATTAGTTGTTCTGTTACTGCATCACGTATTGCTCAATCAAGCCCATTATACAAGTTTTCAATTGTATCCTCTTATGAAATATCATGATGGGGACATTGGCATTGCAGATCTTTCATTCATTCTCATGCTTCATAAAGAGATTCACCATCTTTTTGAATAAATTAGTTTCTCTCGTCCCTATTCTTGTTAATTTTCATAGGTAGAAAGTATTTTTCAAGAAAGGATGTAGATAGCTCATCCCATGTGACAAAGGAATCACATTGCAAGAGAAAAAACTATCACTCGATCTATCACGTAATAAGAAAGGAAAAAGCTGGAAATGAATTGTATCCCTTGAAATGCCTTGCACTTTGATTGTGTTACAGAGTCACAAGAACTCGGTAATGTGCATGTTTAGACTTTTAGAAGGAAAACTTGTGAACTAGGCTTGTTGAACCATTTGAATAAGCCTTGGTTTGAATTCAAAGTTTCATGCTCCAACAGTGGGTTTAATGATGTATGATCGGAAGCTTTGAGGGTTTGGTCAGTTTTGATCGCTCAACATTAACCTCTATGATCAGTTGTTGTTTTCTACCTAGTATTTTGCATGCTCCTGATGTGGCGAGTCTAGATTATTTTGATTTGCCGTGTTTTCTTGCTAGTGAGAAGTTTGCTTTTGGGATAATTATTGATTTCGGTATTCTTGAACCTTACTTTTAAAAGTTCACCCAATCTCAGGATTTGAAGCAAAGAGTTTTTGACTACTTGTTGGGAAAACTTCAAGTATATGGGTGCATACACTATTAAAAAAATCGAATGTAAAAATATGCACTGAGAGCAATTTCAGGTAGAGATTTTAGAGAAAAAGAACATAAAAGAGAAACAGAAAATTTGAAAGGTATTTAATACAGAAATCCTTTGTTCATGTTGAA
Organism: Annona squamosa; assembly: GCA_035584095.1. Lineage (NCBI taxonomy): Eukaryota > Viridiplantae > Streptophyta > Magnoliopsida > Magnoliales > Annonaceae > Annona > Annona squamosa. Next base: position 33,963,347 of record JAXCLR010000105.1, on the reverse strand, counting down.
TTCCCTGACAACAACGCTAAAATACTTGTTGGTTGCCTTTTACAAGTGTATAAGTTATATATTATAGTATTTAAAAGATCAATCTCGTAGGAAATTTAGGAACACTAGACTTTGCGATTTAAATACTTTGGATCAAATATGAGAAATATGAAATCAAAAGAGAATAGCGAATCTAAAGATGAATGATAAGGATTAAGATCAATAGATGAGAGTTCTGGAATTTAGGGTTTCACATGTGATGTTCTACAGCGGATAATTAAATTACTCATTCAATCTAGTTCATGAGTATTAAAAGAGAACAAAATCTTATTTAATTATTCATCCTCTTAAGGGCATTGACGAGCTGCGTATATGTCAATTAAAATGCTCGCTTTTAACGCAAGTATACGTGCCGAATTAAGTAATAAAGGGTGAGTAGAGTATCGTTCTCATAAGGAATTGTCTAACTGGGATTATTAATCAGTTTAATTGTTTTCGGTGACAGATGGATAGCTCAGAATTCTTGAATCTAAATTATATTACATTGGTTCTTTTTCATTGAATTGGGTATGAATTTACTGGTCCAAGTTCAATAATCTTTATATAAGTCTTTCAATGTATATAAAGCTAATTACACCTTATTCAATTGCTATATTCCTATGCCATTAAATAAAGTGGAATTGATAAGTTCCTAACCTGTTTATTGACTACACAAAGTTTAACGGTATATTCCTATTCATTAAACAACTTTCCTTAACAAAGAGGAAACCTATGCCCTATACATGGATCTAGCAGAGATTTTTTCTTTTTCAAGGATTAATTAAGCAATTAAATCATCTTATAAGGTATCTAATATTGTAAAAAGCATTAAACCACATGTGCAAGGGTAAATTAGACACAATCATATAGAAAAATCAAATATTCATTCCTGAATCTCAAAGAACCAATTAGATATCAATTAATTCTAACTATCCATCTAAAGAAAGTTTAGTTCAAAGACATGATCATAAATTTTTTTACATCCATTATGAAAGTATCTAGAAAAACAGAGAAAGAAAAATAGAAAGATAAAGAAAAAAATTGATTTTCTAGTGGTTTCCACTAACAAGGTTGAATCTTCTCTTCAATTTGCATTTTTATCGAGTTGTCTTCCTTCTCTGGATGTCTATTTCAACTCGGAGCTCTCTCTCTCTCTCGTGCACAAACCCTTAGGTTTCTATTTATAAGTGTGGTTTATGTAGCACACATACGGATGTGTAGTGGCGCTTAGGTGCCACTATTTGGCACCTAGGCACCAACTCTCTGTGTGCTGAGTAACTTAGAAACCTGTGTGGATGCCCTAGGAATTCATGCCTTGGCGCCTAGGCGCCAATTCCCTAGATGCTTCGCGACTCTTAACCTCTCCTGGAACATCTGTGTGATCATGTCATGGCGCCTAGGCACCAACCCTCTAGAAGCTTGTCCTTCAAACCCTTCTGAGCATGTCTGAAAGTTGATGAAGTGGCGCCTAGGCGCCAACTCCCTAGAAGTTACTAGTTGCTGGTTATGCTATAGTTGTGGCAAAGACATGTAGGGTAGCGCCTGGGCGTTATCCCACTGCTCCTTGACTTGGTTTCGTTGTACATTCCACTCACCCGTATGCCTTTATATTGCTCGTCCTTCCTGAAAAAATAAATGAACCAAATAAATGAACTAAAAATCCCTAATTTAAGCTAAAAATGCATAAAAACTAAATAATGCTCCTAAAATGCAAAGCGAGTGAAAATTTAGCTAAATGAATGTAAACTATGCTTAATCTCTTGGACTAACACGTACATATAGTCTGAAATGGGTCATGATAACTCGCATTTTTAAGAGTTATTACACCCTTAAACTTAAATGTTGCTAGTCTTCAAGCAACACATGCAAACACAAAGAATGAATAAATAAATGAACCTGTCAACTCAACCTGCTTCCCATTATGCTTTGATCAATCCATTTATCTATTCAACAAGGTCAAGAATGATCTAAACTTGAAAAATCATTCATTACACAAAACTGGGCATGCATTTTCATTCTTAAACCAAATTACATATGGGTGATAAAATTTCCTAGTACATGGTCATAATTCAACATGCTAATCTTCCACTTAATCAAAAAACTAGTTAGAAAATCAATGAAAGTAGGCAAACCAAGGTTTAAGCTGAACTAACTGGTCAAAGGAAATAGTAATCTTTCACTGGATTCAAGTTGTGACCAATTGCACATTCTTTTCCCCCCAAACTTATTGCAAAATTCTCCTCACTATATTTGAGGATATCTGGAGATCTCTTTTTTTTTTTGGCTCCCCTCACCATATTTCAAGGTATTTAGGAAGAATTTTGATTTTAAAGCGTTATTACTGTGATTTTCCTTTGCTTTTTTATGTGAACCTTACAATTTGTTGATGCTAAGTCCCGGTTACTCAGCTTAGGTCAATCTGAACATGCCTGTGTAATTTTTGTGAAATATTACCATTTTTGAACCCATTAGTTCCCTTAAAGTACTTGGTCAACATTTATTTAATTCAATTCTCATCATCTCAGTCTGGAAAATTGACATATAATTCAATTAGAACAATGTACTATGAAATCCTTTTAATTCTTTCACATGTCAATTGCAACTTGCTTTTATACCTGGTCCTTAATCTAAATTGCCCATTTTTGATGAATTCAATTTCAAGTCAACATTATTCACAACCTTGCACATTTTTAATAAGATGGATTGAACAAAGATAACTTTCATTAGCCGGAATTGACATAATATGCAAAATATGAAAAAATAACCTATGGTCGAGAATTATATACCCCCCAAACTTGAGAGATGCATTATCCTCAATGCATGATGACCTAGAATGACCTAATAAAGAAAATACAAGTAACATAAAACAAAAATAAAGAAAAAAATGGAAGGGACCAAGACTCCCTTAAGAATCAAACTCGGCGGCGTCCTTGTCCTCACTGTTGGAGCATTGTGGCTGGGACTATTGCCTGAAGCATGATGGGAACTTCAGGGGTGTCGATGGGAAAGGTGGGAGAGTCAACGTGCCGATCTGGCGGTCCTTTGCAATCCAGCATAGATAGGCCTCTATCGCCTTGTCGGACTAACGGATATACTTAGCTTGGGCCGCTACTGTGGCACCCCGAATCGAGGTGCCTAGAAGCCTTACTCTAGGATCGTTTTGATTAGTAAAGGTAACTTAGGATTGTTTCCCTGATCACACGGCAGGATTTTTTTTTTATATATGCCATCAATACATGGAAAATTTTCATTATTTATCCAACATGAAATATTTTCCTATATCACAATTATAACCCAAAACTATTCCATAAACACTTTCATTGGAATAAAATATTCATTTCCATCTCTAAATTAACATCATTATCTTTGCATAAATATGCACATATACAACATTTATAACAAAACTATATAACACTTGACATGCTGCTTTCATTATCATTTTTTGTCTGTTATTGAAAAAGCATGGGTGAGTAATAATACTCAGTAAGTAAGTCATACATAATTTTTCAATCATTTTTTTTGCATTCCAAAAAATGTAAATGCAATGCATACATAGCATTCATGACATTCCTTTGGATGCGACACTGGCTAGATGCCCATCCCATACATGCTCCCATCTTAGGGAGGTCGCCGCCGGCCTCGGCTTATATGAGCGACTTGGCGATAGTAAGCGGGACATCCGGTTCACTTATTACTTCAACTAAGGCCTATTCCTCGTGCACATGCTAATTTACATAAACATGCCGGCCTAATATTTGCAAATCATAAACAATTTCATAAAAAAGCATTTAATAAATAACTTAACAAAACAAACTTCAGTTCATGTAAAGCAGTTATAGGTATGACCAACCTTAAACAAATTTCATAAAACAATTCACAAACAATTTCAAGCATTTTAGAAATAATTTGCAAAACATATAACTCACTTACCTTCTCAGTGAGTGTCTTTAACCTTCTCTTTTCCTTTTTCTATTCAAGGAAAAAGGATAATTTTATTTCTTCTATTCAAGTTGCTTCCCATGCATGCTCTATAATATTTATGCATTATTTTTTTATATGGATTTTTATCCATAAGTTCCTTAAATCACGCTATTTACTGTAGCAAAATCACTGTAGCATATTAATGTAGCAGTTACTGTTCATCTGAGGATACTGTTGTGTTCATGAGTTCTAAAAATTGATATTTTTTTCAAAAATAAAAAATACGATGACATAGCTTATGACTAGTCTATAATAGGACATTTCATACATTTTGAATTTATCATCATTTACTTGGTAAAAAATTTTTTTCCTCAGTATACTAAAAATCAACATAAATTCACTTAAGCATAATCCTTAATTCCAAAAATCAAAAAATTAATATATCATCATTTCAACATCATATTTATTATAATCATACATCCCAAATCATCATTTATCAATTTTGGAGCCTTATTTTTACATATCATATGTTATCTTCGCTCTAAATTTTTGATGTGTTGGCATAATTCCATTTAAGCATTATATCTATACTTATTTTTTCATGCTTAGGTATTATCTAAGCATATTTTTACCTTACTTAAATTTTAAAAAAATTTGGGTAGAAATCACTTACCCGAAGTGGAGATACGCCTCTTTTTCTCACACTTTCTCTCTCTAACTTACTCCCTT
>JAXCLR010000105.1:33941104-33958579 GCA_035584095.1 Annona squamosa | reverse complement strand
ATATTTTTGCTTTATGAAACAAGTTTTGGGTCTATGACTATGTTATGTGAAATATATTTCATGTTAGACGTATGATGAAAATTTTCCATGTATTGATGAAAAAAAAAATCCTGCCGTGTGATCAGGGCAACAATCCTGAGTCACGTTTATTAATCAAAACGATCTCGGAATAAGGCTTCTAGGCACCTCGGTTCGGGGCGCCACACAAGTGCAGAAGAAATAATCATCGGGAGTAAGGATTCTGCTCCCAAGAAGGCATATATAAGGTGTTTTGGCAAAGGTTTCAGCTTTAGGATAAGCGGCTCTTCAATTGACAGCTTCAACTGTTTAAAAGACTCCGAGTTGAGCTCCAGCGATTCAAATTTCTGCGAGTATCATGGGAATGTCGAAGGTTACTGCATATAGTATATCATTTCTGCTAAATCTTCATCAGATTCATTGCCTTCCCCAATGAGCGATGCTTCTAGGATGTCCTTGAAAGCTGAAATTTAGAATTCAGCTTGTATTGTCGAGTCCACTGTGTCGATCATTAGACATTCCTCTGGGTCATTTGGTAACTGCATTGCCTTGAACACACTAAAAGTAACATGTTCGCTCTGAACCCGCATGGTTAGTTCTCCAGCCTGTACATCGATGATGGCTTTTCCCGTTGCGAGGAAGGGAACACCCAAAATGATTGGCACATCTCGATCTTCTTCATAATCCAAGATAATGAAATTTGTAAGAAAAATGAACTTGTCCACCTTAACAAGAACATCCTCAATAATACCTTCTGGATACGTGATGGATCAATCTGCTAGTTGCAGCGTTATTATCATAGGTCGGGCTTCCCTGAGACCTAATTTTCTAAAAATGGACTTGGGCATGAGGTTAATGCTGGCTTCCAAGTCGCATAGGGCTCTCCCGAAGTATTGGTCTCCAATCATTCATGGAATGTTGAAACTCCCTAGGTCCTTGAGTTTAGGAGACAGTTTTCTCTACACCCTCACACTGGTTTCCTTTGTTAGTGTCACCGTTTAAAATTTCGTCAATCGCCTTTTCTTTGATAGCATGTCTTTCATGAATTTAGCATAGCTCGGCATCTGTTGTAAGGCTTAGACGAGAGGTATATTAATGTGTAGCTACTTTAATACCTCAAGAAATTTCTTGAACTGACCCTCCTTTTTAGGCTTTTCGAATCGCTGAGGAAATGGAGGAGGCGGCCTTGGATTCATAGCAATTTCAGCAACCGGTTGCTTCTGTATAGTAGCTGGTTCTTCTAGCTCATGCGACTGCTGAATCAGAGAATTAGTGGGTTCAGTTACCAATTCCAGTAGAATTGCATCAGGTAACTGCTTTCCACTAAGCAATGTGATTGCTTGGACCTTTTTTTTGCCTTTTCCCTTCGGGTTTTGCCCGGTGTCGCTCGGTAATGAACCTTAAGGTCAGTTGTTCAGGGCTGAGGTTAGTTGGCCTATCTGAGCTTCCAAGTTCCTGTTCGTCATGATCTGGAACTGCATAAACTGCATGAAGAGATTTTCTAGATCAGATTTCTTCTCTTCTCATAGTGGTGGATTTAACTGCAATGGTCTTGCAGGCTATTGCTGCGGCGGCGGCTGCTGCCAGAATCCAGGCTGCTGAATCGACCTCGTTTGGTTGTTCCATGAGAAGTTATGATTATTCCTCTAACTTGAGTTGTAGTTATTTCCATACTAATTCGTTGGGTTTCTTTGAAAATTTTTCACGTAATTAATGGACTCCAGGTTGGAGGCACATTCATTACTGGGATGGCCGAATTCACCACACCACGTGCAAACGTCTATTGTTGTCGACTGCTATGGTGTAGACGCCCCTAATGCACCGATGTTGGCTGGCCTAGACAAGTTCTGGATTTACCAAGATAAAGTGTCGATGTGGGCCTTTATTGATGAAACCGCGTCTAGTTGGAGTAGACCCCCACCTCGGCTCCTGTCAGATGACAATTGATAAGTATTGGCCGCCATATTTTTGAGTAGGGCGTATGATTCCCGATAACTTTTTTGTAGCAGAGAACCATTAGATGAAGAATCCACCATGTGACAAGTGGAATCCTGGAGATTGTTATAGAAAATCTGAATTTGGACCCATGGCTGAATTCCATGATGCAGGAATTTGCAGAGTAGGTCTTTGAAACAATCCCACGCCTTTGATAAGGTCTCCTCTCCGTGTTGCTTGAACGAGGCTCTATCCATTCTTAGCTTGGCTAGCTTGGCAGGCGGAAAGTATTTCTCCAAGAATTTCTGACCCAAGTCGTTCTATATATTGAAGGAAAGTATCCAATACATCCATATGAAAAGTATCCACAAAGGCAGAGAAAGAAAATTGGAAAGAATAAGAGAACTATTTTTCGGCAGTTTTCACCAATGACACTTGAATCCTCTCTTCAATCCAGGCTTTAATCTTGATTTTCTTTTTCCCTTGCACTTTAGTTCTTCCTTAGGCTCCCCTCTTTCTCCTCCCTTCTGCGTGCGAACTCCTAGGAGTTATTTATAAAGTTTCTTTTGTGCAGCTTACACACTAGAATATTTGTGTACGGATGCGTATTGGCGCCTAGGTGCCAACTCCCTGTGTACTAGGCAACTTGGACACATTCTGCAACCCTAGAAATTCATACACTAGCGCCTAGGCGCCAACTCCCTGGACTGATCTTGCTTGGAGCTTCTCCTTGAAATCTTGTGGTTAATCATGCCTGGCACCTAGGCACCCCTGCTAGCGCCTAGGCGCCAACTCCTTGGAGGCAATACTTGACTTGCGGCTTCAACATCGTCTAACTTGGGTTTCATGTAGATGAAGTGGCGCCTAGGCGCCAACTCTCTGAAAGCCATGTTGTAAGCTGTGTGTGCCTAGGCATCATCCATCTGCCTCTAGTTGCCTCAGCTTGCATTCAACTCGCCCGCTTTGCCTTCATATGTCCCGTCCTTCTTATAAAAAATAGAAAAACTAAATAAATGAACTAAAAATGCCTAAATAATGCTAAAAATGCCAAAAAGCTAATTAATGCTCCTAAAATGCAAAGCGAACAAAAATTAAGCTAAATGAATGCAAAATAAGCCTAATCTCTCGAATTAACGCACGAATCAAGTTTGAAATTGGCCATGATAACTCACAAAAAATACGAGTTATCACAATCTAAATAAAATTTCTTTGCATCTCAACAACATGAATCAAATTTTGAAAATATGTTGAAAAAAATTTCTTATATCAAATGTCTTTCAAAACAGTTTCTTAAACAACAAGAGTCACTGCTACAACTAGTGCAATAGCAGCGGCAATAATTTGATAAACTTCTTCAATACAATCAAAGTCTTGATCAACTAACTGAGCATCTTTTGATTATAAGAGATCAAATCGCACAACAAGTCAACCATCTAAATGAGAACTCTAACGAACCTCCTAGTCAACCAAGCATGGACTCTACGAATTTTTCTAAAAATTATTGTGAAATCATCTCAAGTGATGAGGATCAAATAGAGGATAAGATGTATATAGATGAACAAAAACAGAACCAGAACTAGACATATCATGAAGAAATTCTAAATAATGAGAATAAAGAGGATGGTGAGGTGAATGTGGTAACAAAAAGGCACATTTAGAATTAGTCAAATCCTGAGAAAACTCGAGATGAAAGTAGTGAGAAAGAGATGATGATTAGGGGTGCAACTTGGGTCGGGTAGGTTCGGATAAGAGTGGAACCTATCCTTACACATTTTTTAAAAATCTCTACCCTACCCTATTTTAGACCGAGCCAGTCCGGAGCCTACCCTACCTAATTTTCTCAAGAGCGAGTCAATTCTACATCGACTCCTAAAGAAGTCATGCCCTGTAAATTGGTAATGCAAAAACCTAAAGGTATTGAAGTATGTCTTGCTCAATTTGAGAAAAAAAACCAAATCGAACATGTTGAGTATATATATATTTCTTTTAAAATTAAAGTATAAAACATTTTTTGAATAAAGATATACCTAATCAAATTGGATCATGATCAATTTGGATATGCCTAATCCAGTTTGGACAATCTAGAGAGGATTGGCTGTCGTTGTCGAGGACTTATCGAGGCGTGATTGGCTGCCGGCGTCGAGGACGACGAGCGCACATGGTGCTGACGAGTTGACGGCATCGAGGACGACGATAGGATGCAGAGGAATGACGGAATGGCAGCGACACGGAGGAATGCCATAATGGCAACGAAGCATAGGAATGGCAAAATGGCAGTGAAGCAAAGGAATGGCGGAATAGCAACAACGAGGCGAAACGGCAACGAGCTAGCAAAGCGGAGGAACTCCAGAACGGCAGCGAGTCAGTGACGAGGAGGAATGGTGGAATGGGGGCAGCGAGCTGGCGAGGTGGAGGAATGGAGGAGCGACAGTAGCGACGCACGCAACGCGGCATGGCGGCAGTGATAAAATCGATTTGGGAACTAGCAATTAGGGTAGGCTGGCAATGGAACCGTGACGCAAAAATTTTAGGGCAAAGGCTTGAATTCGTATATATATATATATATTATAATATTATTATATACAATTCGAGTCGGTTTCGGGTACCCGGAACCTGGAATTGATCCTACCTAAATCCCCATAGGTATTTTTATCCAGAACCGAACGACCCTATTTAGAGTACCCATCGGGTCAACCCGTGGATACCCGACTCAAGTTGCACCCCTAATGATGATCAACCAATCCAAAGAAACAAAGATATAAAAGTCATCCATACCATTTGAGCCATACAAACCATTATTCTTCTTTTTGTAGAGAGCAGATGAACATTGCATAAATCCTAAAGAGATGGACATTGATGATCATAACTTTAGAAAATTTTTCTTTCCTTTTATTTGGATCCTTATTTAGACACTAAAAGCATATATGATTTGGCAGAGAACTACAACAAGATGATGCCATAGAAGTTGCTGGATATCGTGTTTGGTGATACTCTGAGTTTCATAAGTATGTGGCTTGTAATACAAGAAAGCATAGAGAAAGACCTGCATGAACTTATATTTGAAAGATTGGGTATTGGTTGATGAAATGTCAACAATCTGCATAAAGATGTTAAATCTTACCGCTACTTGGGACACAACCCAGGGTTTAGTTAGGGGAGTATTAGTTTCTTTCTAGTATTTTTATTTTTATTTTTAGAATTTTGATACTTTTTTTTGGAGTTTCGTTTGGTATTGTGCAGGAACTCACTTGAGAAGAATGTAGTTTGAAAGCCTCCACAAATTAATAGAAAATTTGATAAATATTACTAAAAATACTCACTTATTGATTCAAGTTTGATTGATGAATTGTCCTTTACATTGTGGACAATGCCAATTTTAAGTGTGGGGTGAATGCATTGTATTATCTCTTTGATTGCCCCTTTAATTAAAAGAATACTGTGCTAAATGAACATTGTGCTAAATTTTTCATATTTTATGAAATTTTTGCTGAATTTTGTTGAAAATATTCATGAGTGTTGACTCTGGATTAAGTTAGCCCATACTTTAAACTCTCATAATTCCTACAAGTAGACCATACTTGGAATTTAAAAACCTTAACGTTAAGTATATAACTGAATTCTAGTGGGATATTAAATTTATTTTTGAACATATACTTGTCAGAAATACCCATATTTTTGTCCTTGATCACTTGATGGAGCTCATATATCGAGGTGGTAATTCTTCTTTCTTTCAAGCTTAGAGTGATTCTCTAATTTGTCGAAATTATTTCTAATACACATAATTGATTAATTAAATAAAGTAGTTTTTCCCATGTACATGAAAATCTCTTTCTGGTTGAAAATTTTTAAAGCTAAAAACTCACTTAACTTGTTTGTGAAATATGATTAAAGCATTTCGTTGTCTGATGAGCGTATTTTTTAGATGATTACTGTTGTTCACCCTTTTGAACTTTGAATTTCTTTCTAAACTCTAAGTCCCACATTTTAAAAATAAATCGACTTCAAATTTGAATCTGAAGCTAAAAAGATTAAGGGAATTAGATCAACCACATGGCTAATGCATTAATGAAAGTGATTCCTAGATACCCTGAAATATGGTGAGAGAAGTTATTTATGCAAAAAAACTATAGATACTCTGAAATATTATAAGGGGAGATATTCCTGGACTTGATTTGAAAAAATTCAAAATAAAAAAGTACTAAACCAAAGGTAAGAATAGACTTTAAAAAATAATAATAAAGCACTAAGTGTTGGGGTGATTTTATTTCTTTGGGCATATAACGCTCAAATCAAAGCCGGAGACGGTCCAACTTTGAAATCTTGTTATGAAGTTAACTGTTGTTTCATTAAGTCCTTATGATCCTATGAACTAATTAAGTAAGTTGGTGGATAAAATTCAAATACTAAAATGTTACGAGTTGTATGTGAGGTAATTTGATTTATGAATTTTTGTACCACTACCATTGAGAATTGAAATTAAATGTACGTATTGAAATAATATGATTCAAGAAGAGAGGATACCTAATAATTAAGAGTTTTTGTTATGATAATTTTCGAACTCTTAATTATTGAAAGCAAAAAAAGTAACAGTGTATGCAATGATAGTTAAGAGATAAGGGATTTTTTATTTTGAATTTTGACAAGTGCTATATTTCAAAGTTTTTGATTTAATATTCTCATTAGTTTTTTAATTTATACTTATTTTTTCATCAAAGTTTTCGAAAAGCCAATTCTTAAAATTCCACAATTTGATTATTGTGTATTTGCTTGAGGACAAGTAAAGGTTCAAGTGTAAGGGAATTTATTTAGTCGTTTTTGTATTATGTATTTTGATTATTAATTGAGGAGAATTAGAGTATTTAAGGTATTTTTAATCATATTTTGATTGATTTGACTTTACTTAATATAAAATACTCAAAATCGACTGATTTGTTCAAAGTAGGAAAAGTACATGCAATTTTAGGCTTAGAATCATACAAAAATAATGAATTTTGACATAAAAAATGAGCTCAACTAAGTTAGTCTTAGTCGCCATATCAAAGGGCTTGAAAAATATTTTCCATTGATATGTTGTGGCTCCCGTAACTCCTTCCGGATCAAAAGTTATGGTCAATCAAAGCTCGTCTATTCATTTCGCTGCAACAGTATCTATTTCAAGAAGTTTAAATATTAAGGACCAGGATCAACTGATTTGATACTTTTGAAAGGTTAAAAGGAAGAAAATTAAGGATTAAATCAACCTTTAATGTGTCCAAAAAGTTTCGGCATGAATCAAGCGAAGAATAGGCAAAATGGAGCACAAATTGCGTAGTGCTAAAACCCAACATGGCCTAGGCCTTGTTGCCCTTTGAGATGGTCAATTTCCACACAAAACAAACTATGTGTGCAAGTCTTCCCTTGTTCTCTATATAAATACCTCTTGGGGTCGTTCTAAAGTATCTAGAATGTTCTTTGAGCTAGGGTTAAGGTTCAAGGGAGAGAGGAGTGAAGAACACGAGGCAAGGGGCAAGGGGACAAGTTGCTTAGAGCGGTCGAGATACCATCGGGCTTCCGATCAATAAGCTTTCTATTTCTTTCTTTCTTTTGATTTTAATTATCTTATTTATGATAGATATTGGACACAATCTTTTTTTTTTATTTAATTTTGATTATAAACATGCTAGGCTAAACCCATTATTTAGGGTTTAAGATATAGCATGCGTCCAATATAGTGGATATTGTGGTTTAATTATTTAAGGTATTTTGTGTTAATTTAATATCTTATGATTTAATGCTTACCTAGTATTTGAGCTCCCACTTTGGCAATGATTCTCATATATTATGTGAATGAACCGAACGATAAAAGTCTTATATATGATAATTAAGATATTAAACTTGAGATATTAAACTTGAAAATCTAAGACCATGAAAATGGGCATGATGACCTTAAGGAATCTTATGAACTTCCACAGAACTTAATGAATTATAATTGACTTAATCTCATGAAATATGTGATTAAGAAGATTATGGTACACCTTGTAAGTTTCAAAAGAATGTGCAAGGATAATATAGGGATAGTTCTCCTTTAACACATAATTATTTAAATTAAATAAACACTCCACATATCTGTTGCAAAAGTCACATGTGGAACCCAAGATCATAGGTGCTTGCTTCCTTTGACTTTTAATTCCTAGTTCTACTTTCTTAAGATCAACATTTTTTGTTATTTTTTTCTTTTCTCTCTATTATCCTTATGTTTGTTATAAGTGTTTAAATTCAATGTCTTAAGTCCTGAATTCCCTACGGGTTGATATTTTATGTACTACAATCTAAGCTCGTGTACTTGCGGTAAGAGTGCAAACACTTGTAGAGACTCATGCACTTGCAGTGAGATTGCAAACACTTATAGAGAGAACTGAACAAAGTGAAAGGAAGGAAAACTTAAGAGCAAAAAAATCTAAGAAGACAATGGCATGCCGAAATGATGGTAACAGATGATTGGAGAAGATGGTAAATAGGAAAGCTAGAGAAGGAAACATGTGTAAGAGAGGGAGCTGAGTGGATTTGGATGAATATAATGGGAGTAAAGGAAAAGAAAACCATATATTAGCATATATTATATAATTTTAATATTAAGTACTAACCGAATTTGGATGGATATAATGGGAGTACAGGAAAAGAAAACCATATATCAACATATATTATATAATTTTAATATTAAGTACTAACCAGATTTGGATGGATATAATGGGATTACAGGAAAAGAAAACCATATATCAGCATATATTATATAATTTTAATATTAAGTACTAACCAAATTTGAAAATTTAGGTCAAGTTGAACCCAAATGCAAGTTGACTTGTTCAATTCACAAACCAACCATGACTAAAAAGCGAGTTGTGCAATTGAGCTTGCATTATGCCTAACCTATTTACGCTCTGAAACATGAGCTTTCACCATGGTGCAAATTGAGTTGACTTGCCTCTAACTTTGCTTACACTTATCAAATTAAATTGGAATTTTCATGACTTGCCCTTTGTAAAATCTAATTTGAATTTCAATATTGCGTTGAGGCAAGCTAACCATACCCTAATTTGAAAAGTCCTAACTAACGTTGTAATATTTACTTATTAAAAACTATATACATATTTTTATTTTATCCTTATTATCTTTGAAATTTTCACATAATTTACAATTAATTATACTCTAATTTAAATTTTAAAACTATATGCTATGACGATTAACTCATAAGTTTATTATAAATAGATTTTAGACTAAATCATTATTTAAAATATCAAAATTTCAACTTAGATTGATAACCCAAGACCAACTTGAATTTGACATTATTTCTTAAAAATGTATGGTTAGGATTAGGATCATCTTGTTCCGACCTAGTATAATACATAGAATTGGAAACAAAATTTTTTAAATAAATTTGAATTTAGGTCGCCCTTTATCCCATATGACTAAACAATTTTTTCCTTAACTTGCACGATGAATGAATACTACATTAGTAGCTAATGGTCACTCGCTTGTATGATTTAATAGCACTTAACGTTAGCTAAGGTAGTGCCACCAAGGTATGTACTGTGATGGTAACTCAAGCAGGTGAGGTGCTACCTAACATGGATTCGAGTCTCACCTCCCTCATGTGGATTAGAAGCTTTTAATTTCTTCCCTTTACATGGAATTATTTGTAAATTTTCTTTCTTATGAAAAGTGTTATAGAAAAATTCTTCTGTAAGGGTTATGACTATGCTTCATTGTAATACGATATGACTATGCTTCATTGTAATACGAGCTGTCATGGTGTATACATATCTACAAAAAGCATTAGTTAAGGGAGCATGGTTGCAGTACAACGCTCTTCATGACATCAAGTCTTACTTGGCCTATTGATGTGATCATGATGATAGTGAGCCCACCTACATTATTGATATGATCATGTTTAATCTTCATGACAATCACCTAGTCCAATGACATTATCATGGACATCTATATCAAATTTTGAAGACAATAAGGTTCACATGGTTTCCAATTATAAGCTTATAATACCAATGAAGATTATTTTGGGCTCAGTTTACAATGACTCAAAATTTAGTCCACCCTAAAAGAATTGTTTATTTAACAAGAAAACTAAGTTTTTATCTAAATCGAAGTTGCACATTTGCAGCATCTAAAAAAATTGTAAAATCAAGATAATAAAATGGATAGATTTACTAATGAATTTTAAAGCTATGGCTTAAACATCTAAATTGTCTGAAATGTCGTTCCTAGGAGGATAAATAATTCGGTAAATTATTATTACATTTTAATGCATCTATCAGTAAAATCTGTGTCTTTCGTACTTCAAAAATTTTTATAGATCGAAGTATGTCCTTAAAGAATCTCCTATATATTTCAACTTCTTAATTTTGTTAAAACGTCATAATATTTCCCTTAAATAAGACGCCGGGATTTAGTAAGGGTGCGCAAACTGCTATCATTTTGCTCTCTCCAATATATTGGAAATGGGGGGATAGTTAAAAAAAGATGACTCACCTTATCCATGCCCATCATGTTGATCATGTGGTCCACCCTCGAAAATCTTCATCAGATACTTAATTTTATTGGGGGTAAGCTTTTGTGGAAACATGACTTACAGGCCCACAGCGAAAGGGACACTAAAACCTACACAGCATTAGGCCCGGCCCAATAAGCCTGAAAACATTTGGTGCAACCGCATAGTATATACGCCATTTAATCCACCCTCAATGTCATCATTTTTCATTTGTGGACACCGAGATCAACTCAGGATTATCGTAACCGTTGGATCAATGTATACCATAATGGAACCTCAAAATCCCCCGGATCTCCTCTCCTTCAATCAATTTCTTTGTATCCAGCTGTCCATTTTCTTGGGTTTTGAATCATAACAGTACAGCTCTAAATGGAAGGTTCGGATAGCTACGAATCAGAAAATGTCCCCCCTCCACCCCCACTGATGTGAAAGAGGAGTGCAAATTTGAAGGGGTTGTTGTGGGGTGGGGTGGATGATACCATGCCTATCATGGTGAAGTGGAAAAGGCAGTAACTGGTTAAGGGGGTCCGCGCCGCGGCAGTGCTTTGATTGAACCGTGGTAAAATGAATGGACGGTGGGATGCTGCCGGTCTCCAATCCATCTAACGGTCGCTGTTTACCTGCAAGTCAGTCTCTTGCTCCCTGTGTACGGTACACGCGGTCCCACCGGGCTTTTCTGTTCCATCAGCAGTGGCCTACCGGGAGCAGAAGCAGAGCGAAGCGCACCATGCCTTCTTAGTTAGTACGGATCTGGCAATTGGCCGTGGATCTATGTCCGGGAATACAACTTTGGCGAAGATTGGAGTAGCCGTGAATGCCATCCGTCATATAATCATAATAAGCTGTTTTACACAACTATGTTAGGTCAGTTGCATGAATTTTATTCTGCTGATCGAAACTTCAAACCTTTTGAACACGCTTTTATCAATCAGGTTATATTTATATTAGCTCGGCTAATGCTATTTAGGCCTCATTTAAATAATATTTGATCGTGATAACATTTTTAAAGAATCCAATTCTAAGTTAAAGGAGACATTGAAATTTTGAAATTTTTTTTTAAAAAAAAACATGGGCCGTTAGTGGCTGACCCACCACTTTACCTTGTGGGATCATTTATTCATCCGCTTGTAATTTTATTTATTAGAGAACCAAATCAATGAACTCCAAAGTAAACTTTCTGGTTATTCTACTATTGTCGGAAAAAAAAAAAACATTTATCATTCGCTCAAAGTCTTAATGTTTAGGTCATCCACTGAGTGCCTAAGTGGCTAATGGAGTACACCTTCGTTATGTGCGTAGTAATCTAAGGTAGATAACCTGATAAAGAAATATATATAAAAGAAATATTCTTGTGCAACTTACTGCACTAAAATTATAGTGCAATTACTTCAAAATGAACCCTATATGAACATAAAATTATAATCTATACACTTATTGTATTTAGAATTTTATATTTTATTATCATACCAATTTTCCTCCCAATCTAATATATCTATCTGAAAATGGTATAAATTCAATATAATAAAATAGTTTGATATAAATAATAACTTTAAAATTATTTTTTCAACATATAAACCATTTACTATAAACTTTATATATGAATAAATGATTGTATAAAATATCAATATATTTAAGTACATGTAGGGCCCATTTTGAGCCAAATACACCATTGATTATGGTGCAAATATATACGAGAGTTATTCTGGACTGTACTGGAACTGCAATACATTTGCCTAAAAATGGGCTCCACACATATTAAAAATATAATGAAATTTTATACAATTATTTATCCATATATAAATTTTATAACAAATGGTTTACTTGGTTGAAATATCACTTTAAAGTTGTTATTTACATCAAACTATTTTATTACTTCGAATTTCTACCATTTTCGGATGGGATTCATGCACATATCAGATTGAGATGAAAATGATATGGTAATAAAATACATTATTCCAAATATAATTGATGAAGTAAATTATGATTTTATCATCATGTGGGACCCATTTCAGCCCCACTGCACCTGAATATTTTCCTATATATATAGAAGCTATCTAGTGCAGTGCACTCGTACCGTTTTAATTGTACATTTGGCCAAAAATGGGCCCCTGCATGTACTTAAGTGTATTAATATTTTATACAATTACTTATCTATATATGAATTCTATATAGCAAATGGTTACATGTTAAAAAAACTACTTTAAAGTTGTTATTTACATCAAACTATTTTATTATGTTGAATTTATACCATTTTCAAATAGAATCTATACACATTCAATTGAGATGAAAATTAGTATGGTAATAGAATTTATCATTCTAAATAGAATGGGTGAAGTAGATTATAATTTTATAATTATATAAGGCCAATTTTGAAGTAACTGCACTACAATTATGGTGCAAATGCGTTGCACCCGAATATTACTTATATATATATGTATGGAAAATAATCAAGTGTACTTGGATTGCACCATAATTATGGTGCAATTTATGCACTATGGGGCACATTTGAATATGAATGAAAAATCTACTCCACCTGTTGTATTTAAAATTATTCACTTTATTAGTGTACTAATTTTTATTTATACCCAATATGTGTATATGCCCCATCTTAAAATGGTATAAAATTAATATAATAAAATAATTTAATATAAATATTAAATTTAAAATGGTATTTTCAATATCTAAACTATCTAAAATATGATTTTTATATGGATAAATAATTGTATAAAATTTCATTATATTCTGATATTAGTAGGACCTATTTTACAATTACGGTGCAAACCGTCTACATAGGATGAGCTATATGTGTGTGTATATATATATGTTCAATTACTAAGTTGACATAAGCATATAAAAGGGTATATAGCACAGGAGATCCATAGTTTGAAATTCCATAAAAACACTTGCCTCATTTATATTTCTCTTAAAGTTGTCTTCCCTCATTTGTCTAGCTGTTAAAAGCTAACACCATAAAACAAATCCCAGTGTCTAAACTTTTAACAGTTGGAAAATTGTAACTGGCTCTTCATCCCTTAGATCAGCAAAGGTTTTATAAACAAGATAGATATCATACATGCCTTGGACATTTTGCTAATGCAACTATGATAACTTCGAATATTTTCAAAAAAACAAATTTTAATATCATGAGAATATTAATGGAGAATTATAGGATGCAGGAGTACTTGATCCAAAAAAAATTTTCGGAAAAAAAAAACCTCAAGGTTATGTATTCCATATGCACCATGCAACGGTGACCATAGAAGCAATTCCCTTTTCTTAATTTACATGTTTCATATGCAATCTTTACATTTGACTCGTCTTTCATGCAGACAATGGACATTAATTGTCTTTTATATGCTCAGAAGTTATACCAATTTTCAAATATAACAAAATAACCCTGTAAATTTATAAAACATCTCTTCAATGCTTACTCATGATACTCATGATTCATCCTTTTCATTTGACCTTCACGTCGTATTCTGAAATTAGTGAATTCGACCTAATATTCTATCATGAGTTCATGCATTAAAGATGATATTTTAAATTATCCAAATTATCAAAAATGGAATGTATGAATCTTTATCCACTCATATTTTTAAAAAATTTCAAAATTAGCTGTGTATACCATTATCAATATTAATTGCAAATAAAATTGTAAATTTTACCCTTATTTTTATCTATAACTATACACTTATAAAATGGCAAATATTGCCATACATTTTTAGCATATTTTCAAATATAACAACTCAATTAGTTTTGTCCATATATTTTTACCAGAATAGTACTATAACAACATGCATTGAAAATGATTAATCTTTACAAGAGAAATGGCAAATAAATTTAGGGTCTATTTGGTAATAGGATAGGGACGAAAACGATAAAGTGAGAAAGTGAATATTTTTAAAAGTATGTGACTAATGTGATATGATAATGAAGTAGAAATAAATAAAATAGTAGTGTAAAAAATAATTAAAATATAATAATAAAAATGAAAAAGTATAGTAGTTAGTTAAATAAGATCTTAAATCATTTTTCAAAAATATATGTAGAAAGAGGTGGAGAAGAGGTTTCCTACTTATCCGGTCTACCAAACACTCCCTTAGGTTTGTAGCAGGGGCATTTTTGTAGAAAACATAAAGCAAACATGTTGGTGTTTAAGTATGTTAAAAATGCGTGCTCGTCTTTGAAACTTTTATAAATATGCGGTCATATATGAAAATAATGGTAAAAATGTATTCATATCTAGAATTAACCTATACTTTTTTGGAAAGAAACTCACTAAAAATATAATGCCAAAGACATGCATAAAGAAAAAGACAAATTTAGAAATGCACGTGAGAAAAATATAAACTTAAGAAGTATGTAAGATTAAAAAAAGGAGCATGGTTGAAATTATCCAATATACACATATTCAAAAATGATAAAACTTGATTTATATCTTAAATACACTTAGATAAACAAATGTACAAAAAAATAAAAATATTTTAAATAAATTTTTTTATTTGGGCTATGTAGACATTAATTTAGTGGGGCTACCAGGATCACTTCTCCGACATAATATATAAAGAGACATGTCATTGGATTTGAGTAGATATAGACAGAAAAAAAGGGGATAAAAGCCTTTATTCACGAAGGAATTTGTCTTTTAACTCACCAACAATACTTTTTCCCCATAAAAATTCATTAATTTTATTTTCATTCCTTGCATTAGTTTTTCAGAATTCATAAACAAAAAATTGATTACTATTTGCTAAATTATTAGGAAGAAATGATTCCCTTTTCTAATTTTAATAAAGTAACTCCCTAAAAATAAAAAGAAATTGGAATGGAGTGGGACTGTACTCGAAATTTTTAGTTTTTTCAAATATTAAATTAAAATGTACTTTTAAAAAAATAACAGCTTAGAAAAATGTTTTATGTTTTATGACCACTATTTTTTCATTTTTACTTTAAGTGAATCACTTTTTCGGAAAAAAAATTTTTGTGGGCATGATATTTCATCTGACTACTGGCTGATGAGAAGGCCAAAACAAGCATCCCCACCAGATGCCACTTGCCCTAGGAGATTCTCTGCATGACACCCTAGCCAGATAGATGTTTGGCATAGCTGTTGACATTTTCTAGCTATTTGTATTCGATATTGAAGGTGCCAGCCTGCCTGTAGGCATGAAAAGGTTAAAAACATAAAAGGATGATGGATATATTGTCTCCTTTGCCAGCATATATCAATTATTTATATGTGCACCTCCTCTCGTGAAACAGTTGGACCACATGTCCTTTTTTTTCTTTTTGTTAACAGGAGGATCTTTTTCCCCTGCAAACCAACACCGACCCATATTCCTATTCTTAGTCACATCTTCTATTTTGTTGGTTTCAGGAAATTAAATAGAATAACATGAGACAAGCGTATATAGACACAATTTATAGTAATTAATTAAAATCATAAACACAAATAATTATAGTAGTTTAGCTTATCACATGCCTACTCTACGAACTTAATTTTACTAATTAAATTTAATATACAAATTACTGTCATGATTTAAGCCAGCGGCCGAATTCATGACACCGTTATTTTTTAAAAAAAAAAAGTTTTACAGCAAAGAAGTTTGATCATAATATGTTGAAGTATAATTATATACATCATGATGTATTTTAGGTTAAAATACAACATTCATTTATTTTATTTTATTTTTACTTTTATTTGATTTTTTCTTCATAAATATGTTTTACTAATTGTAGTTAATTTATATATCAAGTTTTGCTATTTTATAATACTTTACATATTTATTTTTTATTTTTTTAAAAATTAAGTTTTTCAAGGGGTGAAAAATGACTTAAATGCTCCTAAAATTGATATTTTTTTAAAAATCAAACGTGAATACGTAAAAGTATTATAAAATAGGAAAACTTGACATATAAATTAAAATAGGAAAACTTGATATATAATTAATTAAAATCATAAACACAAATAATTATAGTAGTTTAGCTTATCACATGCCGACTCTACGAACTTGATTTTACTAATTAACTTTAATATACAAGTTACTGTCATGATTTAAGCCAACGGGAATCCACAAAACCGTTGTTTTTTTTAAAAAAAGAAAAAAAAAAGAGAAAGTTTTCCAGAAAAGAAGTTTGAACAAAAAATGAAATGAAATACATATTTCTACACATCTAAAACGATGCGAAAGCAAAAGTATAGGAACCTAGTTCGGATCCCAAATACTTGGGCATATCCTGAAGACTTGGGCGGCACGACTGCTGAGTTTGAATGTTTTGAATCTGGACTCTTAACAGCTCGTTCTGCATTTTGGCCTACCTTGATTATGATGTCAAATTCATTTTATTCATTTTATTTAATATTATTTATTTAGCTAGAAAATAAAATTTCATCTACAAAAAAAGTGCATAATTGTATTTGTTTAAAAATATATATATTCATGTATAAATTGTGAAAAATGCTCAAATAAATTTACATTTGCATTTAAATAAACTAATAAGTTATAGAATCATTTATTCATATAAGAATTATTTTTTATAACTTTAGACGTTGAAAATATAACTTCAAAATTGATATATAAGTCAATTAATTGATTATATTCATTTTAGGTACTTTGTCTAATAGGTACATGCATGTATATATATATTTGATTTGAATGAAACTCAGTAGCTTAGGTAAACAAATACTTCTCAATGCAATTGGTGAAGTAAATTTTACATTATCAATAACATGGGCTAAAATGGATGATGTTGCGTGAGAAAACTCAGGTACAAAGCGTGACCTCCCTTTGATTTCTTTTACCCTTGGGTTCACGAGGACGTCAATATAAACCAGTGTTGTCAGAACCGGACCGGACCGGCCGGTCCGACCGGTCCGACCGGGAACCGGTCCTGATTCCGGTTCGATTCGCTGCGGTTCGGTTTGAAGGTAAAAAACCGTTTGAACCGGCGAACCGGCGGTCGAACCGGAATATCCGGTTCAA
>JAXCLR010000105.1:33920849-33935894 GCA_035584095.1 Annona squamosa | reverse complement strand
GTTTTCGCAGTAACCTGTAGGGGGAGCCGTGTGCATTTTTTCCATCCTACGGCTCCCCTACATCCCGCCTAATCCGACGGCAAGGAGTGAACGACTCATATGCGGACGCAGCCGTTGCGACTTCGCCCAGCCGCATACGATCACACCTCTAATAAGAGAGAGCTCAAAATGGGCATCACATGATCATAAAATTATAATATACTTTACTCATTCTATTTAGAATTATGTATTCTATTACCATACTAATTTTCATCCCAATTGGATATCTGTATAGAACTCATATGAAAATAGTATAAATTTCAACGTAATAAAATAGTTAACAATTTTAAAATTATTTTTTCAACATATAGATCATTTGCTATAAAATTTACATATGGATAAATGATTATATAAAGTATCAATACTTTATATATATAAACATTTCCTGTGAGGTGAAACTGCACCATAATTAACAGTACATTTAGCTTAAAATGGACCCCACATGTATTTAAATGTATTGATACTTTATACATTCATTTATCTATATATAAATTTTACAACAAATGATTTACATGTTGAAAAAGAAACTTTAAAGTTGTTATTTACATTAAACTATTTTATTACTTTGAATTTATACCATTTTAAAATAGGGTCCATACATATGTCCAATTGGGATGAAATTTGTTATGGTAATAGAATACATGATTCTAAATACAATTGGTAGAGCAGATTATAATTTTATGATCATGTAAGATCCATTTTGAGGTAACTACACTATAATTGTGGTGCAGTAAAGCTGCACTCGAATATTTTTCTTCGTCTCTCTATATATAAATGTTCAATCACTAAGTTGGCATAAGTATATATAAAAGGGTGTATAAGATAGGAGGTCCAGGGTTTGAAATTGGATAAAAACACTTACCTCATTTATATTTATCCTGAAGTTGTCTTCTGCCAGTTGCCTAGTTGTTAAAAGGTAACACCATAAAACAAATCTCATTGTTTTACTTTAACAGTTGGAAAATTGTAACGAGCTCTTCATCTCTTAGATCAGGAAATGTTTTATAAACAAGATAAATATCATGCGTGTCCTTGACATTTTGCTAATGCAACTATGATAACTTCGAATATTTTCAAAAAAAACAAATTTTTATATCATGAAAATATTAATGAGAAGGATAGGATGCATGAGTACTTGATCTAAATAAAATTTTCAAAAAAAGAAAGAAGGAAAAACTCAAGGGTTATGTATTTCATATGCACCATGAACATATATTCAAAAATAATAAAATTTGGTTTATAACTTTATATATTAAATACACTTAGATAAATAAGTGTATAAATAAAAAATAAAAAATATTTTATATAGGTTTTTCGATGTGTGATATGTGAGACATTAATTTAATAGTGCTAATTGGATCACTTCTCCAACAATATATAAAGAGCCGTGCTATTGGATTTGAGTGGTGGAGACAGGAAAAGGGGATAAAAGCCTTCACCAACAATACTTTTTCTTGTAATAAGAAATAAATTTACTATTATTAAGCTTTCCCTCATAAAAATCCATTAATGTTATTTTTATTCATTGCATTAGTTTTTCAGAATTCATAAACAAAAAATTGATTACTATTTGCTAAACTCTTAGGAAGAAATGACACCCTTATTCTAATTTTAATAAAGTAACTGCGTAATAATAAATAAAAGAAAATTGGAATGGATTGGGACTGTACACGAAATTTTTAGTTTTTCCAAATATTAATTTAAAATGTACTTTTTTTTTTATAAAAAAAACAGCTTAGAAAAATATTTTATGTTTTATTAACACTATTTTTTCATTTTTACTTTAAGCGAATCACTTTTTCCAAAAAAAAAAAATAATTTGTGGGCGTGATGCTGCCATTTAACTACTGTTTGATGAAGAGGCTAAAAGTAAATTAATTAGGTTTATGACATAATAAAATACGATATAATAGGGAATACAAAAAACAAGCAACTAGAGCTATTATTCAAGACATCGCCGCAGCCATTGAGGTGCAGTGGTACATCGTCTAGCCATCCAATGGGCAGGTGACGGTTGGACTAGAGGTTGGAGCGGGTCTCCTTGATTATTTCACGAGAGCGTCCAACGATAGCTACAGTGTAGGAAAAAATAAGAATATTGTTGGATATTTATAAAAATGTTACATGGAAAGTTGAAAGAATGTTTTAGGGCTCGATTTTTAAGGGTGTAGCTTGTTACTAGATTGGGTGGAACCTACTCAACCCAGCCCAGTTTTAAACCTAAGTTTAAGTTTTATTTTTGAAATTTTTTTTGGAATTAGACTTGATTTTAACCCAACCCAAGAAAAATGAAACCAATACTAATTTTATATCAACCTGTTAGTAAAACTCAATCTAATCCGAACTCAATATCCCCGTAATTCGTTAAAAGAATTATATTTGTTTATGTATTAAGTATTTTAAATATAATTATAATAATATTTCTTCCATATAATAATAACTTAATTAAACTACTAAATATCTATTAAGAGTTTATTTTAAAACTTAAATGCTATCTATGTTTGTCCATAAAAAGTCTATTCTACATTAACTCAATTTGTGAATAATTATAAATATATCAATTCTTTAAACTTATTGCATATATACCAATTAACTATGAAGTATGTAAGTCTCACTTTTATTAAACTTATTTAGATAGTGATATTGTATAATCTCATTTATTTTTTAACCTTGATTATTGATAGTAAATTAATTACATTCATTGCACTTTGCATTATTTTTTAGTTAGAAGACCAACTTTTATTAAAATCGAAAATATCATAAGTTATATAAATATATTCATGTATAAATTATGAATAACTAAATTATCATAATTAAAAGCATATTTTAGAATTAATTGGAGTGAATGCAATAATGTTCAAAGATTTTGTTATTTATATCAATAAATTTCAACTTTTGTCAGGTTAACAGTAACCTGAATTTCAACTTAAAACTAAGACTGAAATCAATATTAACTCAATTCCAACCCCACCTAAACTTTGTACAACTCAATCTAAATTGAACCCTTGTTGATTGTAATGTAAATTAAGATGATTATAAAATATATATCTATTACAAAAATTACTCAAGACACTGTTGCCACTAAATGTTGCCAACTTTGTTTCTGTAAATGCAATTAATGACAGAAACAATTTTCTATTCCAAAATGCAACTATATATATTTATGGGAAAGTTTTTACAATTTCCTTAATTTTTGAGATCATTAAGTGATTTTACTCTTAATGTTTAATAGAAAATCATGGATAGAAATAGTAAATTATGAGTGCATTTGGCCAAAACAAAAATATTTCGAACTAAAACTTTTCACTCTCCATAATTATTTTATTTTTAATGATTTTTTACATCTTGCTGGGTAATTATCTTACTTTCCAATTATTTCTACATAGTTATTCATACAACTAATATATTTATTTTAATTTTATTATATTTACTCTTCATTATTTCATCTATTATATTATATTATTTTATACTAATTTAAAAACTTTTAAATTAAAATTTTCATTCAAAAGATTTATTATTTTTCAAACACACTCTGTATTTAAATGATGGGTAAAAAATCCTTGATGGCCGCGGATGAATTGTTAGCATGTGGTACAACCGCACTAGGGTAGGGTCCGTAGTGACCCGGGAACAAGCCAGTGGTGCGCCGGACCACCAATTATTTGGTGCAAGGTATTATTATTGTCCTGCAGCGTGGCCCTATTCTCCCAATAATTCGGCGGTCCAAAGGACTTCCTCGTTAATACTACATCGGTTTTGTCAACGCTATTAAATCATTCTAGTTTTCGGTTTTTCCTTCATTTCTTCGTTAGCATGTCTTCTTCTTTTTTTTTTTTTTTTTTTGTAAATGTTTTCTGTAGCATGTCTTTGAGTTGACAGTTTGACACTTGAGACTTTTTAAATTTTTTTTTTTTTTTTTTATAATATCGCTCATATTTTTTTACAATTCATGCCTACTTTACTCAATTCATCTTGTAATTTTCATCAAATATATTTCCTTTAATGATAATTACCAACAAATATATATATTATCTAAGGATGAGACTTGAGATCATTTTTTATTGGTATTTTGCACTGTACTATATGATATTACATATCAATCACATTCCTTTTGAAACAAACTCCAACTATTTCACATTAAGGACTACAAGCTTCACAGCCACTATACAGTGACTGATGCCCCGGCCTCCACCTGAACACTAATAGGCTAGTTTGCAGTTATATGTCATGACAAATCAAACATTGCCTAGTGGAGGAGACCTAGACCTAAGCAAAAGAAAAACAACTAATAAAGTACAAATGAAACAGATAAAACATATAAAATTTTGATAAATGCAACATTGCTATAAAAAGAAAGTACAACGTAAAAAAACTCAAAAATGCAATAATGTCTAAAGGAATAGAAAAAATCTTTTTATTTTTTATAGCACATTTGATGTGATATGACATTTTAACCAACTTAAGGTGTGTTTGGTAATAAGTAAAAGTTGTCAAGTTAAAACTTTTCAATCTAAAACTTTTCACTCTCCACAATTACTTTATTTTTTAATCATTTATTCACATTTTTCTATGCAACTACCCTACTTTTTAATCATTTTTGCGCAACCATCAATATAACTAAGTTATCTATTTCAACTTTATCATATTTATTCCTCATCATTAACTCTATCGTAACATATCATTTGACAACTTCTACTTTTTACAGCTTTTCATAAGAAGTTTTATCTATTCGCAAACACACTCTTCATTAGTATCTTACTTTTTCAAAATTCTCCAATTAAATATTTTTTTCTTTTTTTTACATCATAATGAGGTTAACGCTTAGTTTAAGTTACATATTACGGCAATAAAAAGAAAAGGGAATATTTCCAGAAATTTATTTAAACAAAAACATAGAAAAATATGTGGCGCGACGGGGATAATAACTATAAACAAAACGAACAATGAAAAAGATAATTAGACTTCCTGCATAAAAATGGAAATAATAATTAAAAATATTAAGTAAAAGGGAAGGCAAGATTATTGAATAATTAAAAAGAAATACATGGTAGAGGTTGGTGGGTTTACGACATGCGAAGTCCACATCCTTTCAAGGCATATTTTAATCAAAAGTAATTATTATAAGTCCTTCCGTAAAATTTCGAACAAAGAGAACGTAGGCCGTTGAGGCCAATGGATTTGAGCTCTGTTTCGCTGTTGTGCTTATATTCCTTGCTACTCTCCCTCTCTCTTCCTTCCATCCCTGTGCTAGCGCTTCAGGACACTATGGAAGGTGGGATTCCCATTCTCAACTGTCTCTTGCAGCACACTCTTAGAAGCCTCTGCTCTTCCCCGTTTCCTCCATCTTCGGATCGTCCGCATTCCTCTTCGAAATGGGTTTATGCTGTTTTTTGGAGAATTCTCCCCCGCAACTATCCTCCCCCAAGGTATCAAAATCTAACCACCCATTTCTCCACATTGCCTTGAAAAAGAAATAAACCACAGAGCTGAATTCTTCTTGCTCAGGTGGGACTATGCCGGCAGCGTTCTCGATCGCTCCAAAGGAAACAAGAGAAATTGGTAAAAGAGAAAGGAACAGAGAGAGTGAAACGTACCATGTTTCTGTTCTACTTTTCTTGATTTTGAATATGCTCTGTTAGAGACTGTTTGTTTTAGGATTCTTGTATGGGAAGATGGGTACTGCGATTTTTTTGAGTGCGAGCGGGCGGGGAGCGGCTACATCAAAGGGAAATTTGGTGCTGATATCTTCTTCAAGATGTCTCATGAGGTTTACAACTACGGAGAAGGGTGAGGATGTTTGTTGGTAATTTTTCCCTTGGTGTTTGTTGTGGGATCAAAAAAGGAAAAAAATAATAATAATAAAATTGGGAAGCATTGCTTCTGTTTTGACATGTTTTGCAGATTGATAGGGAAAGTTGCAGCAGACAACAGCCATAAATGGGTGTTTCGAGAGATCTCTGTGGGAAATGATCCCGGTCATTTCACAACTTGGAATGGCTCGCTTGATCTGGTAAGTGAATTTCTTGCACTTATCATATCAGTGCAGCTTTAGTTAGCACAACATTGCATGTTAAATTAACAAGGATTATTCTTCTCTTTTCATTGCTGTTGACAGCAACCAAGAGCATGGGAATCTCAATTCAATTCTGGAATTCAGGTATGGACAGAAGAAGAAGAAGAAGTAAAAACTGAATCGTAATTTCCAAAACTAAGAAATTTTGTTGAGGGCCATCTCCAGAAAAAGAAAAGAAAAGAAAAAACAAAAAAAAGAAAAGAAAAATTCAGATTCGTTTGTATACATACTCATTCCTTCTTTGGGTGGCTGTTTCTGCGAAAGGTTAAAAAAACAAAATGTGGCCTTGGTTTCTTCTAATCATGGCAGTGAGGGTAGTGGATGATTGCAAAATGATGACCGAAAAATGCCATGATGGCTTCAGATGCCTAAGAAATCCTTCATTTAGTGGAATTAGTGGAAAGTGTTTACTTGATCTTGAGTGGTTTTTATGGTTGGCCCGCCATTTGGTAGAGTATTCGGATTACATTTAATATCCAATAAATGAAAATTTCTATCTTGGGATACTTATTCTAACCATAAAAATAGCAGTAATATTAGCTGCAACAGTAACAACAATCTTGCTTTATCGCAATCTATTCTGTACGAACTGCAATTTATTTATTCTACCTAATTACAGACTATCGCAATCATAGCCGTGCGAGAAGGCATAATCCAATTGGGTTCGCTCGACAAGGTGAAATCATCCCCAATTCACCTGTTTTTACATTTTTAACATCCATTAAAAGCACCCACCAATTCCATTACCGTCTATTCTTTTTTTCTTTTTCCTGTTTTTGCATAATAATAAAAATTGGAATTCCAGTCCTCATTTAGCATCATTGGAAACAACTTGAATGATGGTGCCATTTTTTCCAGGTTGCAGAAGACCTCAACTTGGTGATCAACATACAGAGGAAATTCAACTACCTCCAAAGCATCCCTGGCATCTTTTCCATGCAAAGGCCATACATATCCCAGTCTCATAATGCAAATGGGTTGAAACTTGACAACCGACTGGCTGACCGAATCGATTGCCTTGATGATAGGCTGCATGTGATGGGTGGAAAAAGATTTCTGAGCAAAGAGATTGAAGAATCCACAACCAGCAAATGCATCAATCTAGGCTGGAATAGTCCGCAAAACAGAGGTGTCTTCTGGTCAATACCTCCCCTCTTGACTCCAATGTCTCAAAGTCTAGGAGCTTTACTGTCAAAATTACCTGCTGTGATTCCGCAAAATAGCTTCCACGCTGAAAATCAAAAATCAACCGAAGTGGGCAACATTTCAGTAGTGAAAATTGGAGATCATTTGGCCCAACTTCCAGCTCCAAAACCCACTTACTCAATGTGTGAATCCCACGCCACGAAGATGGAGATTCCATCTTATGCTCATGAATCAAAACTCAAGACTCAAAAACTGACAGAAAGGCAGTCGTGGGAAGATCCAACAATGCAATTGGAGTCCAGAGCACCGCTAGATAAAGAATCAGCCGCTCGTGTGCTGGACAACATCGTCCAATAAATACGAATTGTTTCTTCTATTTATTATCGGTTCGTTGACTTTATATATGCATACATGTGTTTGGATAGAACTTCCACGCATCAGTATGTTCATGTCTATAAAACAGTGGAAATTTCATTGCGTGTTTTGGACAACCCAAAACCATCTGTTTCTTTCTTCTACATTTGCATTATGAGCTTTTGGCCACATTTCATCGATGCAAGGGTTCCCTGCCTAAGATGGGCCTACACAAAACAAACAAATTCGACATGTTCATGCGTCTATAATGCGATCTGATATGAAAAGCTCTAATTGTTAATTCAAGATATTAGAAATCTCCTTATTTAATTGTGGGGGCTGTGTTGTCCCCCTTACTGTATTTGGGAGCCAATATTTGGGAGCCCGCGGTCTCTCCAGTTAATATTTGGAAACTTGTAATTGTCTTCATTTAGAAAATTTCTAAGAATTGTCAAAATACTTGATTATAATATCAGTTGAAATGTTATGTAAAATATACACCAATAAAAACTAGAAATCCTTTTAAGCTCTCCTTTTTTTTGTCCTTATCGCAATCTATCTAGCTTAAAAATAGGCATAAACCAAGGACTAGCTCTTTTGATATGCACGCATCATTGGTGCCTGGTTCTGAGGCTTTGCCATAGCATAGAACCAGGGGAAAAAGCATATCTGACTTTAAATTCCATCCTGTAATTGACTATATTTTACAATGTACTGGTACTATATACGTTTATGTCTTAAAGCTTAAAATCATGATACTTATGAAAACAATGTTTAGTTAACTATAGTAGCTTATAAGCGCACTAGGATGGGCTAACAGATTAGGTCTTGATTAAATTTTTTTTGTAAGTTGATAATTAAAAAATTTTGTGAAAATATAATGGTCCTAATGGATTTCTGTATTCTTTTTTTTTTTTTTTTAGTTTAGATCAAAGCTATAGTTGGTATATATATATATATGTATTTTTTTTATGACAGAAACGACATAAGCGAGTATCAACACTAGGCCATGGTTTAAATTAATAATCCTTGAAAGGTGTTGTGAACATCCCTTGCCAACACGTGGGATTAGACAACGAAATGCAATGAATTAACTTTCTAATAGTGGATCCTGCCACTGAAGTGGGGGACAACTGATCATAAAATAATAACGTACTATCATTGTGCTACATGGACAGATAGAAATGAGGTTGAATATAATATGAGATTGAAATGACAATGGGACTAATGGGTCTGGACTAATATTGTAATAATGCAAAATTAAATCAAATAGATCATGTTAATAAGTAAAAATGTATGTGATAAAAGTTGTGATGGAGTCGCTACTAAGTAAGATGGGTGGCGGTTAAACTAGCGAAAAGGCATCAATACCAGAAATTCTAGATGGCCTCCCCATCAAAATGTTAATTATTCTTAACCTTTTGATTCATGGTTCTTAAAAAACGAACTTATAAATTTTTATAAACACTCCGGAGGGACTGGGTTATGTCATTGCATATGACTTGTTATGATTGTGTGTTGAAGATTTAATTAGAATATATTCTTGCCTTCGATTGTTCATGATATCATTATGATCTAGTAGTCAATCATTCAGCATATTGTGATCAATTCCTACTCCATGGTGTGAATATTATTTAAAAGTTTATATTTCATCTGAAAAATATGCAAGAAACGGAAAGATAAAGGAAGAAGTAGCTTCCATCATGTTAGGTGGTCTACACTATCTAGTAAGTTTCTTACCTTGTGGCTCTTTACTAGAGTTTGGGAGATAAAATGATTGTTGCTAGAACATTGGGGGTTGCTCCCCTTTTATGGAGTTTAGTTAGATAGTTTTTGGGGACACCCTCAGCTTGCCGAGAGCCTTAAGCCGCCTCCATTGGTTCAGAAGGTAAATCCCATAGCATTTCCTTCTCCTGACCCATGCTCTCCTTGTTTTGAAGCACCTCAAGCCCCTTGGCTGCCAAGTTCAATATGCCATTAGCTTTAGCCCACCATCAATTTTGGAAGTATTGTCCAAGTTTAGCCTCCATGTCAAAAATTGCCTATGGCTTCTACGCTGTCTTTGTTAGAAAAATTAAGAATTCACTACATATCTTATTTATAGGAAAAAGAAGTAGAAAAATTGAAAGACTGTGTCTCAAACTTCGTTGCTGGGCCAAATTAGAATCACAAGAATGGAATCAACTACACTACCACAACCTAAATATTACTAATCTCTAAAATGGTATAAGAGAATTCTGTAGATTTTCTCTCATATGCTCGAATATGCATTTCTTCCAAAGACCCCACACATATTTATAATTGTCCTTGGAGGAATATGCAGGAGCTATCCCACTTCAAGTATGCTTCCATATGTTGTGATTCAAAGGAGAATGCATTTCCTAGTACGAGTAGGAGTAGGAAATTCATTATGGGAGTATAGGAACCCTAGTCCTAATATAATTCCAACGGTCTTCATGTTCTTTATGAAGGTTAAGTCATCATTGGACTATTTCTAGGACTTTTCCATTCTTATAGGTGTGGTAAAATCCTTCTTTTGTGGGTCACACTCTATCATCTTTGCCCTCATAGATATGGCTTCATCTTGCTATTAAATGAATTGGTCGGCTTAAAAAGGTGCACTTCTAGGACCTCTACAACCTCTCCCACATCCACCTATAAAAGTGTCAATTTGCACCTCTGCTCATGCTTGTGTCTCATCATCGTAATGTCCTTATAAGGTGAATTGTCAATCACCACAACCTAGATGCCTCTTGCCTTGACGAGAGACAAGATCGTTGCTCACTGTGTGTGGAACTAAGAGAAGTCTTAACACTATCAAGAAATAGAAGAAGAAAGAAGCATAATACATAATACATTTCACCACAACTTTCTCTTCTTTGTTGCCTACTCCTCCTTGGCTAAGATGCCTCCTCTCTTTTTTTCCTACACCTCTAGCCTGATGCGAAAGCCCTGATGTAGGGATTATAGTAGACTTCCAAGGTTGAGAAGGCCCTGAGTTTGCCATGATTCAAAGAAGTTGAGTACTAGTTTAAAACCAAAGCAATTGGTTTCCTTCAAGAAATTTATCAATCATTAGAAAGCAATCTCTTCCCTTTAAGATGTTGTTGCCTTGCGGTGAAACCATAACTAATGTGGGAGTCATCACCTTGAAGCCAACTCTCCTTCTTAGAACTGGATCGACCTTCCAAGTATCGATAAAGTGGACCCTTTATCCTAGCTCAATCTAACAACTAGCTTATGATCATTATCTGCCTAGTGAGGATTAACTCACACCCTTGTCATCCTAAGAAGGCATTTGAAGGAACATGATCAACTATGAATGTCCAAAAGAGGCATCTAATGGCTCAAATCAACCAAATGATCGAAGTGGGCCTCACATGTACAAGGAAGACTGAAATCATCTTCATGGAAGCTACCACCAAACGTGGTTGTTGTGGAAACTTCTTACCCATTGCACCCAAGAATGGTTGACTTGAGCAGTATGATGTCAAATTTAGCTGCCATGGCTAACCAAAGATAGCCACAAACCCCCCCCCCCCCCCCTTACTCATGGCACCCTCCCCTTGAAGCCTATAAATATGCCATTTAAAGCTCTTACCTCGTTAATTCAAGGCAAGCCCCTCCTTGCTTTGCCCATTCGCTCTCTTGAGAACATTTTCCCATAAAGACTCTACCAAACTCCCTCATCTTCTAAATTTGATTTTTAAGGTAAAAATGTCTACTTAACCTCATATAAAAAAAATTTAAGTGATAGATGGTTTGAAATGTGAGGTTAAGTGTCTTTACTTCTTTTATAGATTATCACAATCATGACCTTATGTAGCGCCAATTGTTATGTTGTCACATTTGCCAAAATCCACCTGTTTTTCATGATCAGAGTGATTAGATCATGGTAGATCTTCATTATAAGTTCTAACTTCACTTTCATAGAGGTCATCCTGACATACTCCATGCTAGCACTTTGACGACTATATTATAGGAGGTATGGTCTATTAGACCCATTAGCTTATAGCTACCCATGGGCATGTGTAGTCCAACAAGGGTAAAGTTATATTACATTAAGTAGTCATAGGAAACTCTCTCACCAAGTTAGAACTAGGATCATATTAGATCTGCCATAATCCATACACATGTTCCAAATAACTCATACTTTGAGACTAGGTTTCCTCACTTATCAACTTGGTTAACTTGGTCAAATCCAATTAACCCATCTTTCCAATTGACTTGGTGAACCTAGTTAACCTTATTTTCACATTAGGTTTTTAACACCTTGCTAAACCTGGTTTTGGTTTGTTGGCTAAGTCAAACCCTATCAACCTTAACCCTTGACTTCAAGCTTAAACTCCATATCTATGTTAGGCCTTAGTATTGCCTTTATGCATGCTACTACCCTACTCACATTTATGAATTGTTTCACATCGAGGTGCCCAACCTTTATAAATGGTTGAATTCCCATTTGGTGTCATGCAAAACTCCCTCATTCATAGGTTATATCATAAATAAAGTTCCCATTTGATGTTATGAAGTCTTATCTTTCATTCATCTCAAAAGAGAGACTTTATGCTACTTCCATTTGTCATGGGGGGTAATGAGATCATCATATAATATTTGTTGATATGGCATTCTCTTGTTTCAAGGTCAAAGTAATCGTACACATCCACCTTGTAGTTTTCATCTATTTTAGTGTTCAAAGTGACCATACATGTTCACTGTTGTAGTTTTTCATTCATTGTGTTGAAAGAAAAGATTTTTCACATAGCATCAATAGTTTAAGTGACATATATTAGTCTCAAATAAATAGCTTTACCCAAGAAGGGAGAGGTGAATTATATAATTTAATTTTTTTTTCTTATTTTAAACTTAATCCCTTGAGATTAAATCCCCTTGAATGAAATGTATATGTTGGTCCTAACTAGTTGGCCCGACTTAAGAGGGAATGAGTGAATTGAATTATTTAAATTTTATTTGTTCTTTTAAACTTAATCCCTTTGAAATTAAGTCCCTTTGAATGAAACTTATAGAGCAGATGCAAGAGAGCGAGAGAGTAAATGACAAGTGCTAAAAGATCACAAAGAATTATAGTGGTTCGAGCCAGACTCCTATTTCACTCTTCCAAGTACACACTCATTGTGTTTTAGGTTCCCCTATTGCTTTAACAAGTATAACTTAGAGTCTTAGTTCTCTTCTAGATATATGTTCCTTCTCTCAAAAGGGCTTTGCAATAAAATGAATAACATGATTAGTAGATTCCAGTGGGGTGAGAATGGAGGAAAAAGGAAGATTAGCTAGGTGACTGTAGCACCCTTCTTGAATGCTACGATGGGCTAGAAAATGTTTCTCTAGCCTTGTAAAATCTAAGCTTAATGGGCTAAAACCTATAGCTTAACAGGAAAATGGTTAATATGTCTCCAGAGGATAAATGTTTACAGAAAACAGGCATGGGTTCGGATTTTGGACTTCAAATATCTGGACTAGCATTAAGTGCTCGAGAACTCTGCAATCTTGTGGATAAATCATGTAAATAACTGTTCTTTAATCATCAAAATGCAAGTGTTTTACCCATGGATATGTCTGAACTAGCAGCATGTGTTCTGGAATCATACATATGTTTGGACTAGCAACATATATTATGGAATCCTACATTCTTATACAATAAAATTTGTCAGGAACATTTTCTTTAAATCATGTCAAAATGTAGGTGTTTTACCCATGGATTCTTTATTATAATGGCAACATATCTTGATGGAAGGGAGTGATCTGTATGAGCTGAACTAGCTATAACTCCAATACAGTAAAAATGTTAGCAATAAATGAAATAAATCACAGCATATAAACATAACCACAATAACTAAGGAATCTGTGCAACTTGATAGAGTCGCCACTGATCGTTAAAGGAATATCATATCTCATTTCATGGCATAAAATGCACTAATCTTACAGAGTATGAGTTCTAGTCTCTAGATCGAACAATTATTGCAACAACTTGTTTGATCCAAAGCAGCTACATGGCATGGTAATGGAAATGGAAATAAAAAAAGATGAGAAATAAAAATCTAGAGAGAGTTGAAAGAGGGCTAGAAATGAAGAGAGGAAGGTAGAAAGAAAGAAAGAATTTTGCATTCTCTTGTGTGTTGGCTGCTAGAATGGTCCTCTATTTATAGAGGAGTTGGGCTGCTGCCGGAATGTGGGAGCTCTCCTCATGCTTTGGGTAATAGCATGTTGCTGTTGAACATTAATTGTTGGCTAAAACATGTTTGCCCTGTTTTTGTTGTGCTGGAGGAGAACTATTGCTAGGCTAGAGTTGAGGTGGGCTACTAGAGCCTTGCTCTAGTGGGCCGTTCTATTGTTCTACTGGAGTTGGCTTCTTTGGGCTGTAACTAGATGAGCCTGTTAGTGGGCTGGTGGAGCTTTGCTCCTTGGGCAATTTTAAGGAGCTTGGCTCTTGTGGGCTAAGCCTGTTTTATGGTGAGTTGCTCTTGTTAGCTGCTGCAATGAGCCCATCTAGATTAGTTGGTCTATTCCTTGGCTTGCTTGGATTTATTCCTTGTGGGCTGTTGGTTAAGAGCTCATTGGTAGTTGGCTTGGTAGACCTCCTTTTCCTTGTAGTGGTTGGGCTTTGCATTTTTGCCCATATATATATATTTTATATGTTTGGACTATTTATTATACTTATTGGGTTCCAAGGTAGGGGTGTCTACAGTGATATGGAAGGAAATGAGTAAACAAAAGGCAGGTGTGGGAATGGGCTTTAGGGATCTGGTTCTTTTTAATATGGTTGTACTAGCAAAACAAGCCTAGAGAGTTATCACCAATGCAGAGTCTCTTTGCTCCAAGGCACTTACAACAAAATATCTCAAGAAGTGTAGCTTTTGGGATTGCAAAGTGAAGGTAAGAGATTCTTTCATCTGAACAAGCTTTCTTTAGGCAAGAAGGGTTCTTCAAATGAGAGGAAAATGGAGAATTGGAAATGGCTGAAATGTCAGTTTCCTCAATGATAATTGGGCTAAGAATCAAATCTTACAGTGCGGTCCACTACCTGAAGGAATTACTGATGAGGAAAGGGTTAACAGCTTTATAGATAGAAGAAAGGTGAATGGGATATGGAAAAGATTTTCTCGGTAGGAAGGAAAACGGGATGGAGATCCATTTAACATATTTCAATATCTGAGGAGAACAAGAAGGATGAGTATAGGGGTGTAACTCGGGCTCATAAAACTCGGGTTCATCTCAACCCTAACCCTAACTTTATTTATAAAATATCAACCCTAACCCTAACCCTATTTGTAAAACTTGAACACTAAACCTATTTTTAAAAATCGGGTTCGAGCTGAGTTTCGGGTTGGAATTTATATTAATGAATTTACATTTTATTTAAAAGTAATAAATTTAGAATTTCATATGAATAAATAATAATAACAAATTATGTAAGT
>JAXCLR010000105.1:33900626-33916547 GCA_035584095.1 Annona squamosa | reverse complement strand
ATTTTAAAATTAGATTTTATCTTAATAAATCTTATCTATGATAATTCTTATCTCATCATCATATCTTATCCCATGGAAATAATTTGTTTCAAAATTAAATTCTATCTTAACCACCTTATCTAGGAGAGTTCTTATCCTATCCTATCTTATCCTGTGGGGCCCGCATGTTTGGGGAGACAAAAATATAAAAATTAATTATTATTATTATTATTATTATTATTATTATTTCAATATTTTACAATACCCAATACCTCATCTTCTCGAAGCTGCTCGCAACAACTGTTGTATGTGTCACCGCCGGTAACCCTTCAACGGTCGCTTTCTAAAAATCCAGCTCGCACTTCCAGCACCGGCGAGTCCAGTAGAGCCGAAAAAAATAATTCGTTGTGGCCATGCATTCCAACCCTGCTGACGTCATCTTCCGGCGACCTGGATTGATCGGGGCTGACTGTAAGCACCCGCACCAGGTGCATTTCACCATTTTTTATTTTTTTTAAAATTTTTTTATACAATTGTTAATTTAGATATATTTAATATATTTTACCATTTTAGAGACTTTTAGATATTTTATTTTTTAAAATCAGTAGAATTTTCCTATATCTAAAAGTCTCTAAAAATGATAAAATTTATATACATGTTAAATACATTTAGATTAATAATTGTATAAAAATTTTCAAAAAAATGTAAAAAATGAATTTTTGTACACGGGTGTACAAGTGCAGGTCGCAATCTCTTGCGCCCGAGAGCAAGCAGCGCTCCCTGCTCCCAGGTGCACACACCTCTTTTTTTTTTAAAAAAAAAATAAATTCATAGAACTGTTAATCTAGGTATAATTAACATGTGTATAAATTTTTACCATTTTTGGAGTATTTTAGGTATTTATTTTTGAAAATCAGTGGCATTTTAGGTAATTTTAAATTACGAGAATGCTACTGATTTTCAAAAATCAAAAATAAATATCTAAAATACCCCACAAATGGTAAAAATTTATACACATGTTAAATAAACCTATATTAACATTTTTTTAAAAAATTTCAAAAAAAATTAAAAAAAAGAGGTGTGTGCCCCCGGAAGCAGGCAGCGCAGGAGATTGCGACCCGTAAAAGTACACATAGGTGCACAGTATCAATTTTCTAGATTGACCACCTTCATATCCAATGCCTCTTTTAAGTCTGACCAAATTGCCCGCCGCTATCAATGATGGGCAAATCCAGTTGTATACGTAGTGAGGGCAATTGCCTCAACTGAAATTTAAAAAATGTTAATATATATATAGATTAAATTATTTTTCTAAGATTGCCTCCACTAGCCGAAATTTATTGCCCCCGCCCTTGTTAAAAATTTATAATTTAATGTATTGATTTTATGGCTCGTTACATTTTTTGGCCTTGGTTTAACAACACATTACTCATTTAGTCTATAGGTGTTATATGCATTTAGTGGAAGACTTTCTTTTTACTATTTCAACATTGTTTCTATCAAGATTCTTTTTTAATTTAATTTTTCATTGATTCCAATAATATTCTCTTTACAAGATGCATGTTTTTGATTCTTGTAATTAATTATTATAACTTACAACTTATATTTACGAGTGATTTTGAATATATTTTTACCATCTTTACTTCCTTTTCGAAGCTAGACTTCTCCTTCTTCTTATTTTGTCTCCCATAGCTTCATGTTTCATTCCGCCTTTTTCTTCTATAAGGCTTTTAGCATGTCAGAATTAAAAAAGTAAGCTATTTTTCTTTTTTTTTTTTTAAATTTAAAATTTTTAAAATGATAAATATAGATTGATAATATGTAATATTATTTCTATCTTTTAATATAGTAAGATGCTTCAAATATGCATGATGATGAGAGTTTAAACTCCTAGAGAGAATTTGTGGAACTTAGTGTCTTGGTTTGTAATATTAAATGTCATGCCATACATTACTAATAAAAAATAGAGATATCGATTATTATAATTCATAATACACCTATTTTTCAATTTTTGAAAATAAGCATATTATTATTGTTTAATTCTAATGGGATTTGAATTGTTGCACCCGCATTCATTTAACCTTTTTTTATTTTTTTGAAAAATTTTCATAAAAGTATTAATCTATGCATATTTAACATGTATATTGATTTTATCATTTTAGAGATTTTTTGACTTTTTTGAATTTTTAAAAATCATTAGCATTTTAATAATTTTAAATTACTAAAAATGGTACTATTTATAAAAATAAAAAATCTAAAAATATCCAAAAATGATAACATCGATGTATATTTTAAATACACTTAGATTAATAGTTGTGAAAAAATTTCGAAAAAAATAAAAAGTAGATATTTGCACCCCAAATAATCAGTTTTCGATTCTAACTTTAACTTAAAAATATTTGTACGTAGTAAGTTGTAACTCACAGACTTGTTTTCCAGTTGAAATTATTAGATCTTTTATTTTTCTATGCAACACGCCTATGAAAGCTTCATTAAATAATAATAGTATTTGGATTTTCCAAATGTGTTCCTATTATTTACATCAAAGCAATATATTTTAAAATTTTTAGTTCGTTGGATAAAAGATTTAAAAAAAGAAATTTTTGTGAATTTTTTAAATTACGTGATAGTTAAGAATAAATAAAAAAATAAGATATTTCCATTAAAATGTGAAAATAATTGAAATGTAGAAATAATAATAGAAAAATAAGGTAGTTAAATAATTGATAAATTTAATTATATTAAAATGTACATGGAAATAAATGAAAAAATCTTGCATCTGACTAAACAAAACTAGAATGCATTTAATAAAATATGAAAAGTATCGTTAGTTATTTCTAGATATCTTTCGATATTCTTTAATAGTTTGACTATTGTGTCTACTTTTTTGTTATTACATTTACAATATAATTGTTATTATATTTTTTATAGAATTGATATATCTATTTTATCTTTATTTTTTGTGTTTATAATCATTGTTCTCATAATATTACATTACTCCCTTATATTTTCTAGATTTTCATTATAAATTTTTCTCTACTTTTTTACACCTAAAAAATGAACCCTTATTTGATTATTCTATGAAAACTTCTTTAATTTATCTTTATTAGCTCATTGTTAATCCTTTCCTTAGATGTGAAATATGATTATTAGAGGAGCCATTCAGATAGATTAACTTAAAATCGTTTATCGAAACAGTATAATAATTTATGAAATTATGCATTAATATTGGAAAATATTTATGATATTAACTAAAATATTTGAAATAGAAATATAAATAAAATATTTGTTATTAATACTAGTTTTACATTTTTACTACTTTAATTAGCTGTGCCCATAAAAATTTTTGAAGGTAAATGAAACTTAACGTCTTTGTTAAAAAAAGAATTTAAATACACTTACACCTACTTCTATTTATAAATTTATTCAAATATGATAATAATTTATTGAATCATTTATTTATATTGTAAAATATTTTTGGATATTGAATTAGCAATTTAAAATAAATGTATAAATCAAGTTGATTTTACATTGTTATTATTTTACAGAAGGAGCTTATACAAATATCTAAAGTGAAAGAACTTGATGTTGTTATTAAAAAAATAATTTAAATATGAAAGACAATTGTCTAATTACTTAGATTGAAAAAGATATGTTGGATGGTGTTGGCGATTAATTTATTATAGATAGATTTCAAAATATGAAAACTCATCGAGAACAATTGTAAATTTTGTGTATGTATTTTTAATTATAGTATTACCAATTAACTTTTTATAATTTTCTATTTAAGTGTTATAATTTCATATAACTAATTCGAGATTGAAGATGATGTTTAAGAAATATATTTTAAATTTTTTATATGATAAAAATTATTCTTAGACATATAAAAATTTTAAAATAAAATATAAACTTTACATCTACCGGCCAAAGGTCCTGGATCCATTATCGACGTTACACAGCCCACAAGCATGTGTCCCTGCGAAATTCGGCAGCGCTAAGGCAACATTAGCATTTAGAAAAGATTAAGAGTGTGTTCGGTAAATAATAAAACTTTTGGATGAAAAGTTTATGGTATAAAAATTTTTAAAATGGAAAAAAATGATATGATATAACAAGGATAATAATGAGAAGTAGAAATAATAAAGTTAAAATAGATAAGTTAATTATATAGATAATTGTGTAAAAATGATTGAAAAATGAGATAGTTTGTATAAAAAATATAAAAAATAATTAAAAATAGAGTAGTTACATAGACTTAAAAGTTTTACTTATTGCTAAACACCCCAAGATAATTTTTTTTAAAAATTGAAACGTGGTCAACAGATCCTAATACGAGGGGAATTTTGAGAAAATATGAGATGAATGATCGAAAATACTTGGGTATTCAAGAGCAAAATTTATTAGTATACTTGCAAATTTCCTTAAATATTAATAAAAATATTTACTCTTACGGTAGTAAACTGTTATGTGAATAGATGAATTAAATATGTTAATAAGGTTAAAGGGTTGGCTAAGCTTGACCTTGACCAACTACTTATTTAAATGAATCAAATAGGTCATTTATTAAAATTTCAATATTAGTTGGTCATGTGTCAGCTAGGACCCATTGCGGAGTGCAATTTGATACCAGGTCTACCCATCCGATATAAAATTAGATATGTGTTCCCTTTTCGAAAATTTTTAAAAAATAAACTCGTTTCAACCTCATCGAGGAGAAATCGAAACTAGCACCGGAGATGTATAGAGTCCGTCCATTTATGTGCGCATCCTTTGTTTGCACTCTTTTTTGTCAAGGGACATTATAAACGAAATATTACTAGCACATTAACTGGATTTTTCATGAAGTATTTATTATTATTTTAACGTTCAAAGTAATTAAGTTGGCAACTGTAACTAAATACTTTGGTATATTCGTGATAAATTATGAAAAATAGTAACATAGATGATAAATTTGGGGCCTGCTCTCTGCTCCCGCGTGCGTATACTTATTTTTTTTTTGAATTTTTTTTTAAAAAACTGTTAATCTATGTGTATTTAACATGTGTATAAATTTTTACTATTTTTGAATTTTTTATTTTTAGGTAAATACCACTGATTTTCAAAAATGATAAAAATTTATACGCATATTAAATACACATAAATTAACCGTTTTATAAAAAAAATTTCAAAATAAAAAGTATATGTACCCGAGCTCAGGCTCCCATAAATTTATTTTTGAATACTTTTCATTGATGAGTTTAGATGCACTCTCTTATTACCGGAAGATTTGAGCTTCCGTCGATTTTAGAATAATCCGAATTTTAATTTAAACCAAGACAATAACTAATAATCCGGTTCAAATCTCACCTGATCCGATTACTAGGATTGTAATTAAAGTTCACCTAAACTTCATGCACCCAAGACGAGTTTAGGAAATTTCTGGCGCGCCGGTCCAGTCCGGTTCGTCCTGTGGCCAACGCAGTGACGGAGTCAGCGCTAGCA
Organism: Annona squamosa; assembly: GCA_035584095.1. Classification (NCBI taxonomy): domain Eukaryota; kingdom Viridiplantae; phylum Streptophyta; class Magnoliopsida; order Magnoliales; family Annonaceae; genus Annona; species Annona squamosa. The sequence continues at coordinate 33,911,087 of JAXCLR010000105.1, read as the reverse complement.
AGCAAAGCATCTTAGCATGTTCGACAAGTTGGAAAATCTCTTAGCTGCCACCGTCGAAATCGAAATCAAAAACGAAGATGGAGCTGGAGGTATTGGGAATGAATTTCGGGTGCGTGCTGAGATCCCTAAGCGAGTGGAGAATCCCAGAGAACGATTGCCTACTTCCCCTCATCTCCAAGCTCCTCGGATACTGCATCGTCGCAGCGTCCACCACCGTCAAAGTCCCGCAGGTGGGCACGCATGATCAGTTCAAACATCTTTAAATCACTGCCCTCAATCCAATGTCCTTCTTCTGTTGTAATACAACTTGATCTACCTTTTATGACTATCTGAAGTCTCTTGAGTAAAAACAAACCGTTTTCCTTCACGCGTGGTCTTTTATCCTGTGATTGACCTAATTTTGACGTATGCACATGTTAACACAGTTTGGCCTAGGAATTCGTTGTGATCCTAGTTTTTGGGGGTGTTTACCTCAGAAGTTGGCATTACACGAAGATATATTTTTAGTAGTTGGTGTGTTGTGTGACTCTTTGGCTTGTCGATGCGGGAATATTTTCCGCTGAAGTGAATTTGGTAGAAGAGGAATGGAAAAGTGAAAAAAATTGACATCGTTAACGGGGAAAACGAATTCACTGGTTGATGCACATTTTTGTTTAATGGCAGTGATTTAGGAAAGCTGAACCCCTTCATTTAATGACTTAATGCATTAATTTGTGAAGTTTAATTCATTCATTTGCTTAAAAATATTTTCTTAGGCAAGAATGTGGCTATCAAATTGATAAAGTTTTGGTGGGGTGCAAATTAAATCACTTTAAAGTAAACATTTTAACCAGTACACCAAAAGTTCGCCCAACCCATTCCTCTTGTACTAGGGTTGGCTCCTCGCAGTTCTCCCTTTAACACTAATGGTAGATAGAAACTGAACTGTCTCACTATGTTCTAAATGGAACTCATGTAACACTTGATTGCCTATCCAACCTAAACAAACTAAAGTCCTAATACCCACCTCAGATAGGAAAGGATGACAGGAGTGGTTCTACTAACTGATGCTTAAGCTAAAGCCCTTGCCTCAAAAATACAAAACATCCTTACCAATTTAGTTTTAGTTGATATAATTTTGCAGCTCACCAAAACTTCTTTCAATGTAATAACTCCATTTTTCGCTAAATAAACCTTTTTAAACTTGATGAATGGATTGGATTTCACAAATGAATCCATTAAGTCCTTAAACCAAGGGATTCTTTGGCAATTTCCATGGAACCGATACACTTGGATCAGTTTCCATTGTTTAAAACCTTATTCATGGTTGTCTTACAATGTTCCCAGCAAAACAAATTTTCCTGTTAATTTCATATTGAAAAATGTCATGTCCAATCCCTTAAAAAAAATGTCATGTCAAAGGAAATAATGTTTTCACAATCATGTTCAATTCAAAAAAGGTTTCTGCTCTCATCAGGTGAATTACTTAACTAGCCTTGTACAGCAGATAATGCTTTTTACTGGGGTTAAGTTAGCTGTAAATTATATTGATATAAGATCTACTGTGGCTGAACTGCTATTAATTGTATAGTTGGTTTCTCTTGTGAATTTCAGTAATGCTTCAATGCAATGTTGTCAGAGCTGAATTTATTCTGCTGGTTCAACCAGGAACCAGCTATTTTACTGTCCAGAAATTTGAATTTTCTTTAGAGTAAATGTTGAAGCAAATGGACAAGTTGTTGCAACTGCCATCTGAGCAAGCTGGCCTGGGTACAACTCAGTTTTGGCATTAAAAAAGGTGAATGCATGAAAGAAAATACTTGTGTAAGGTTGATAGTGTTACATGATGGAACTGCATATGCTCATAGTAGCATGTATGTTGACATTATTCCTGGTTAAATGGTTCGAACCAGTGGTTGAACTCATTTAGCTGGATCAGTTATTGGACATTCCTCGTTTAGTCCTGAACTCATCAGTTCAGAGGTCATCGGATGTCTTGGTGTGGGATGGTATATCTGGCTGAAGTATTTGAGTAAACACTAAATTCTCAGTCATGTGTTTCTACATTTTTTTTTTTGTTGATGTTATTTATTTTTTAACACGTTATCATGCTGGATGGTATGGCTGCATGATAAACCATAAGTGTGCCAAGACATTCAGTCATTCACCTGTAATTCCTGTTTGGTATCAATAATAAAATATGAATTAGTTATTGACTGAAATTTATAGGTTCTAATAATGATTGATTCCTCCTTGAATGACCATATTGTTCATTACGGATGTTTTGTTTTATATGCTTGCTGCATAATGGATTTGATTGTAGTCATTATTTTATCAGGCACTTCGAGATCGCCATTTGTTGCATTCTCTCTCTCTCTCTCTCTCTGAAAATTATTTCTCTCTCTGCAGATCTGCAAAATTTTGAAACATGGTAGTGTTAGGGGCCTCAGTGTTGCTGCTTTTGAGCTTGAGGTAGTGGGATACACTATTGCTCTATCTTACTGTCTTCACAAAGGGCTTCCCTTTTCAGCTTATGGGGAACTAGCTTTTCTTTTAGTTCAAGGTACATAAGCAAATAGAAAAAGTTATTTAACCATGACTTGCTCAGTATTTTCATTGTGGTATTTTCACTTAATCTCTGATGTACATCTCTGAGATCTAACCAAGTTGTATTGGTTTGTGCCATGCAGCTATAATTTTAGTGGCTATTATTTACTATTACTCCCAGCCCATGAGCGTCAAAAAGTTTATCCCAGCGGCATTGTATCCTACAATATATTTACTTGCATTTGTTAATTTCTTCTTTCATCTCTGTTCATAACATTCCAGATTTCTTGACTGAAGCTTTGTCAGATATTGTGCCGTTGCACCAACTATTTTAGCTGGACAGATTGATCCAGTTCTTTTTGAGGCATTATATGTGAGATTCAATTTTTTCAAGTTAGAATATTTAATGATAATTTCAACACCATCTAGTGGTAATTGGATAAAGGTGTAAAGTTTATTCCATTCTTTTTATGTTTATCTAAGCAAATATGCATTTACAACAGGCTTCTCAGCATGCAATTTTTTTTTGTGCAAGGGTCCCCCAAATATGGAAGAACTATACTGTAAGTTGAGATGCCTTATTATTCTGTTACTATTAAGTTAATGATAAATTGAACACCTTCACAGATCACCTAGTCTCTTTATTTATCTTATGCCTATCAATGATAAATTGAATGCCTATGATCTGAGGTGGCTTTGTCATCCATTTATTTTTCTTGAACTGATTTGTTGACTTGGTATAAAGTTGCCTTGTCCTTTAATCATTTATTGTTTTCCATGGCTGGAGTGTGTTTTTTAAACTTATGTTGAATTCAGACATGGCATCATAAAGGAATTTGATTAGTTAGATCCAACCCATTGATTGAAAACTTCTATAATTTTTAATGTTAGCAAATATTATTTTAAGAAATCCTATCAAATTTGCATTTTCTGCCAGTTACATGGAAATTCAATTAAAATGATATTTTATAGCATAAAACTATTTATGGAGAAGAATATGATGCATGGCTTGGATATAAAGAAAAAAAAAAACAAAAAAAAGTGAAAAGTTGTACTTTGCAACTGTTTTCATGGGAACATTTTCCTAAATAATGATTTATTTTGCTTTCTTCTTATCTCTTCACTTTTCTCTTACCCTAGTTTTGAGTTTTCATCCGTGCTTTTTGTTGTTGTTGTACAAATTCTAAACCCAAGATGATTTCATTCTCCTTCATGCTACTTTCGGTTTTGAGAATGGATGCATTATTTGATTGGAAGTTGATTGTTATTACAATTAGGGAGATTTGATTGGAAATTGATTGTTATTATAATTAGGGAACATTTGGAAATTGGTAATTAGTAAGAATGGAATGGAAGGATTTTGAAAATTAATAGAGCGATGTGATTTGATAGGGGTAACATGGGAATACATAAGATAGTTGTATTGAAAGATATGGGAAAATGAATGAAATATAAAGGTAAAATTGGAAAAAATTAGGATAATTAGGTAGTAAAGATGTCAAATCAGAGCAAAAAGTAAGGAGAAGTGTGAACTGTGCATTCCAATCCATTTCCTCCAATTGCCTAATGCCAAATGCTTCCTAAATGTTTGTAGTGCCCTTAAAGGGCTTGCTCTCTCTCTCTCGATATTGTTCAATTACTTTTAATTAAGGGTGTGTTTGAGAATTGATAAAACTTTTGATGAAAATTTTGTTGCAAAAGTTTTTGAAATAAGAAAAAATGGTGTTATATGATAGAGATAATGATGAAGAGTAAAGATAATAAAATTAAAATAAATAAGTTAAATGTGTGAGCAGTTGTGTAGAAATGATTGAAAAGTAGGTTAGTTGTATAGAAAAAAGTAAAGCAAATAGGGTAGTTATGAAGATTGAAAAGTTTTAGTTTGAAAAGTTTTTTGTTTTAACAAAACACACCTTAAAAATTCATTTGTTTATGTAAAAAAGATTCTTTGTGTAAGAATTTTCCCGAAACTTGTATAGAACGATGGTGCTTTTGATGCATGTGGTATGTTCAAAATTCCATTTAACCTATGCTTGCATCTATCTGCGTGGAGATGAAGGGATTGATGAATGGATTAGTTGATGGTTTCAACTTCTGATCTACTTCACTATCCACAATTAAAGCTGCTATGTTCTGAAAGCTGGAACAGATCCAAGCCTTGGTTCTGGTAACAGGACCAGAAAGTTACCTCTAGTGCAAGTGGGCCAGCTTCAAACTCAGAACCCTGAACACTTGCAGTTTTTCTATTTCGTCATTCATCCCCACTATCTACATAATGTTTTTGTCATACAGGATATTTGCCCCCTTTTTGCCGTCATCCTGTACTCATTCCTTACAATCTTGCTTGATCTTAGACTGTCAAATGTCTTACCCCAAACAGTCTGCACAAGGACTGTTCTTATTGTTCTAGCGAAGCTAACCTTGCTCAGTAATCCATGTTTTCCATCCTCTTGTAACCCTTATTTTTACTAGGCCTTTAGATCATTTAGCATGCCTGTCGCAATCACCCCATCTTAAAGTTCAACCAGGGTATCCAGGTTGATTTCTGGATACTGCTGTCTCAATAATAAAAAAGTTCCTAGTTCTCCTATTCGAGGGGTAAACTAAACTTTAAATTTGTCATGGGCTTCAATGGCCAGTGATTTTGAATTTGGATCTTAGCGGGTTACTGGATGTGAGCATGTGGGAGAGACAGGGAGTCTATGATAGGTTCCAGTTATGTGGGTCTGGTGTTATGGATGCTGATGTTCCATTTGAGGGGTAACGTCTCCAATCTAGAGGACTGATCAAGCCACCTGACAGTTAAGAGTCCTGATTTGGTTCAGTCAAGAAGGTACGGAGATGAGTCAAGAAGGTACGGAGATGAGTCAGCTGTTGGTCGGTGGACTACGGCTGTTGGACGATGGCCTGGACAGGTGGCAAGAGGAGATTGGTAATGAGTAGACAGCCGGAAGACAGGTGGTGAAAATGGATCGGTTGATCATGTCCTGTAAATGGTATAAAAGGGGGGGTTGATGCATGAGATTGGGTGGGAATGTTTTCGGTGTAATTCAGTTGCTAGATTCAAAATAGTGAGAGGGAGGAAGGTCAGAGAATAGCTTTCGAGGTGGAGAAGCTCTGTAATTCGATAAATCAAACATTTTCATACTGAAATTCAATATCATTTGAGTGATTGAGATCTTCTACAAGACATATATCAAGTGGTAGCATAACTAGTGACTGTTGTGGGAGGAGACAAGATACAGGAGGAGTGGTTGCTTCATATTGAGCAGGATAATGTCAAACATTTAACTGTTGTCTGCATTGTTGTTTTTACTCAACTGGAAATGCAGCATCCTGAGTTCATTCTTTGTATTCTCCCTCATATGCTAGCCCATAAAGTTCCACTTCCTCTGTAGTCTCTACCATTTTAGGACTAGAAAAACCAGAGGAAAGTCTTTTTGATCCTAACCCTAACTCATCATCAACAAGAAGGCTAGAACTAGAACTTACTCCGCCCCTGCTACCGTGAGGTGAATGGGCTATATGGTGACTTTTTCCCTGTTGGTTTTGTAGAGTAGGTGACCAGTGCATAGTTGCTTTGTTAATGTTTATCGAGGTTGAGTGGGTTTCATTTCAACGACGCTGACCCTAGATCAGTAGTGATTCATAGTTCCACATTTATTACTCATTGGAAGATTGTCTGTGGAGGACAACAAAATCATAATTATTTGGTTAGACTGTAGAATAGTCATGCATGCATCTTGAATTGCAGAGTTCACTAATGACAAAAATGCATCTTCCCTGTTAGTTATTTGGAAGTTTTAGTGCATACAAATGAATCTCTCCAGTTGCATTAGTAGTGGATCATCTTAACTACAATATTCTACACTAGCATTTTAGATCTCTCTTAGGGGAAAAAGCTTCACATGTTTATGTGTGTGCATTGTTATGTGGAGCAGAACAAAAGCACTGGAGAGCTTAGCTTTTTGACATGCTTTATGAACTTTGGTGGCTCTATTGGTGAGTAAATGTGGCCTTTCTCATAGCATTTATATTATGTATAATAAATTGATCATCATTCAACATTGTTGTTACTTATCCATGAATACATTTTTTGCAGTGAGGGTTTTTACTAGCATTCAGGAAAATGCTCCTCAAAGTGGTATCCTTTTTCATGAATTACTTTTGTTTTAATTGATACTTTGAAACTATGTTGTCTATCCATAGAAAATTGTAGAACTGTCATATATGATTCTTGTTTCCTATTTGATGCATCTAACTGCAAACAGAGTGGGTTTCTTGGCGAATGCATGTTTTTTAGCACAATTGTCTTGTGCTCTTGAAAAAGAAATTTGGATATTATGTCTCCTTTGGGACTAACATCAGCTGTCCTTATCAATTTTATTGTTGTTATAATTACAGGTATGCAATAATCTCATCATGAAATAACTAAATGGATTATTGAATGAATAATTGAGAATCCATATAAGTGATTGCAGGCAAAAAGTTAATATGATACCGAGTTGGCCCTACTAATTTTTTTTGCTTTACAGCTTTGTTAAGAATTTACTTTCAAGCCTCTCATGTCACTCGTCCAATGTTTGTCCTAATTCTGCTTTATTCTATATAGTTTCTTCCTTTTGTTCTCTTTTTTCCCCAGATTCTAATCTTCTCTATTTTCCCCGTCACCATAGAGACCCTCACATGAATAATGTGGAGAAGATGGGATCTTATGAATATTTTGAGCCGCACATCAGAGAATAAGATGATGGAAGGTAAATTAGATGTTTTGCCCATTTTCCTAGGGATTAGGGACTACTTTTTTTTGTTTTTTAAGCAGCAAGGTTGTGTAGGGTGAAGGCTTTAAGAGAAGGGCACAAAGAAGGCCAACAAGGACATTGGATGGAGATGATTAGAGGGACTTATGGATTTAAACTGGGAAAAACTCTAAAAGATGGAATGAGAATGATGTAATGTAAATTTATATAGCTAGCCCCAATAATTTAGGATAACATATAGGACAATGATGATTTGTAATGACCTTTTTGTCAGATTTGATTTTCTTTTTTGATCATTTGAAGAATGTAAACATTGTGAACTTTTCCTTAACTTGTTTGAAATTGCAATATAACATTACTAAACTTTTTTGTTCTTTCTGTCTACAAGAGTACCATACTAAAGAATCAAAACTATTACTTGACCTTGTTAATTTTATTCTCCTCAAGGAGTGATCATGAAAAGGCACATGTATTCTTCTTAATATTTGATCCTCAAAGGTGCTCTCTCAATGAATCCTTGCAGTAGGCGTCTTTCTCTGCCTGCAAAACTGAGCAGAGATCCCTGTGACCTTTTCATTTACATCATGTTCTATATACCAAAACATTACATAGAACAATGGTAGAAGGTGAGGAGAATCTGTTAATTGTAAAGCTCCAAACATTGATAGTCAAGGAAGAAATGATTGGTGTTCTGATTCCAAAGGACAATAAAGTTGTGCTTTGCTTGGTTTGGTCCCAAAGAAGGTATAATAAAGAAGTATTTAAAGCTTTTATGTGTCGGCTTTGGAAGACTAAAGGTGCATTAACTTTTCTTGATATTGACGAGAATCTAAACATGATTGAATTTGAGCACGAATAAGAAAAGCAATAGATCTTGGATGGGTGTCCATGGCTCTATGAGAGGCACACGATCCTTATGGAGGAATCGAAGGCACCAATCAATCCAAAGGACATATGCCTCTCAAAGACTGTGTTTGGGCTTAATTAAACAATAACACATATCTATACGATAAATACAAAGTGGGAGATATGATTGGAAGTAGTTTTAGCAAAATGTGGGAGATGGTAGTTCATAGTTAGATAGTTAAAATCAAGGTAGAGATTGATGTCATAGAACAATTGAGGAGAGGCATCCTCGTTCAATCCAATTCATTGCAAAACGATGGATAGCTTTTGCATATAATAAACTTCTTCTCTTTTGTTATTGGTGTGAGCTTGCGAGTCATATGCTTAAAGAATGCAAGCATGCATGTCATCAACATACAAATGGTGCGGAGCTATCATATGGCAACCACTTACGAATTGGTTTCAAAGAGATGAACTCAAACTTGGACGCCAACAGAGGAAATTGGGGTAACTTGTGAAGCTGCCTCAGGGAGGGGTGGATGGAGAAGATGATTGTAGTCAGCTAATGGTCCACCAGACAAATTTGGAAGGTATTAATGAAGCCAGAACAAACCAATCTCATAGTGATTCTCCATAGGCATTGCTAGCAAGAAGTGATAAGGAGATGCCATGTGCACAACTAGCAGTAATTCAGGAGGTAAATCTGAAGCCACTGGGATTTGCAAAAATCTAGGGTGACTACAAAGGGGTGAGTCTTTAGAACATAGTGAAATCATCCATATGGTTTTGAGTGGCACTAATTTTGAAAGAAAAGCAAGAAAGTGGGGAATGACAGTGGGGTAGGAGACCGGTCAGTCAGTAGATATGAACTTAGTGGAGGTGCAGATTTCCTCATGTGCAGTTAGTTCCAGAATCATTGGACACATGGTTTTTTTTTGGTTTTTTTTTGGGGGGGGGGATGGTTGGTACGAGTAGGGAGGGCTCAAAAAATGTCAAGCAGAGGTACATCTATAGTAGTAATCGGTGTTAGCAACTTTGCACCTTCTAGATTGAAAAAAGTTGAACGTGGGGTGGTTAGTACAATTATCACAGAAGCAGATGAGGATTTCATGGAAATTACAAATAATCATATTTGAAACTGCTTTTATAGGAAACTATTCACCAATTGGAGAGTAATAGTAAAACATTCACTAAATTGAGGGGCCATTTAGATCAAATTGGAGTGACATTGTTGCTATGTGAATTGGGGAGAAAGCAACTTGTTAAAAAGGAGGGGGAAAATATGCCAAAGGGTGGGTTAGGATGGGAAACCATCAAGAGCTGGCGGAAGTTCACAACTGGTAGTTCCATTGAAAAGCCAATCTCAATGGAAATTATTTCAGCAGAGGAACTGTTACCTGCAGAGAAGGCGATTGTTGAGGGTTATTCTTAGCTCCATCAGGTGTCATGGGTATCATATCATGGAACTAAAGTGGGTCGGGAACCCACAAACAGTTTAGAATTTGATTTGATCAAGTGGCAAGCTCCTAAAGTTGTCTTTTTGATAGAAATAAAGCTCAAAGGTCATGAAATGGACAACATTTGTAGGAAGCTGCATTTTGAATATCGTTTCTCAGGTGACAGCACAGATTGATGAGGGTTAGCTGTCTTATGGACAAATAAGTTGGACTTAAATGTATCGTCTTTTTTAGCAAATCATATATATGGAGGTAAATGACCCATCCAAAGGATTCTTATGGTGCCTTACTGGATTTTATGGCAACTTGGACAGAACTTAGAGAGTAGCCTCATGAAATTATAAAAACAAAGTTAATGCTAAGTGAATGGAGGAAAAACATTATAGTTCCAATCTATAAAAATAAGGGAGATATTCAAAATTGTGCAAATTATCGTGCAATAAAATTAATGAGTCATACTATGAAATTATGGGAAAGAATAATTGAACATAGACTAAGACGGGAAACTAATGTATCAGAAAATCAATTTGGTTTTATGCCAGGAAGATCTACCACTGAAGCTATTTTCTTACTTAGGGTGTGTTTGGTAATGAATAAAACTTTTGGTGAAAAGTTTTGAAGAGTAAAAGTTGTCAAATGATGTGATATGATAGGGGTAATAATGAGTAATAAAGAGCATAAAGTTAAAATAGATAGGTTAGTTGTGTAGAAATGATTGAAAAGTATGGTAGTTGTATAGAAAAAATGTGAAAAAATGATTAAAAAAATACGATAGTTGTAGAGAATGAGAAGTTTTAAAAGTTGTCAAATGATGTGATATGATAGGGGTAATGATGAGTAGTAAAGAGGATAAAGTTAAAATAGATAGGTTA
>JAXCLR010000105.1:33836819-33877188 GCA_035584095.1 Annona squamosa | reverse complement strand
GTTAAAATTTTCTAGGGGATTTATATTTTTAAGAATGTTACAAAATGACCCACTTTATAAAAAAATTAAAGATTTTATTAAAAATATGATTTTCATAAAATTTCACTTAAAACATGCATTTAACTAACATTTTAATACTTAACGGTGTGAATTTAATATAAAATTAAGTGAAAATTTTTAGACTTATCAGTTAAGGAACCCATCAAGCATGAGTAGGAGAGATTGAAATTCTACTGGGATTGGGATTTTTATATGCCCATAATGGATTTTCTACTTCTTGTACTAGGAAATACAGTCCCACTTGGATACATGGCGTATGAAAATGTATCTATAGTAGAATAGCTCCTGCGTATTCCTCCCAATCTAGTTATCAAATTGTGTGAGGACTTTAGGAGAAATACATATTAGAGCATACATGAGAAATCTAGAAAGTTCTCTTAAACCTTTTCCAAGATAGTAGCATCGAGATTGCGGTAGTGTGGTTGGTTTCCGATCTCATGATTTCAATCTGGCCGAGCAACGAAATTTGAGATATAGGCTTTTAATCCTTCCACTTTCATTTTCGTTAAATAAGGTATGTAGAAATTCCTTAATTTCGAACACAATTAAGAACACAATGTCTATAGGAGGGAGCCTTAGTGCTGTAATCTGCTTGAACAAGAAGCTTTCTTAGTAGTTGGAATTTGGAAATCATCTTCACTTTTGTTGTTGGACATTGTTGCAATTTTGAATATTTTTTGACAACATTCACTATAAATCCTTGCCCAATTTTTAAATTTTCAAAAAAATAAATAAGGATAAAAAGTGAATAAAAAATATCAATAACAAGAAGATAAATAGTATATTCGTTATTTTTTCATTTATTCTGATGAATTTTGACATTTTTTGGCTGAATTGTTTGGCTAATAATAGGAGTACCATTCAAACCATAGATTGACATTTAGAAAGTGACCTCAACGGAATCAATGTATTCCAAAAGATTTTTGGGTCTTAACAAAGTAATTATTATACCTTATAAAATTTCAACTTGAAGTTTTATTGAAGTGTTATTTTAAATTGATTAACTAAGTGATATATGTAATACATGGAGTTGGAATATTTCCATGGTAAAATAAGATTTAGCTCTTCTAGAACAATTAATGCCCAAATGTTTTTGTAAAGCATGAATGTTGTAAACACAAATTATCCTTCTCTAAAGATTGCAATGATGAAAATTAATTCCTATAGCACAAGTAGCTTGGTATGGATAATGGATTTAGTAGAACTAGATATCTGATAGATAGAATGCTATTCAGAAATTTTTTTTATTGATAATAGAACTTTGCTAGTTCAATTAGCAGCCACATAATTGAGATTATGTCCATCAAAGTGCCATGTAATGGTGGTCATGTTGAAATTTTTGGGATGTAGTTTATGGTGTTGATATTGCTGTGTTTGTTATTTATCGATGTTATTTGAATTTTTTATGTAGATATCAAGTGAATGGCTTGTGTGGGCAAGGATTTTATGAAATATTCATATCAAAGACACTAAAAAATGGCATATAGTTTTATCATTGTCCAAAAAGGGTAAGCTATTTGTGAAATTCATATGTACTAATTTACAATTCAATAGAATACTTCTCTTATTGATTATGGGTGCGTTTAGCATTTGCAAAAAGTTGTAAAATCCTGTAAAAATTTTCATCGACAAAGGTTGCATTGGAAAAACCCGTCACTTCAGGCCCTATCATCCCCTATGCAGAAAGTCAATTGGAGTTACTCACCTGTACCAGCCATGGCAAGCTCGTCGAGTATAGGTGAAAGACGACAATAGCCAGAAATTGAAGTTAGAGTTTCACCTTCCCCCTTTAAGCCCCTTGTTCCCATCTTTGTCATCAATAGTGCCACCGTCGAGGTTATGCCCCAAGTAACACCGATTCATAGCTGGAAACGAAAACAATATCCCCCAACTGCCGAAAACTGAGCTCGCCGGTGCAAGTTCAGTCCTCATCGTCTTCTAAGGGGAGGATTAATTGACCTTCTACTCCCCCGACACCGCTGCAATCGGAGGCCTCTGTTAGCTCCCCTTATACACTGTCAGGACACCCATCTGTTGATTTCGGCACACCAGTAACGTCTCCTATCTGAACACAACCCTATTTTTGTCTTCTGTTAGCTGTGATGTTTGGTAAGAGATCCCACGACTGTCATCCCCTGTTCATTGATTTAGAGTCCAAATTGATGGCAGCGAGTGATGCGTTTCCTGAAATCATATTTTTTTTCTCCTAGTTCCCTTGCTTGCTAAACTTTTTATGAATGTTATGTGACCTTCTTCGTAGGGATTGCCAAATGTTTCTTTTTCTTGATTAATTGATCAATGCATGGTGGTTTCCTCTGTTTTGCTGGTTAGGCTCATTGTTTATTTGCACAGAATGGAGTGTTCCTTGTTCCAAGCATGCTGATATTCTATAGAGTGCTAGATCTAATTAAGCCTTACCAGCAAATAAGAATTGACTTTCCCAGTGGGCCAAGTCGACTGTAGGTTAAATCTTGATATATGTGGGAACAACAAATTTGTATTGGCTGGTTGATATCCCTGAACATATTTAGGCTTCAATTGGAAGTGCTGGTAGTTTAATGTTTCTGCCAGTGAACTACAACTTGTGTAGTAGCAGTTCCTATGAGCTTTTGATGACAATTGTATCTAAATGTTAAAAATGCTTTTTGATTTGCAAGCACGAGTCCTATGGAAGCCAAACACATTTTTACTCAAGAGCACTTGTGGCAAACTGACCACGCAGCGAAACAAAGTTTTAGTAAGTATTGTGTATTGAGTGAGAAGGAATGCTTGGGTCTCGAACATGTGCAATTTTTTCTTGGTTGAGCAATAAGTTTCCATGCATACGATTTCCAAGACTTCATTATGCAATTCATGTTTATCATCCACATGCTGACATCCTGGATAGATACATATATATGGGGTTCAGTTCATGTTATTGATCAACCCCATGCTGTCATTTTTGCATTCAATGATTTCCATTTCATTGTCTTTTTTGAGTTGTTTGTCTTAGAATTAAAATAAATTGGTTCTAGAGAGAGCAGAAAATTTAAACTAAGACCCTAAAAAATTATTCTTTTTCACTCTGACAACGATCGAGACTAAGATTTATGATGAACAATTATTGCTTCAAAATTTATTTTTGTCTCTACCAATGGAGCCCAACATGTGTTGTCTTAGTGAAATGATTATTTGAATAAGACCTAATGTCTTTCTTGTATATTATGTGTAATGAAAATGACTCTTTAAAAACTGTATTAACTAATGTGAAGATAAGCCAACTAGTGACTTTATTACTTTATTTATTTATTTTAATTTTAAATAAGTGGAGAAATGTGCACTTATTTGTTTGGTTGGGAGTAAAACTTTTGTGACAACTTTTTAGAGTAGAAGTTGTCAAGTCGATAGAAAACGATATGATATAAAAGCGAACTTCTCTATCACTTATCAGTATGTTTATTTACCGTAAAAGAATTTTAAACAAAAACTTCGTAATATAAAAGTACAATAAGAAAGGGGAAATAGGATCCCCCTGCTGGATTCCCTTGCTGGCTTTGTAAGGTGCAGTCTTTACCACATTAACATTTATTCTGTATGTTGCAGTTGATATATAGCTATATATCTGGCTTTATCGCCATTTTCCCTCTTTCCTACTTCCCTTTTGCTCCTCATCACATGAATAGCTTCATAGGCCTGTAAAATATTACTCGTAATTAACCAACCTGGCACAAATGCACTCTGATTTTATGATATTTGACCCATTTAGAATTGTTGAAAAAATAAGAATAGGTAAACTTTTGTGACAACTTTCGCTCTCCAATTATTCATTATACATTATGATTATTCTTTGCTTTGAACCAAGAATCCAATATAAAATGATTGTCAACATGGAATGCCATTTCATGTTGAATTGCTAATGGAAGCTTGTTGTGGTCATATGCTAGACTTTAATCGAAATATGGATTCAGTACTCGGCTCCTCATTCACTCCTATAAATGAGGAAGTACAAAATTGGTGTGAACAATTTTATGTGCATCGTAGGGTGGTCATGTTCTTAGGGGGTGCGTTTGTGCTTGGTGAAGAGGAAGAAAGTGGGGGTGAAGAGTTCACTAATCATGACTTAGTACTCCAACGTGAGTTATTTCTGTTCTCACTCCTTCGCGGGGGGGATAGGCTGTGTTATGCACAACTACAGATGAGTACATTAGCATTCAACGAATTGTGTGACCTAGTGAAGAGTAAAGGATATCTACAACCCATTAGATACGTAACGGTTGATGAACAAATGGGTATGTTCTTGCACACCTTAGCCCATAATGTATGAAATCGTTCAATTGGTATGTACTTTTGTAGATCTGAAGAGACAGTCCATCGCTATTTTCATAGATGCCTCCAATACTTAGCCTATACGAAGATTGTGTCAACCCACCCAGCATGTTGACTTATCCAAAGATTACTTCCGACCCTACATTAGCACCATATTTTGAGATAAGCTTGTGACAATTATATCATTTTATCCTACGATTCGAATTTTGTCTTTATAATATTTACCATTTATTAGGGTTGCATTGGTGCCATCGACGATACACATATCCTTGTTTTGCCTCCATCGAAGAATGCATTGACATTTAAAAATAGACATGAAAACCCAACACAGAATGTGATGACAGTATGTGACTTCAACTTAAAGTTCACATACATACTAGCTGGTTGGGAAGGAAGTGCACACAATGCTAAAGTGCTCCAGTTTGCACTTGATCGACCCACCGATCCATTGATAGTTCCACGAGGTAAAAGATTGTAATTTTCCACAAGTGAATTCTTGGCTTGTTTGAAATGCGCATGTTGAGATTGACTTTTTTGAATGGTTGTCACAGGACAATATTTCTTGGTGGATGTCGGTTATGCGCATATGTTGGGTTTCATGGAACCATATAAAGGGGTGTCCTACCATATGAGCAATTTCGGTCATGGAAGGAGTCCAAGAAAGAATCAAAAGTTATTCAACCTCAGATATGCGAGATTGCGTTCAATTGTTGAGAGACTTTTCGCAATCTAGAAGAAGAGATTCCTAATTTTGCAAGTCATAACAAGTTATCCTTATAAAATACAAGTCCAAATTATCATAGCTTGTGCCATCCTACACAACTATATAACAGATGTCAATGGTCCAGACCTTCCTTACAAGATAGGTGAGGAACCACGTCTTGCCGCGAATGAGAGATTAAGTGACGATCAAGTGGAAGCAACTTCTAAAGTGATGATAAGGGGGGTGTCTACGGAGGTGCGAAATATGTGGAAGGAAAAATGAGATTGCCTAGTACATCAAATGCGGCACGATGGCCCTACCATTTAGGGATCCATGAGAACACAACAAAAAACGCAAAATACCTTTGTACAACATGCTCGTTTAGGAGCGAGACATTCCATAATATTTTCACTTTAGATTTCTCTATTCTCATTAAATGTGATTTTTGACGAGTCTTCTCTCAAATGTATCTTACACGAAATATTTTTGTATATTGAGAGTACTTGTTCATTTTTGAATTGTGTTTAGGTGGGTTGCATGGATCACTTTTGACGTCTATTCATTGGAGAGTCGGCATCCCCAAATGGAGTCACTCCCCCAAAATAAGTTTTGAACAACCATCTTCATCTAGATATCACCATCAATGGACAAAAGCACAGGATAGGAAGTTGGTGGAAATACTCTTGTGGAACTTACATTCGTATACAATTGAAGCGAATAAAATCAAAGATGTCATTTGCCAGACCATTGCTCAGAAACTTAGTAATGTATTTGCGGTTCCTATTAGCCCATCCAACGTTAGGAACAGGGTAGTGTATATAAGGAAGACATATGAATTATACCGCAAAGTAATGGATAAGACTGTAATGGAGTGGATTGCTGAAAACAGTAGATTCACAGGGCCCGAAGATGTGTGGCAAGCACTCATAGTGGTATCAATGAGCAGAACATATATCTCATACTTGGAGTTGCATCTTTGTCTATTATTTTCAAAAATGCATTTATTTCAATTGACATTTACAAATTACTAATCATGTTTTTGCAGCAAGACAAGAAGTATAACCAGTTAAGACGGCCTCAACGCCTGAGTTATGATGACCTCCATGAGCTATTTGATGGCAATCGTGCTACAGATGATTATGTGTTGGGTTTTAACGGTCATCAAGAAGATGTGGAAGAAGGTGGTGATCATGACATCTTTTTAGACAGCCTTAGGATGGAGACCCAAGGTACTCATTAGCGTACCTTTGGTTTACCCACTAGCAACTTTGCAATCCCAGGCTTTTCAACCATCCCCCTTGGAGGATCATCTAGCCAAACGAATGTGCTGTCAAATGAGGGTGAACCATCCCCTAACTCCTTTAGCCACGCCTCAGTGCGTAGTGCCCATAGACGCCACGTACTACAGCGCAGGAGGTTACAAGCGCAATACAGACCTTGTTGGCACAACCCGCCAATCTGAGTTGTACACATATTGTAAGACCACATTGGGAGAGTGATTATCAGTTGTTGCCAATAGTGTTGGGGACCATGGGTCTAAGCGACGATGAGTTCGCCACATATCTTTCATACTTTTCAAAATTTTCCCATTATACCACACAATTTTTACAAAGAGATGATCGTACACGAGGAGTTATATTGCATGGGATTAGACATCGTTTATGAGGTGTTTGTCGGTTTGGATTTAAACATTGAACACATAACATGTCTGTTTAGACAATGGATTGTTAATGTCTTTATTATGCACTTTTCATGGAACTTGTTATTTGTATGAACCTCATATGGTGAGACTTGAGTATTGGTGTATTTTTTTTTTATAAATGTAGTAGTTATTCAATAGCAATGGGTGGACTTTCATTTTCACGCTAATGTTTTTGTTGCTTAATATGATTGCTGCAACTATTTGATCACCATAATTAGCTTATATACAATGCTTATATGTATTTTGAAATTTTCTTTATGCAATATTTCACAAGAAAAGGAAAGGAGATGGTGCGATATTATGTTGTATTCAAAGGTCATGTTCCCTGTGTGTACACTTCATGGCTAGAAGCACATAATCAAGTCAATGACTTTAAAGGATCCTGCTTTCAAGCTTTTCAGGATGTAGCTAATGCTGAGGAGGCATGGGTAGCCTTCATTGGAACAGGAAAGAAGAGAAATGATAATAGGATTATCAACCTATGTGACTGCAAGAAATGCAGTAGTAGCACCACTTCCATAGACATCAACCTATGTGAGTGTAAGGCTTGTGGAAAATAGAAGTGGATGTCACATAATTTTGTCAACAGTCACACTACTTGTAACAGTTTACCCTGAACTTACCCTGAACTGTTTGGGGGTGTGACTTCCACGTGTGTTGAATTATATGACATATTATCCTAGACTAATGGTAGGTTTTATGGAATCCACAACTCCCATTATATTTTTTATAATATTTGATACATGACAATTCACATAACCGCAAACAGTCATGTGCAAATTTCAAATTTAAAGTCTAAATAGAAATGTTGGTATAAGAAAAATAAGTATCCATGTAATTTAGCATATATATTTATCACAATTTTTTATGGAAGATAGAAAAAACCATAGGGATTGGATGCATGGATGCTCGGGATACACGGGCAGATGGCCCTCCCACGCACACAATCCCACTTATGTATCCAATCATGATTATTTTCCATATCAAACTAAAAAATCTATAATAAATGTATCAACGGGTTAGATTTTCCCAAAAAATGGAGTGGAAGAAAATTCAGAAATGTGTTAAAATTCCAACGTTTTGATGTTTGATTGCCTTCCATGTGCTAATAGCGGCTGAGGGGCATTGGTAGGGAATTGGAAAGGCATGCACATGGGCGGATGTTAAAGCTTGGCTCGTCTAAATCACCTTTCTCAAATATGTGGTGGTCCCCGGCTCTCACTATTATGTCCAACTCGGCATGCACACTCGCCCGCCGTGGAGCATAGCTTGATCCCGCTTGCTGTTGTCCATTAAAATAATCTACACTCAAGATTGTTAGTCCCAAGTTTATGACAATTACCCAAGAGGGGAGATGTGAATTGGGTATTTAAATATTTTCACTTAAATAAAATATTTACCCGGTTTAGTTCAGTCTCCTTAATGAAACAAATGGAAAATATGTTGAGTAATAAGATAATCAAAACAGAAATATAAATCACAACAATTGGCAAGATTTTAGAATGGTTCAGGCAACCTTTCCTACTCCACTCTTCCAAGCTCACACCCCTTGTGACTTGGGTTCCACTATGTATTTCACAAATACAACTAGAGTCTCTGCTCTCTTCTAGATTCAAATTCTAGGGGGCATAAACAACTCACAGTACAAGTAGGTGACGAGTCTCACTCCAGTCACACCGCTACTTTGCTACCACTTGGTTTGAAACATCAATATCAAACCATGTATCAAAACCAAATAACAAATTATAAAGAAAGAAAACCTACAATTTACAGATTGTGTAGGCAAGTTATAGCACGTGGAAGAACTCATAGAAGAGACGATTTGATCAACGTTGGAGCATCCAGCAAGTTGGAGCTCGTTCTTCCTTCAAAACTTGTATAGATCACTCAAAGCTAGGAGAAGATAGAATTTGGATTTTAGTAGGTACTTTTTCTTCTTGCTTTCACATTCATTTGAATGTCTATTTATAATAGTGAAAGAAATTTAAACGTTTGAAGGTTGGTGACACGTATTTAATGCGCTAACGTTTGAACTTTTCGAACGTTGCTACCCAAGTTGCAGATAAAGTCGACTTCGGGTACGACTTCACTCAAGTCACGGACTGGAGTCGACTTCAGGCGCGACTTCACTTTCTGTAATTGCTTGATGAATTTGAAATCCTTGAAAATGACCTTGGTTGCTTGATTTTCTTCACATTGATTATTGTTCCACTGATTTCTTTTACTTGTAACTCAATATGATCATCTTTTCTTGAAATCTTCTAACTTCATGTCTTGAAGTTGGAATACTTGAATCTTGGAGTTCGTAGGAATGTCCAAATGAGAATTCCTTGATCTTGAATGATTTATTCATGTAAATCAGCTTGTCTTGGACTTGATTTATCTTCATTTTGTTCCAAGTCGAATATTTGGATTGACTTGGGTTCTAACTTCACTCAAGTCGTATACGAAGTCGACTTGGGTATGTGACTTCACTTTCTGGATTCCCAAATTCAGTGCTAGAGATTTTAGGTTCGTCGAAGTCGATTCTGGAGTCAACTTGGTCTGCAACTTCACCCAAGTCTCAGATGGAGTTGACTTGGTGTGCGACTTCAGCAATTGTTGCTCGTCAGATTTGGCGCTAGCCATAAAATTGCATTTGAAGTCAATGCTGGAGTTGACTTGGGTTTGCAACTTCAGCCAAGTCGTAGGTGGAGTTAACTTTGACTGCGACTTTGCCTGTCCTTGTGCCCAAATTCAGTGTTGAAAGGTTTTTTCCGTTTGAAGTCGCATCCGGAGTCGACTTGGGGATCTACTTGACCTAAGTCGATGCTTGAGTCGACTTGGGAATCGATTTGATCTGTCAGATTTCTTTCATTTTTATATCCTTTAAACATTTCACAAAACAGGTTAGTAGCCAAAATTTACTCAAATTAAATTATTAATCATCAAAACATAAACTTTGCTTATTTTGCCATTATTTCCAACAAAGATATGATCCATCTTTGGAAAAAAAATAATTCGACGATGTAGATATTAGATTCCAGAAACATATGCTCAAACACACAGATAGGAAATCACGAGTGCACCTACGTACATACAAATTTGCATTTTGCGAGATTTCGATTTTTGATTTCTCGAACAGCAAATCCAGACCGTCCATATGATCCAGCGTTCCATATTAAACAATATAGATCAGTTAGAAGAGCTAATACTGGGACTGCTCAGTCAATCAAAATCAATGATCGTTTGACCATTCCATTAACCGTTTGCATTAATGACTCCCAAGCATTTACACCGGCACATAAATCACCATCAATAGTGACGTTTTTTTATCGTTGAAAGTTGTCAAAATTTTTTTGAGAATGCCAAACATAGCGTATGTATGAAATTCCAAAAAAATTATGCATATTTGCCAAAATAGTAAAACTCCATGTCTTATTTAAATATACTTAAGACAACACTTTCTTAAACATTTTTTGGACCCGAATGCCGGGAAGCTCCCATGTGGTGGCCCACTGAGGATGGTTAGTGCAAATATATCCCTTTGAATTTTTAAATTTTTTTTTAGGAGATCTAAACTGTTGATAACATTCATGTACGTGGAGTAATTTGTTTCTATTACCAAAAATCACATATAGAAAAGTTGTTTTTAGTGTATATTTATTTTCGAAGTCGGTAATTTTATAATCACTCTCAAAAGGTGTTAAGACTTTGAAACATAAGTTTTCAATGAATTGATTTTTGTCATGGTAAATATGTCCCCTAATAGCATGTGAGATTCTCCAGGCTAGCATAGAAAACAAGCAGTTGCAGGCGTCGTCCACCTACGGACTGTGCTGCACCAGCGCCATTGAGAGGCTGCAGCAACTTTTCATGCGGTGTCCACATTTTGACTGCCCGTACATTGACAATGCATGGTCTGGGGCCAAATACAATTGATGGATGATGTGTTTTTAACGCATAAAACATGTCAAAAACTTTTAATCCATGCCAAACAAACCCTATATTTTTATACACATGATCAGGATTTACGATGTATTATTATTTTTTATGGGTAGGTAAATATAGTGTATCAGGGACCCAGAATGATCAAGAAGAATGCAATTATGATGCAGTGAAGAGTTTGAAGAGAGCGGTAGCTCGTCCTTCCTAGAATGGAGATCGAACTTCTACAATAGAAAGTTGAATTTAAAGCAATGGTGTTGACTTTTATTAACATCTGAATGAATCTATAAAAACTTAACTTAGTCCTCATTAGGAATAGAAGACGTCTGAAATATGTTACAAAAACATGTTTTTTTATTATCTTGTGTATATATTTATAATAGAAAGTTATAATATTAATTATAAAAAGAGTTATGAGGACTATTAACTCCGCCCCAAAAAATACACAAAATAGGTGGGACAAGAACCCCATACCTTGCCACTGAAGCATTGCCTCAGTGGTCAGAAGACTGTCCCGTTTCGTGGGCATCTGCTGTTCGAATGTGTGTGGTGGCACTTTGGGTGGCATTATTTCTCCCCTGGTTGTGGGTGTGTTCACCTGTGTCCACCGGTTGGAGGGAAAAAAAAAAGGGTTTAGGGAAAATTCTGAATTGATTAGTAAGATGGTTATCAGAATGTTGTTAGAAAATTTGTAAGAATATCTCATGACTATGTTGTAATATCTGTTGAGATCCTTGTAACATATATATGAATCAAAAAAAAAAAAAAAAAAAAGAACCCCATACCTCTGTTCGGAAGGAAAATAAGCAAGAAAACGTGAAATTCTCTGCTGCAATGTCATCTCTCTCTCATCCGACGTCTAAGGTTTTGACTTCCCTAAACGCTTCCTGCTGCAAATCCAATTGAACAGAGATGCAAAACCGTTTAGCTGGACCTAAATTTTGGAGCAGATGTCTCTCCCCTCAATTGGCATATTATTAATGTGTATTAACTCAACTCCATCCACGTCGTCTGATGTCTACAACGCATTCAATGTGGAGCCAACGGCTGATGTTTATCCTACGTCAACCGACGATAACGATGAGGTAATGCAAAAATGCCTAAAATACGACACAATGTATAAGATCAGGGTCACGCTTCCTTAACTATATATATATATATTTTTTTTTTATAAAATTTGACTTCTTAATCAGTATTTCTCATTTGTTTATATAAACATGTTATCTATTTTATTCTCATTCTTGTTATTTCTAAGAATTACCTTTGTCACATTATATCACTTTCTCACTTTTAAAATTTTTTCCTATAATTTGTCTCTCATCTATTTTTTCTTGTTACTAAATGCGCACTAATTAAAATGATTTACAACATCAAGATAAATTAAATAATTTTAAACAAATTCAGTAAATTGAATTTTGATTTAACCATCAAAGTGAGTCCCAAGTAGGGTGTCATATGAATTCTTTAGTGGCACCAAGGTACGCACCATCGAAGTATTTCCCTAAACTAATTGATGTGTGTTTATGATGACAAAATTTACTTTGATTACTAAATTTTGTATCATGAATATTTAACATCATTATTAGCTAGTACGTTACTCATATAGTTTGGAAAATGAATTTATAATATAAAAGTAATAGTTTTCGAAATATGTGAATTATGGCACCATAACCAAATACACATGGATAAATATTACAGATGTTCTAGATTATTAAATTTTTAATAAAGAAAATAAGTTGCATGTAGGGGTGTAAATCGAGTTTGGTTCATTCGGGTTGAGATATTCTCAACCCTAAATCTATTTATAAAACGTTAACTCAATCCTATATTCAACTATATTTTTTAAACTTCAACTCAACCCTAAATTAAATCCATATAAATCCGTTTGTGATCCGGGTTACAAATCAAGTTAATAAATATATAATATTTAAACTTTTTCCTTTATTAAATTAATTTTAAAATATACATTTATGTTGAAGAATAAAAATTAATCTTTTATGGAATTTATAACTTATACTTTAACATAAGGATTAAGTATTTGTATTTCAAAGTAATAATGTCTATGTGATGCTTATGTACCATATAATTCAATGTGCCAATCTTTAAGTAATAGTTAAATATGAATGATCCCATGTGAGTATCTTTAAATAATCTATTGTATTTTTTACTAACACACAAAATCGGGTCGGGTCTAGTTGACAAACACATAACCCAAATCAACCTACTTCTAAAATCAAATTAGATTAAATCTGTTTATGTAATCTATTTTTTTCAAAATTCCTAACCCAACCTATCATAAATCAAATTGAGTTAGTTAAGTTTGGATTGAGACTAACCCTATTTACATCCTAGCTGCACTATAAAATCATAGTACTAAAATATATCAACTAATGTGTTTCTCATGTAGTGCAATCTACCCATAAAGGATATTCCCAATTAATTCAAACTAGCAATTTGTTCTGTTTATTTAACCTTCAAGAATTTGGTTGCAAAATATTCCCATAAACCAAATCTAGAGATGTGCCATGAAATCTTTTTTATAGTTCTAGCCTACTTACGATGGCATAAGGAAAATCTGTTTGAAAGCTAGCACTACTTGAATATAATTCTAGAATGTTTAGACTATCTAATCTCTATCATTGAAAGGGTCAAGCTAGATTTACCATCAAATCAAGAATGTGAGATACTCATAAGTGAATCTATGCAGTGTAATTTTATTTAAAATTTGAAAAATATTTCAATATACTATTTATTTTGACATGATTGCCACCTCTCAAATAATAATATAATCTCTTAATTATAAATTGCCTCCACAGTCAAAGGTTATAGATCTGCCACTACAAGAAATTGATAATGATCAAAGACTCTATATGGATCACTTTCGTGCTAATTAAATTGTCTACGAAGTATAAACAGCAACTTGCTTCAAGTGTTGTAACTCGTTAAACCAGCTGATCCAATGCAGTTTTGAAAATATATCTATTATAACTAGGGTAATTAAGTAGTTAAAATGAATTTAATATATTTGACTTCCCATTTTAGTCTCTTCCAACTTATTTAACAAATGGCAAACGTTTCTAAAATGACAAAAATTTAGACCAAGTGTGTACAATGAATAAGTTGCCCATTAAAGTTAAAAATAACGATGATAGTTGATTTATAAGAGAATATACTTCCACGTACTATTGGATGTATTTTTCTTAATTAGACACAATAATAGAATAGAGTGAAAGAATAAGAATACAATATGTTGTGAATTTTAGGATAAACATTTCAATCCCCATTCAATCTATAACTGGGGTTACTATACAAAGCATGTTCTGGATTCATATTTATCGCTTAGGTTGAGTGCCCTACAAGCTATTTTAACCGTGTTTTGTATTTATGTTTATTAGTTGAGTTTAGGGTAGTTGGATTAATATTTGTAGTGCTTAAATTCAGAATTGTTATTTGGTAGTAAATAGAGCACAATGTGATATGGTTAAATGACAAGGAGATCATGAGAACGTAGTAGAGGAAAGCTAAAAATGTGGCTAGAGGACATTTTCTAAAGAAAGACCAAGTAAATTAAGTATTGTTTAGGTTAGGAAATGTGATTCGGGTTGATATGAATTACAGCGGAAACACAAACAGTAAAATAGGATGAAAAAAATAGCAGTAATGGAAGAGATAACAATCCACTATGATAAACAGGTTACAGAGATACATATAAGAATACTTCACACACGCCTCAAATAAGAACACTATGATAATCTCATTCTCACGTCACAATAGGACACCCCTTAAGGTTCTGTTGAATCTCTAACTGATCCACCAATAAAATAGGATTCCTATGACTCCTAAGTAATACTAATATGTAATCCCACACACAACGACAATACATAGGATAAACAATCTCAATCCTAGTAAAATATAAGACACACAAAACAAATCTCTACCTTGGCTTGAATTCTACATACATTGTGTTCCAAGTTGCATCAAGGCATTAACTTTACAGTTGATCATATCAGCTACAAATAATATGAATTGCATTGCATTTTCCAACCTTATAGTCTCCGTAGGACTCCTATGCTCTCCAAGATCCAATGTCAATGCATTCTCAGAATCTCATAGCCACCATCTAATGCGGAACGTAGGAAAATCAATCTATCTCCACGTGCTCTTTATGCATTCTCAACATCAGCGCAACCATAGACTACCAAAATAATAATTCTACTCATGAGTTGTTGCTTCAAAATATATTAAACTTGATTCTTCCTGATCAACCTCAATCAATGTGATCCAACCCGATCACGTCCAACGATATAGCATCCTCTTGATCTACACCATCCACAAGAAGCACAATACCCCATTTCATCCAGACCTCCATGTCAATGTCAAACATCTGGAGCTCCATGAAGTCAACTCACTACACCTTGATATAAACCACTTGGTACAATCAAAGCAAAATCTGCCCATAGTAACCTCAATTACGTTCAGAACACCCAAAAACATCGAAATCCATACCAGAATCACGCAAAACGAACTCCAATATCATCCAATCAAGTTGCATGTGAACACTTATTTCATTCACCTTAATGCACAAAAAGGCCTATCATATCCTTTCTAAACAGAAAAAATACCGAAGCACCAGACTTTCTCCTTTCAAGTGTTCCCCTACACGGCTCCTCTTCCAAACAGCAAGCTTCCAGGAAAAGAAAACCATGGCCGCCTCTTTCTGCTATGGAAAAATACACCACCTGCTGTCTTCATCTCTGCTCGCCGTACCGAAAATCAATCCAGTCACCAAAAATTCAGACGCCCAGATGCTGGCCACTACTCACCTCTATTAATGTCATCACCATGTTGCCTACTTCGTGACCGCAAACCACAATATCGCTGCCATCGTGATCAACAACGCAGATCTGAGAACTCGTCGTCATCTTCATGTCTAAAACGATCCATTCCGGCTTTAAAATGCGGTTGCCCAATCAGCTTGGCCACCATAGAATCCAACCGCCGCTTAAATCATCGCCTCCACCCATAGCCAAATTCGCACCATCATTATGAACGATTTGGACATCAACCAACCAGATCTGCATCTGCCATATCATAACCGTCCGATATCACAACAAAAAAATCTCTATCTTCATAGCCACTATCCACCATGATCTTGCCTTCAATAAAAACATTGATCCACCAATTAACACTTTTCCAAACACAAATCTATAACGATAGCTCTGATATCACTTATTAGGAAATATGATTCAAGTTAATACGAATCATAGTGGAAGCATAAACAATAAAATAGGATAAAAAAATAGCAGCAAGATGAAACATAAAGAGACATTAAGATTTATGTGGAAAATCCTTCAACTGATGATGGAAAAAACCACAGGAGAAAGATAATAATCTACTATGAAAAATGGGTTATATATATATATATATATATAAGAATACCTCACAAATATTCTCTGGATGTCTCACACACACTCCAAATAAGAATACTTTGATAACCCATCTCTCACATCCGAACAAGATACCTCTCAAAGTTTTGCTGAATCTCTAATTGATCCACCTATAAATAGGATTTTTATGACTCTTATACAATACCAATACATAATCCCAAAGCACACAATTACAATATGTAGGATAAGCAATCTCAATTCTAACAGAATACGAGACACCTAACATGATAACTAATAGCCTAAAAAGTCCCTTCTGAGCACAAGATGATTATTCTGTGTATATAAATAGTCCATTGAAAGGAATAAATTGATCAATAATTTTCTAAACTACATTACATTTTACCTATTATCACTCTCTTACTCTTTCCATTTTATTTTAATTCTAATTTTGGACATTGGAATTGACATTATCTGTAAAAATAGTGCAAAAAGCCATTTTCTATTCCAACATTAATTCTATAAACTTCTATTCTTACTTAATTTGCCAAACCATTAGAGAACAAAGATTCCAACCTTGATGATCAAAGCCAATCATAGAACGATGGCACCTCATAGAGTGTGCATCTAGAGAATAATAATGAATCTAGTGAAAGGGGCACTTTTGTCACTATGACTAGCGAAGAATTCTATGATCCACTCAAATATGTGGAGAGGATAACTAACTGAAAAATGCCCCTAGCTTAGGTGGTTTAAAGAAAATAAGACTAAAGACTCATCAAAACATATAGAAACATCAAGTTTCACCTTCTCCTCAAGATATAAAAAAACCTTTTACTTAAGATATTCTCAAGAAGCCTCTCCCTTGTAAATTTTAGCCCCTTCCCATCAGACCTAATGAAGGAAAAAGTGACCCTAGATGCCATTTAAATGCTGCTCTTATGAGATTGTTGAATTTTATCAAGTCTAAAGCTATCTTCACCACTTTAGATGGAGATACCCTTAACTAGTTTACAGAACTGCCAAAGGAATAGTAATGTCTTTCTCTCACCTGAAAGACCTTTTTATTACTTATTTTATCAATTAGACTAGACAACTTAAGGAGCTGACATACCTAGTTTTTATGTATTAAAAGCCTGATGAACCCTTTAGAGTTTAGAAATTTCATGAGAAGATTTAACCACGAGTCCTTAAGATTTAAGGGATTATCTCTTAAGGTGACAAAAATATCTTTTATGGTTGAAGTTCATTTTGGATGTTTAAATCATGATTTGCAAATGTAGAATCTCAAGTCTCTTTGAACTGTATAAATATATCAATGATTTTCTTAATATAATAAAAGCGAGATAAACAAAAACAATGAGTGGAAAAATCTACCTTTAGAAAAAATGCAAGAAAGATGATGCTCCACCAAAATTGGGAAGTAGAGCTTTCAACTAAGGAAAACTATTAAACATGCCTAAGGTCTATCTTGCATTCGAGGTCTAAAAATTATAATCCCCCTATGAGCTCCCCAAGAGAAAATCTTCATAGAAATACAAGCTAAAGATTTTCTAAAAGAACCTTACCCAAAAAGAGCTCCACCCTTGAAAAAGAATAATAAAAAATGGTGTAAACGTTGCTAAGATCACAAGCATACTATTGATGAGTGCGTCCACTTTAGGAATGCTATCAAGGAATTAGTTTAAAAAGGACAACTTGATTAGTGCATTTATAAGATATATACCTGGAGGCCAACAAGACCCTTGGTAAAATTTACTAGTAAAGAAGCCCAAGTAGAAGGTATCATGACCCTCCTAATGACATTAGAGAGTCACCCAACTTGAGCAACTTAGAGGAAAAATTTTCCAGTGGTTGATGTACCCTTAGCATATAATGCAATCTTGGGATGACCCACACTTAATACTTTGCAGGTCATTATATCCACTTACAACTTATGTCTTAAGTTCCCTACCACTTTTGGGGAGAAAAAATATTTGGTAATAAAAAAGTACCACACAATTGTTACTTAGCTACCTTAAAAAAGAAGCAATAACAAATAGAGACTAACACTCTAGAGGTGGAGAATGCCTGGATTGAATAACCAATACTCATAGAAGTGACCCTAAGGAAAGATTCCTCGAAGATAGTATATGTCAATTCTGAAATCTCACTTGACTTGTAGGTCCAAATAATTGAATGCCTTCGTCAAAATGAAGACGTCTTCACCTAAAATTCCAACAACATATTGGGAATCGACAAGGTCTACATTAACACGAGTTGTACGTACACTTTCAAGCCAAATTCGTGATTCAAAAAGAGAATGTTTTCTTCATCAAAATAAGAGATTATCGCTACTAAATTAGTAAGCTCCTAGCTGCAAATTTCATTCTAGAAGTTTCATATCCTAGATGGTTGTCTCTCGAAACCAAATCATATATGAAAAATGTGTATAGGCTACACTTACCTAAATCAGGCATAAGGATTGTTGAGATATCATCATATAGGCCAACTAATAAATTCTATACTAGTTGTAAAGTATAAATCTTCATGAATGTCTTCTCAAGATATCATTATATAAAAATGGCCCTAGAGGGCAAAGGAAAAAATTACCATTCATAACTCCTAAGGGAACCTTTATTAAAGAGTCATGCCCTTTAATAAAAAAAACCTAATCCAATATATCAAAGGCTTTCAATAAGATCTTCTAAAAAATAGAAAGGAATATATAGGTCTATGTAGACGACATATTGATCAAAAGTAAAGAATAAAATCGACATAAAACTGATTTGCGAAAAAAAAAATTTCTACCAAATGGTGGTATAATACAAAATTGAACCCTAAAAATTATGCATTTATTATAGGATCTTTTCTAAACAAATAGGAAAGTATAACATAAAAATGAACCCCAAAAAATGCATATTCCATAAGTTTTTGAGCTTCATGGCTTCCCATAGATGAATAGAGGCTAACCCTAGAAAAATCTAAGCTATCTTGATTATGGAATCTCCTAAAACTAAGAAAGATATGAAAATCCTCATTAAGAAATTGACTCCATTATATTTATTTAATTCTAAATCTACTTGCAAATCACTCCTATTCTTGAAATTGCTTTAGAAAGCATAGAATTTTTAATGGACCCAATAGTGCCAAAACGCCTTTGAAGACTAAAAGAATATTTGTTAGAGACTCCTTTGCTAGTCATGCCCAAGATAGGAGAATCATTGAGCATCTACTTAGCTATGACTGAAGAAGTGATAAGCACAGATCTTATGGTGGAAGACAATAATATCCAATTTCTAATCTACTATGTAAACCAAACCCTCACTACACTAGAAATAAGGTATACCCTACTAAACTCTTAGCTTTAGCTATGGCTTCTAAGAAACTCAAACACTATTTTCATGTTCATAAAATTATTATCATAACTAATATGCCCCTAGGTTATTTATTATTTAACCCTATGATTTGGATGGCTAATGCATTGGGCAATCTGGCTCAGTCAGTTTGATGTTCGTTTTCTTGGTAGTTTCATCAAAGACAAGTGCTAGTGAACATAGTAGTCGAGTTAACGAAAAATGAGAACTTTCTCAAATGGACCCTGAGGCAAAAGATGAGTAGCATTGGGAAATCTTTGCTGATGGATCATCTTACGAAACTAAAAATGGAGGAGCTCGACTACTGTTGAGAAGTCTTGAAGGGCATTGCCTTGAATATGCTCTTCTTTTCTAATTTCTCACTATAAATAAGGCGGTCGAATATGAAGCCACCTTAGTAGGTATATGTATCGCTAAAGCCCTATGGACAAATTGAGTTCAATTATTTTCTAATTTTGTCTTAGTGATGAAACATGTTGATGGAACATTTAAGGCTAAAGATCCAAACATGCAAGTATAATTGGACATAGTTAGACGAGCAATAAGCGAATTTAAATACATAACATTTCAGCAAATTCTACGCACTAAAAAAAGACATGTTCATGACCTAGCTCAATTAGCTACTATGATAGAATTTGATTGACCTATACCAATAAGTCTTATTCTTGACCTAGTATAGATGCCTCAAATGTAGTAAATGAATAAGATATCCCTTAGGCTAGTAAGACTAATCTCATAGTTAGCTATTTAACCTGAGAGGATCTATCTAATACTATAATATGTTTAACCCCTTCAAAGGCATTTATCATACTTGAAGAAATATATGAAGGCTGTTGTGGCAATCATACCAGTTGGTACAACCTTAGTCAAAGGAGCTTAACGCTAGATTCTATTAGCCAACCCTTAGGGCGGATGCTTAAGAATATGTTAAAAAATGTAGAACTTGCTAAATCTATATTCTTATCAATGCACACACCTTCTAACCCCTTGACATCAACGTTCAAACCTTGGCTTTTCATATTATAAAATTTGCATGTAGTGGATCAATTACTTATGGCCCCTAAGGAACATAATTCATAATAGTAGCAATGGGTTATTTCAGTGAATGGCTCAAAGTAAGACCCTTATCGTCAATTGCAACCCCTCAAGTCATTTTCTTTATTTGAGAATAGACTATATGTAGACAAAGGTTGCCCCATACGATTAAATCTGACCATGAAAAACAATTTTATAATAAAAATTTTAAAGATTTTGTACTATTAACGATATAAAGATTATTCATGCATTAGTAGCCTAACCTTAGGTAAATGGCCAAGTCAAAAGAACCAACTGAACTCTAAAAGAAGATTTATCTAACCATCTTCGAGAAGAGGGAGATAACTGGGTTGAAAGGTTACTTGGAGTAGTATGGGCCTATAATATTATACCATGACAAATAATAGGACAAAACTCATTTTAAATTAGTTTCAACATTGAGACTATTATACCTACAAAGATTACTAACCCGTCTGTATGAACTGTGCATTCCACAAAGGAAGCAAATCATATAAAACTTACCTTAAATTTGGATTTGATAGATGAACTTAATGAGTAATCAAGGCAAAAATGGTCCAACTACTAATCCTGCCTTGCCCAATAATTCAACTCAAAG
Source organism: Annona squamosa (assembly GCA_035584095.1). Lineage (NCBI taxonomy): Eukaryota > Viridiplantae > Streptophyta > Magnoliopsida > Magnoliales > Annonaceae > Annona > Annona squamosa. The sequence continues at coordinate 33,856,100 of JAXCLR010000105.1, read as the reverse complement.
GTAAGAATTAGAACCTTTTATTGGTCCTGAGTTATTGGCTTAACCCAAGAGAAAAGAGGTGAATTAAGTTATTTAAATATATTAACAGATTAAAACTTAACCATGGATTAGTTTAATTCCCTTGAATGAAACAGATAGAGTTAAGCATAGAGCAAGAGATAAAACAATCATACACAAAAAACACAAGAAATTATATTGGTTCTAGCAACACCCTAATTCCCTCTTTCAAGCACACATTTCTTTGTGCATTAGGTTCTACCATCACAATAATAATAACTAGAGTCTCAACTCCTTTATAAAGTCTGGCTCTAGGAGGCCTTTCCAACGATGTCATAAGTAGTTTGTGAGTACTACCCCAACCAAATACTACTTGTTCCTCACCTTAATCTTCCTCTAATACTAAGCTAAATAGTCAAATACAACAAAAAGTTATAAATAAAATAAATCTACATATTACAAAGATATGTAGAACAGTGAAACTCAACAACAAGATCTTAAGATTTGAAGAAGATGAGTAAGTTAGAAACTCTTATAGTAAACTTTTAAAATTTTGCTTAAAATCACTTAAAGTCTTTAATGCTTATAAGTCAGAAATTGAAGCTCAATCAATTCTCTAGCTAACCCTCATAAATCCATTTGACGTTCTTTAAATAGATTTTAGAGACACTTGAACGTTATGTTGTAGGTGGCGTGCATTTACTATTCTAATGTTAAAAAAATTTATGACCTTTGGCATGCGATTTCACTTAAGTTGCATGCTATAGTCAACTTGGCCTATGACTTTAGTCCTTCAAACGTTTTTAGAAAATTTTTCTTTAGGCTTTATTCTTTAAGTTCCATGTGGAGTTAACTTGGGACTTGAGACTTCACCTAAGTCGCATATTAGGTCGATTTGGCATTCGACTTCACTATGTGTTGGGATTTCAAAAACTTTAAATAACCTTTTTTAAAACTTCTTTTCTTTCAAGTCTTACTTTTTGGTCGACTTCATATGAGACTTAGCCCAAGTTACAAGTGAAGTCAACTTAAGATGTGACTTCGTTTCTCATACTAAGAAAAAAATTTTCAATTCTTTACATAATGCTTCAAATCTCATAGTTTGGTCGACTTTAACCAAATCGTAGGTGGAGTTTACTTGGATTTGTGACTTCAGTTTTTAGGTTGCAATTAGAGGAAGCTTCAGGCGGCTAATGTATTCTAAGTCACAATTGGAGTAGACTTTGGTTAGCAACTTTAGCGAACTCGCATGCTAAGTCAACTTGGGATGCGACTTAATGTATGAAAGCTCCTCACTTACGTTTCTATCTTTAAAAATGTACTTAAATTCGATACTAGAGTTGACTTGAGTGGTGACTTAACCCAAGTTGATCTTGGAGTTGAATTAATGTTGTAACTTTTAGTTGTTTGAACTTGAATCTTAGAATTCTAACCTCTATCATAGAACCAAAGTCATTAGTAGCCTTAATTATCTCAAAATTTATTGTTAATTATCAAAACTTAGATAAATCTTGATTTGCAATTTGGTTAATTGAGTTCACACCTTACAAGTGAGAGACTTAGTCCTACGTGAAGAATTCTTTTCCTCAAGGCATGAAATAAACGAGTTAGCCCCAAATTAGGAAGGGTCATATCATATGACTAAAGTTTTAGCTACAGATGCCTGTCATTTGAGAGCTTCAATTGCCCATAAGTTCCATGAGTAAGGAACGTTGAACACTTGAAAAAATATTATATTAGATATATCTTATGGGCAGTAATTCCTTTGAAAGGAAGATGAAAAGAACTCTTGCATAAAGGGCATATAGTAAAATCCTTAAGAGGTAAAATAAGTCAGACATTGGCCATGAAATTGACCCCTTAGGTCAAATAAAGCCTCTAAGGATAATTGGGTCCCAACCATCATTGAAAATTTTCTTAGCATTCTTAATGCTTCGCTAGAATAGCCATAAGGGTATTTTTCCCAAATTTGAAAATGCTTTAAGGCAATAAAATCCTAGATAAAGAAAAAGTCGTGTGAAAATAACATAATAAAATAAAAAAATTCATAATATTTGATAGACCTAGAGGGAGTTAAAATATTTACAAATTTGAGCCTTAAGCCCATAACAACACATACCTTCTTTCAAGAAAACTATTGTTGGACATAACTTATTAATCGAACTTTGATAGGGCAAAACTAGTATTTTAGGCAGCAATGGAAGAAAAGGGAGTTGTAGCAACATTGGGCACATTAGAAAGACCTTCCTTAAGTTGAATCTACTTCATATGTTATAGGCATAATTCATGTCCCTTTTATAAGCCCCTCATCCCATATAGTTGCACCTCTTTTAGGTGATGGTCCAATATATCCTTATCTTCTTTCTAGTCCTTAACCTGTACGTTCAAGCCCAGATTCTCTTCAACCAAGTTGGTCATATTCAAACTCTTGGTCAAAAGCAAAATTTCCTATTCTTTATATTGTCCTCTAGCTCTTTTAACATCAATGATAATTTTATGTTCCAAGACTTTGAGTTCATTACAGATTCCTAGGACTTAAGGTGGTCTCTCATCTCCATAAGTTACTTATTATATGTTTCCATATTTTCAAAGAACAGGCTTGCTGAGTTAACAATTCAACCAAGCTTTGACAAAAATGATCATATTAATTATTTGGAGATTTGCCCTTGCAAGTGAAATTGATTGAAGGCAGTAATATCCGTTGAAGCAATTCATGACATTCACATTAGGCTCTCTTAAAGTTGAAGTAGAAGTCTCTCTTAAAGTTGAAGTAGAAGTCATTGATCAATATGCAGTGTAGATGTTAAAATCTTTCTTGCATTTTTGAGAAGAGTTGACTTCCTTCCCTGTAGAGGAATCAATAATGTCAATACTCTCCGAGGGTAAAATTAATGTTCCCAAAGACTTTGCCAGTTTTTCCACCTCAAAAACTAGCACGTTTTCCTCATAGAAGATATCATGGGGCAAAACATGACTTTCTTCTTACTAATTATTGGATTTGGACCTAGCAGCAAGGCCTCTAACTCCACTTTCTTTTTTGGCTTCAATTCTATCACAATGACTGTCTCTTCCTCTATTTAGTCATCTAAAACTTCCTTAAAATCTTCGTATATGGACATATCAGTCCTGGAAGTGAATAACCTCTCAGCTGTTATTATCTCATATGCTATCAACTTATTTTTCAGATTTTCTCCAAACTAAGTTTCCTCTAGGCCAAACAAAAAATAAACTCTTCTATGCTCCTCTTCAGACAAAGTAGTTGTTCGCATCTATAAGGTTTGAAATTCCATACTTGGAGGACTTTCCATCTGGAAGAGCATGAGGGATGTTCTACGAAGAAAAACTAAACCCTTTATCCTCTGAAGTTTCTGATAACACGGCCAACTAAAGCTTTTCCCTTACCTAAAGGAGTAAAATAACAAATGCCCAGGTCATCCACTGAGACCAAAGTTGCAAACTTGCAAAAGACATCGAGAGACATACGAATGTAAAATTTCTTTCCTAACACTTCTACATGTAAAAAAGCTAGTATCATCCCAAAGGGGAAAGTTACCCTAATGTAATTCCAAATCTTCAAAAGGATTCAATTGCTAAGGATGAAAAAGGAAAGCAAAATTCTAAGTAGAAGACATCTACAATCATGTAGATTTTGCCTAGTTTTAGTTGATGGGCTCTATTCGCACTACTGGTCATGAGAAAATAGAATGCTTCTAGGATTTCGATTTCCTATGCATACTCTTCACAAATGATTTTATTCTTTTTAAATTGCTTTTTACCACCTTAGGTAGGGCCTTCTTTGGCTTTTGCTTGCTAGGTTAAAAGAAGCCTGATTATATACATCATGATGTATTTGAGGATTGATTTTTTACAGCCAACTGCATAAGACCAACCATGCGTTTGGCCATAATACCTATTTTTATTTCTCAATTTTTCTTCATAAACATGTCAAATTAGATAGATAGAAAATTATGATAATGCCACTATGTTTAAAAATTCACAAAAATGCCTAAAAAATAAAAAATGGTAAAACTTAGTTTATATATTAAATACACTTAACTTTATATGTTCATGAAAAAACTAAAAAAATATGTTTTTAGGTCGGCCTAACTGAATCTTCCAATATATTTTAGGCTAAAAAATATGATTAATTTATTTTTACAATGAGTTATATTTTTTTGATTTTTTCTTCATAAGCATGTTTTCCAAGTGCATTCAATTTGTTTACAAAATTTTACCGTTTTACAATACTTTTACATTTTTATTTTTTATTTTTTAAAAATTATGTTTTTAAGGGGTGAAAAATGACTTAAATTCCCTTGAAATTGATGATTTAAAATAAAAAATAAATATGCAAAAGTATTATAAAATGACGAAACTTGATATATGGATTAAATACAATTACAAAAACATCTATAAAGAAAAATAAAATAAATGAACGTTGTATTTTGAATTAAATATATCATGATATATATAATCATGCTCAAACTGAGATGCGGAGGGTTTAACTTTGGCCATGTCGATTTAAGAAGTAAAAGGAAGCAAGGGGAAAGTAAAGTTGAAAAGGACTTCTTGAGTTTGTAGGCCAGCTATGTCGATACTCCTACGTAAATATCATTTTAACCCTACTATAATAGATTTTTTACCTATTGAGGACTCCTCTTCTTAGAGAAAAGTTATCGTTCCACTATAGCATTAGGTTGATGTGTTTCATCTACCTGCAATGGGCATTTTCAATAAATTGATCTTTGTAAATTCTTTGCTAAGTTATGTCACTCATATACTATTCTATTTAAGTGGAATAAGAGGACTATTGTAGTGCTCAATTTTGAAATTCTTATGCGGTGGTAAAATAGAGTACAAGGTGATATGGTTACGTGGCAAGGACATCATGAGAACGTAGAAAAGGAAGAGCGGAAAATGTGGTAGGGGAAAGTCGAAAACGTGGCTATAGGAGGACATCTTTCAAAGGAAGGCCGAATAAATCGAGTATTGGCTATCTAATAGCAAAAAAAGTAGCATTGTAGCGCAGTTGTGCAAGCTGATTATTCTATGCATATAAATATCCAATTAATTCATACAAAAAAGGCCATTCAAAGGAATAAACAGACAAGTAATTTTCTGAACTGCAACATATTTCACCTGTTTGCACTCTCTTACTTTCTGTTTTATTGCAATTTCAATTTCGGACGTTGGAATATTAATCACTTGAGTTTATGTCTATAAAAGCAATGGGAGGAAAGTTTTCGGTATATTTTGCGTAAATGGTGTTTATTTGAATATAAATTCAATATAAATTCAAAAATCTGCCATCCAACCATACATAAAAAATATCTTAAACAAATATTAGTTAGACATCTATAAGATCCTGAGTACGCAATTTGCAGTAATCTGATTTGATCATTACATGTTAATTTGTGTTGGTGATGAAATCCATTTAGACAACTCACAACTAAATGTTATTATTAATTTAATTATCCGTAGCAAATTCCTATCTGCCTTTATCTCTTATAGAAGCCATATCCAGAGTACACTACTGTATATTAGGGATGTAAAGCATATTAATGGAGTCTGAAATGCTCGTCTTGCCCCATCTCAAGTCTTTTGTTTTTTGGTTTTCTACCCACTAATTTGATTCACTACTGCTAGTCTGATTGGAATAAGGAGCAATTAGGCTAAAATCAATGACAATGATACAATACGAGGAGTACCAGCAAATAATTAAGGAAAATTCTTCTCATATCTACAACATTTCAAAAATTCTTTTTATACTTGACGAGTTGCATATATGTGTAATTAATTTGCTCATTTTAACACAAGTATATGTGTCAATCAAGTAATAAAAAGTGAATAGAGTATTGTTCTTTTGAGGATTGTGTTAAATAAATTAGCACATTAAATTTCAATTGTTTTAAGTGAATTCGCAATTAAATAGAATTTTTTTCAAAGAACTGAATTAAACTAAACTAAATAAAGTCGTAAATAACCAAATAAAGTAGATACTGCTGAGATTACTTTGAGATGATTAAGACAGGTAGTGATATAAACTCATTGACTCATAGTTATATCATTTTGGTCCCATTTAAGTTTGTTATGTGGAGATTACTAATCTAGGTTCATTATAATCATATATATCTTCCAACATATACAAACCTTACCCAGTTTTAGTTATTTGTTATGTTCCCATGCACCTAAGTGAAACAAAGTTTATAACCACATAACCTAATCAAGATTACACATGTTTAGTAGGTATATTCTTATCCATATTAATATTCAACACAAACAAGAGCTAAAAAACTTGTGCCTTATATATAAATCTTATTCAAATTCTACTTTTTCAAGCATGAATCTGAATAGTCAATTAATTTACAATGATGCAAAGCATGTAAACACATTAAGCATAATATATAAAAGTAATCTCAAGCAACATAAGCTACAATACAATCATTTTCTCATTTAAGCACAAGGAAACAAAATAACATGGTCTACGATATCAAATCCTACATGTCTCCTACCATAGGAAGATTCAACCTACAAATATGACTTCGATTTCCATTAAAATTAAGTTCACAATCATCCTAAGTAAGGAGAATAACAAAAATGAAAAGAGAGATAAGAAGAGGAGATGAAATTCAACAAATTTGCATGAATCAGCTTGTTCTCCACTCACTCTTCTATCCTTCCTTCAAACTCTTGGTTTTTCTTCCCCAAACACAGCAACCACGAGCCTTCTAAGTTATGCTCTTCAAACCGTAAAAGACATATTTATACCCCTCTTTCATTTGAAACTCACATGTGTGGAATTTTTCACACAAGCACCTCCGTGGCCACGACCTCGACCTTACTGGATAGCCTGATAGTGCAATGCTTAAGGCAGTAGACTTCGTGGTCGCAGCCTCTAGACCATGGCTATGGCCTCCACCATGCTGGAGACAATGTGCTCTTTTAACTGCTTCAAGTGATTTTTCTCATTCCATGCTATTTTTGCCTTCAAATTACATAGGAATTGCCCTTTTTTTCCTACGATAAAAGAGTAAAAATAAGTAAATGCATTTCTAAATGATCAAATAAAATTAAAACAATCAAAATGAGATGAATTTAAACTAGATGTAACCTAAAATGCATGAAAACAACACTAGATGCAAGAATTACACGAATGATAAAAACTAATGCAAAACCTATACAAATTTACATATTTCTCTTAAACTAGCATTCCAAATGAGTGCAAAATGAGCATTGATAACTCTATTTTTATGGAATTATCATACCCTCAAACTTAAACATTGTCAGTCCTTGAGCAATACGTGAAAACACAAATGCATGCAACTAACTGTTTCAGCCTCGAAAGTTTCCCGATTTGAAAATAAATGCCTAATTAATTCTCCAGTAAAATTTTAAAGTATTAATTCTTTAACTGAGTCCAAAAAATATATTACAGAAATATTTTACATTGTGTTCTACACTCTGATTTTACATCTTCAACTAGAAAATTCTTGATTGAAAGAGCAGAATACAATGGTCCCAAAAAATGATTATTTTATTGAAATGATGACGAAATGCGTAGAAGATTTTTCTACAACTTTACAAATGCATGAAAAAAAGTATTTCACAAAAATACAAAGATAAATAAGTACACTCTGCCCCATGCCATGACTCGAATGTGTGGTACATGATGTCAGGCGCCATGACTTAAATGTGAGTTTATGCTTAGCTCGTCAACTAGCGATGACTTGATTTGGGAATAGTGAGAGGCTCAGCAGCTACATTAGTGACCATATACAATAAGCTAAGTGCACTCTCAGCTTCTAAATTTTCATAACAGACTAGCGTTTCCTGCTTTCAGCTTAGTAAGCCAATGTGTCCCGCATTCAGTCTCTTGATTGAAAAATTAGGTGGTTTTACCAAGAATTGGATTTAATCGACTTTGAAAATATGTTTGAGTAAACTTGGATCAACTAAAGAGGTTTAGGCTCAACTAGGCCTGTTGAAAAGAGTCTAGGCATAACTGGGCTTGACTTAACCAATTTGGGCCTGAGTGATTTTACTAGAGGGTTTTGGTCCAGATGGGCTTATTGAAAAGTTTTGACCTCAATTGGGCTTATTAATGAGTTTTGGGCCGAAAGGGGTTGATTGAGGAGTTTTTGGGCCTACCTAGGCCTATCTTAAGAGTTACGAGTGTTGGCCCAGAGTTAATGGCAAAACCCAAGAGGGGAGGGGTGAATTGGGTTCTTAAAAATTTCTTTGGCAACTTAAAACTTAACCGCTTGAAAGTTTAATCCCCTTGATTGAATAAACGAAATGGAAAGCAATATAATGTAGAGAGCAGAAATATAAATCAAGTAGACAAGATTTTTATAGTGGTTCGGGCAACCTCCCTACTCCACTCTTCCAAGCTCACACTCCTTGTAACTTGGGTTCCACTATTGTATTCTTCAAATACAATTAGAGCCACTACTCTCTTCTAGATTCTAGCTCTAGGGGGCTTCAACAAATCTCAGCACAAGTAGGTGATGAGTTCCACTCTAATCTCACACTACTTTGCTTACACTTGATCTTAGTTCCTCAAACTAGATCAAGTTCAACACAACTAAATGAAATAACAAAAGAGTCTACACTTTACAGATGTGTAGAAGTAATTTGGCGCAGGGAAGAACTCGTAATGTAGGCTTTGAAGATTCAGAAGTTGAGCTCTTGCAGTTTGAAGTAAAGTTTTTCCTCTTTGAATGGCTTGATCTCTTTGAAGCTCTTGAATATAGGAGTTAAGCACACTTAGTGATTTCTTGCTACTTCCCTCGTCCACAATGACTCCCTTTTATAATTGTGGGGGGAATCCGAACGTTTGAAGGTAGGTGGCGCGCATTAATTGCGCCAACGTTCGAATAAATTCCGACCGTTGCGACCCAAGTCGTAGGCGGAGTCGACTTCGGGTGCGACTTCGCCTAAGTCGCAGATGGAGTCGACTTCGGGTGCGACTTCGCCTTCCGTGGCGACTTCAAGTTCCAGGTCGGGTCGACTTGGGCATCGACTTGACCCAAGTCGCAAGTGGAGTCGACTTCGGTGTGCGACTTCACTTCGTCAGTTGGCTTTGAAAAACTTGGAGATGCTTTGTTTTGCTTAGGCTTCTCCATTCCTTCAATTCTTTTGCATTTTTCATATCTTCTTAGATCATTGAGTCTTCTCTTTAACTTGTTTTCATTTGCTCCGAGTTTTGCAATCCTTGAATCCATGAGATTTGAATCTTGTGATCTTGAACAATTTTCTTGGTTGAGTTTATACATGTTGCTTAAACTTGGATTGGTCTTCATATCTTGAATTTCTTCATCTTGAGATATGCTTGGAGCTTTGTCTTGAACTTGAGAGACTTAAGTTGATCTTGCACCTTTGATTTGGTTTTGAGAACACTCAAGTTGATTCTTGGAATGAGTTTGAAACTGCATCATTGAGCTTTGAGAACGTCAAGTCGAACTTGGGGTCGACTTTGTCTGCGACTTCGGCATTTTGCTGTCCCGAATTCGACTCTAGAGTGATTTTTCCGTCTGAAGTCGATGCTGGAGTCGACTTCGTTTGCGACTTGGCTTCCCAAGTTGCAAGTGGAGTCGACTTGGCCTGCGACTTCACCTGCACTTCTCCCATTTTCATCTCTGGAGTGATTTGGCTCTTTGAAGTCGATCTTAGAGTCGACTTGGGGAACGACTTGGCCTTCCATGCTCTGTTTTCTTCAAATGTATATGTCTTAAACACTTCCACAAATATGTTAATAGCCAAGACTTACTTAAATTGATTTGTTAATAATCAAAACATAGATTTAGCTTTTTTTCCACATATTTCCAACAACGAACCTAGGTGGGCTCGTTGAAAAGTTTTGACCGCACATGGGCCTATTGAAGAGTTTTGGGCCAGAAGGGATTGGTTGAGGAGTTTTTAGGCCTACCTAGGCCTATTTTGGGTGTTATGGGCCCAAATAAGTTTATGTGAAGCAAAATTGGGCTCAAGTGAGGTAATGGGCCAAAATGTGAGGTACTAGGCCCAACAGAGAGATACGGATAAAAATTACTCGCCTTGACTTTCATATTTGAAAAGTGTAAAATTTACACACGTACAAATCACAATGGATCTATAAATTCCCAATCTTGAGTAAAGAAGAGAGTTTTTATAGTTTTCCCATGCAAAATAACTTTTTCTTCCTTTTTGAATTTGCATGTCCATAGTTCGCTCTCATTTAGCAAGACCAGTGGATCACACGTATTCTTCAAGTGAGGGTAAAGTGTTAGCGTAGGTCTATTACAAAAACTCTCGTGTTACAACAATAGAGGATCTATTTAGATCTATCACGATTTCATTGCTCGAATCATGAAAACCAAAGGGATTTGACGACTCCATTCCGGCAGCACAGCAAGTTGACATAGTGGCCTTACTCAAACATCAGGCTCGGGTTGAGTAAGAAAACAAAAGTGATTTTTTTACTAGGAGAAAAAATACTTAGTCTCATGTATAAATTCTACCCACCACTTAGGAAGTATTACTTTGAGAGAAGTATATTTATTTATATTTTTTTAGAAAATGATATATATATATATATTTAAAGGCCTTTAAGATATATATTTTTTTAGAAAATATTATATATATATATATTTTGAAGGCATTTAAGATATATATATTTAGAAAATAATATATATATATTTAGAGGCCTTTAATATATATATATTATTTTAAAAAATAATATATTGGTTTTTGGAGATCTTTAATGCATATGTATTTTAGAAAATAATATATATTTTTGGAGGCCTTTAATATATATATATGTATTTTATAAAATAATATATATATATTTGGATGCCTTTAAGATATATATATATATATGGGATTTAATCGTGTACATTCCGTCTGCACCGAAACTACCGTGTAGACGGCTTATCTGGACGTTAATTTCGGCGGGGTAAATCCAGTCCGTCTATTCATCTGCGCATGTTGTGTTGCGAAGGAGGCGGAACCTACACGTACACGCAGATGGGTGCATTTTCCCACTTGGTAGCAAAAAATGAAAAAAGAAATCCCGCCCGCGCCTCCTCCTCTCTGGCTTCCCTCCTCAATCCCCCTAAATCGCGCAGGAGGCTAGCATCAAGGCGGCATTTTCCCGCTCAGAAGCAAAAAAAGAAATCCTGCCATGCCCAATCCTCCTCTCTTGCTTCCCTCCTCAATCCCGCTTGCGCCCAATCCCTAAATCACGCAGCAGGCCAACATCAAGGCACTAAAATCCTACCCAATCCTGTCCTCCTTCCTAGGCTCTAGCACCCGTCCGTCCAACGACCAACAGGCAGCAATTCCCAACAGCAGCACCCGTCCGTCCGGTGACCAGCAGGCAGCAGTTCCATCTCATCCAGTCGGCGACCAGCAGCAGCAGCAGCTCCGGCCCCATATCAGCTCGAGCCTCCAGCGACCAGGAGATCCGGTGATTCGCATCTCCGGCAAGGGTTCATTGCAATCTTATTAATCCTATTAATTAATGAATGCAAATAATATCTGTTTTTTGGTGGATAGCTAGCCGAATTGGAATTTAAACTTTTTTTTATCTCATCTTCTCCGAAAATCCGCATGCGGATTATAAATGTGCAGCAAAATAGCTCCCATCCGCATCTATCGGACATGAAAATCCGCATGTGGATTATAACTATGCAACGAAAGTACCTCCCATCCGCATCTCTCTAACGCGAAAATCCGCATGCGGATTATAACTGCGCAGCAAGAGTACCTCCCATCTGCATCTCTCTAATGCGAAAATCAGCATGCTGATTCTTAATCCGTATGCGGATTATAACTGCGCAGCAAAAGTACCTCCCATCTACATATCTCTTTCCGCACATGCTTAGAAAATCTTCCATAGAAGGCATTGTTTATTTTTATTTTTTAATTGAATGGCTTTTAATTAAGGTAACTTTTAATGTTTACCTAAAATTACGAACATATTTCTTCCACAAAGAATTCAGGAAAGATAAATAGTTTTTTTAATGAAAATCTTTTATGTTGCAAAAACCAACCATCAGTAGTATTCCATATCCTCTCTACAAAACCATTTTTAAGACTAAAAGGACTGATCCATTGCATTGAACCTCTAAAATTCATGTGAACAATTTTTTCCCTTGTTTTCTTCCAAAGGCAAAGAAGTCATTTCCCCTTATTTTATTTATATGAATTTTTATTTCTTATCTCCTGTCTTATGTTCTATTGCATGGGGTGACTAGTACTGATACTTAGTCATTTTTATCAATATATACTTACATTATATCTCAATACATAATGTCATAATTACAATTAATGTCTGAGATATTTAAACCTGTTAATGTTATGCAGAATAGTACTTTAAAAGTCATGTTGAAAAATTAAATAGGTTTACATTTTGATTGAATGAGAACTTTAAATGTACTAGTTTCAAAATTGATTTTGTCCTACTAATAAATGTAAATGTTTAATCTTGTTTATTGAACCAATGACAAATTTAAGCTGGACTTGACATAGTTCAAGAAGTAGATTTTCAATATCCATTTGGTTGGATATTGTATAAAATTATTATACTTGAAGTTGAACATGTTATTTGCATGATTTTTGCTTGTTTGTATGCTAGTATCACATTTTGCATACTGAATCTGAATTTTACATATCAGCTATGCAGAATTCACATGTTAATGTTAAGAGTCTATATGCTAATTCTAAGTTACTAGCAACCCTTATCCACATTCCTGCTTTTTATGATATAATCCACATGCTAATTTCATATTTCTCATACTGATTTTGAGTCAGTAACATCCTTATTCACATTCTTGCTCTCTATGATAGAATCCACACTACTTCTGTATTCCGTATATTGATTCTAAGTTAATGACAACTCTTATTCACATTCCTACTCCTTGTGATAGAATTATCTGCATGCTAATTCTGAGTTAGTGACAACCGTAGTTCACATTCATGCTCTGTGATAGATTCCGCATGCGTATTTTATATTCTGCATGTAGACTCTAAGTTTGTGACAACCCACATTCACATTCCTATTTTGTGATAGATTCTGCATGCTAATTTTATATATTGTATGTTGATTTTAAGTCAGTGACATACATTTTTCACATTCCTGCTAATTTCACATGCTAATTTTAATGTCTAAACTTTTTTTTTGAAATATCTACTGACTGTAGCAAATTTGTCATGCTATTTTCACTATCCACATTGAATTTGAATTCCAAAAATCACGTCTCAAGTGTGGCATAATCCGCATATTAATTTCATATTCCGCATATTGTTTCTGATTAGTGACATTCCTTCTTTACATTCTTGTTATTTATATTTCACATGCTAATTCTAAGGTAGTATGCATTTTAAGAAATCATATGCATCTAAAATTAGCATGCTGATTTGACAAACAGAAGAAATCACATTTACTTTCTCTATCAACAAAATTAATCATTTTTTAGGTTTCAACTTCACATGCATATGCGATATATCATTTTTTTAATGTTTAGATGTTTTCATTTCAGAAGTTAAATGGCAGGGACAAAGGGCAAAGGAAAAGGAAAAAATTTGAAAGAAGCAGCAAATGTAGCCGAAGAAGTAGCAACCAGACAAGGAAAAAGAAAAATCACAAAAATTAATGAGGATGCAACCACAGCAAGTAAGGTAGTAGCCGTCGTCAAGAAAGGAAAAGAAAAAGTGGCAGGAGAGGCAGCAACTACCAGAAGGGGAAAACAGAAAGTAATGGAGACTGTTGTGGAAGACACTATATTGATGAAGGGAATGAGGAAGAAGAAGAAGAGGAGGAGGAGGCAACAACTAGAAAGGGCAAAAAAAACCTAAAGAGGCCGAGGATGCAACCACAGCAAGTGAGGTAGTGTCTGTCGTTAAGAAAGGAAAAGAAAAAGAGGCAGGACAGGTAGCTACCAGAAGGGGGAAACAAAAAGTAATGGAGACCGTAGTGGAAGACACTATAGTTGATGAAAGGAATGAGGAAGAAGAGGAAGAGGAGGAGGCAGCAACTAGAAAGGGCAAACGAAAACCTAAAGAGGCAGAGGATGCATCCATAACAAGTGAGGTAGTGGCCGTCATTAAGAAAAGAAAAGAAAAAGCGGTGGATGAGACAGCTACTAGAAGGGGGAAACGGAAAGTAATGGAGACTGTTGTGGAAGATACAAAAGTTGATGAAGCAAATGAGGAAGAAGAGGAAGAGGAGGAGGCAGAAACTTAAAAAGGCCGAGAATGCAACCATAGCAAGTGAGGTAGTGGCCATCATTAAAAAAGAAAAAGAAAAAGCAGCAGATGAGGCAGCTACCAGAAGGGGGAAACGAAAAGTAATTGAGACTGTTGTAGAAGACACTACAGTTGATGAGGAAAAATGAGATGAAGCAGATACGACATCTAAAAAGGGCAACCAAAAAAAAAGGAAGGCAGAGGAAGCACCCAAGAAAAAAAAGAATGACGGCACCCAAAGTGTATGGCTACCCATCCAAATATTTTCATCATGCTGTGGATGAGGAAATCTACTTCAAGAAATTTGAAGATCGACCCTTGGTCAAGTCAAGAAGATTTCTAATAGATGAGTTTGCTGATTTCCCCTTCATTAAATGGTTGCATGGACACGAAATTGCTCCATTTGCTAATGTTGAGTGCTACATTTATCCAGTCCTTATGAGACACTTTTATTCTAGATGGGGTGCTGATGGTTTTACACATGTAAAGGGTGTAGAAATAGAAATCAGTCCAAGGATGTTGGAGAAGGTTTTTGGGATCCCTTATGATCCTATGATGTATACAGGTTTTGTAGAGAAAAAACAAGATGTATTTTCCGAAGTTTACAAAAATCCAAAGGTGGGAGCTGAAAGAGTGTCATCTACTTAGTTGAAAACTGTGGACTTGAAACTTCTCCATTATGTTTCTGTATACCACTTATTCCCGAGGAGTGGATCTTATACAGAGGCGACAGCCCACGATGCACACTTGTTGTATGCTCATGCAAGAGGCAACTGTTTCAATTTTTCCTACCACATATTCCAACATATGAATGAGAGTCGTGCTAGGAAGAATGGATCTTTGCTATATGGAATGATTATAACAAGAATTCTAGAATATCATGATGTTCATCTCAGTGGAGATGAGCACCAAAAGTACAAAGAGGCTGACACAATTGATGCATTTGTCTTGACTAGATTAGGTTATTTATTTGATGAGCAGGAACAGGAGTAGAAACTAAGGCATGATGTTGAGGTTTCAAGTGAATATGAAGAAGATCGGGTTAAGGCGGAGGATACGAGATTGCGACAAGGAGATGTGTGGAATAGAGGAGATCATGAGCAATCACTTCCAGACATGAAAGGAAAGAGCCAAGAAGCTGCTTCTACGCAAGCTCACCCAGATCTGTCTTCACAATTGCTGCAGTTTCGGGAGGATATCATGAAGCACATTGCCTCCTTTATGTCACAATCAATCAAACCATCCACTTCTGCTTCTGTCATCTCCACACCAATTCTAAGTCCACTAACTTCTAGCCATTTGGTTATGCCAACATATACTCCTACTGGTCTCGTAGATACTCCAACGACAGTCCATTCCCAATTACCTAGTTGTATGGGTTAGCATCCACCTGCATCGTAGTCATCTCTATCCTTTGCTGATTTTCTTCCCGAAGTAGGCCAACCTAGTGCTCTAGTCTATGATCCAACCATTTTCCCCTTCCCTCCTTTACCGGCACCTTCCCAACCCTCTAATATACTAACAACTGAACATGTGCTTCAAATGACAAGACATACTATGTTTCTTACAGGCAGTATTGATAGATTGATTAGAGAGGTGGAACACATGTGGCAACGCATGGACGTATTTGAGACGCGCTTAGAGGAGCTGAGATGCAAACACACAACAAATGATGGTGCGAATGACGATTCTGGAGAAGATCTTGGCGTTTAGATCTATGAAATTTGTTAAATTCTAACGTTTTTTTGCACATTATATATTTTGATGCTGATGTATAGCTTTAGCATGACTGCATGTTTTATAAACTATTGGATTCAGATGCATGGATTAAACGAATGATAAAAATGTTAGTAGAGTATGTATAATGTTGAATGGATTGCCTCAGGTACCCCTAAATTTTTCATACTTGATAATCCGCATGCGGATTATGAAAACCGCGTGAGTATTATACCTTAATAATATACCCAGATTTTTCAGACTTGAAAATTAACGTGCGGTTTATGAAGACGCATGCGTATTATAAAATGAACTGGATACATATACCATCTGTCTTTCGAAAATCCGCATGCAGATTATGAAAACCGCATGAGTATTATACCCTAATAATATACCTGAATTTTTCAGACTTGAAAATCAGCGTGTGGTATATGAAAATGCATGTGTATTATAAAATGGACTAGATACATATACCGCCAGATATCTCTCTTTAGGAAATACGCATGCGGATTATGAAAACTGCATGAGTATTATACTTTAATAATATACCCAGATTTTTCAAACTTGAAAATCAGCGTGCGGTATATAAAAATGCATGCGTATTATAAAATAGACTAGATACATATACCACCAGAAATCTTTCAAAAATACGCATGCGGATTATGAAATCAACAAATGAGTATTATACCTTAACTATATTCCCAAATTTTTCAAACTTGAAAATCAGCGTGTAGTTTATGAAATGCATGCGTATTATAAAATGGACTGGATACATATACCACCAGATATGTCTCTTTCGAAAATATGCATGCGAATTATGAAATCAACAAATGAGTATTATACCTTAACTATATTCCCAGATTTTTTAGACTTGAAAATCAGCGTGCGATTTATAAAAAATGTGTGCGTATTATAAAATGGACTGGATATATAGACCTCCAGATCTCTTTCGATAATCCACATGCGAATTATGAAAACCGCATACGTGTTATATCTTGTATGATATACTTTACATGCACAACACTACATCAACAAACAAAGAGTTTATAGAATTAAGTCATCTTTCATGATTCTACAGAGTCTACTTTTTTACAAAAGTACAGAAATCTACAATAACAAACACTTATGCAAAGCTGTCCCTTCATGCTTCTACTATCTTTCGATGTTGTATAAAGCCCGACGATTCCTCTAATAACTATTCCATCTTCATAATCCTTGTCTTATGCAAAACTGCAGTAGAAAAATTAAGCTAGGTTAACATATTTAGCATAATAAGAAATCACATTAAGATGAACACTGGAAAGATAAATACCTTGGTCGTTCATTTAAACAGATGAATCAATATCATTTTTATGTAACATTAGACAATTTCGCCTATCATGACCAACCACGATTTTCTTACACCCACGGCATAATCTTCCTATTCGTTCGGTGGCTTTTACAATAGAAGATTTTAGACATTGCTTTGATCGCCCCTTCGTTCACCATCTATTCGCAAAATTCTGCAGAAGAGATGGGGCACTTGATCCATTATCAATTATCATTGGCTGCAGTAGTATATTGCCTTTATCTCTTCCGTTTGTATGATTTCTGCATGGATTACTTTCGGTGACATGATTGCTAGCTTCTGATGTCATGCCCTGTCCTGCATATGGCAATGCTAATCGTTGCTCATTCGAAGGACTTGCCAGCATTTTAGCTTGCTTCTTTTGACACATAACCTCTATCATTTCATCCAAAGCTGCATTTGCAAATTGAAAAGCTCCCCAACTTGATGATAATTCATTGAGTATGAAATTGATTTTTGGAAAAGCAATGTGCCGACGGACGAGTGGTAAATTAGTTGCATCACAATTGTTTATAAAGCTTAACACTCTAATATTCTCCTTTAGACGCTGTGACCACCGATGAAGTACATGTCCCTTAGGCATAGCTACAATGTCACACCAGTAAAACACGGATAATAGGTGCCGACAAACAATCCCACACCAATCAAATAAGCAGCAAGAACATGTTGCAATTTTTTTTGTTCGCACCAGTTGACCTATTGCAGATAGTTAAGATCTCCCGATTTGTGTACCTTGTAGATAATACGACCCTCTTCTATGCCATCTTGCATTGGCTTATAATATCTTGAATCATCCATTTCAGCCTGAAACTCATAGAAGATCTCCCTAGTATACATTTTTGCAATTTGTTCCTCGAGCGTATATTTAGTGTTCAGCACCGGAGTTCCATAGGTGGTTTTACAATCAACATCTTTCTCATCCTTTCTTCTCTTAGTTATTATACTCTTGTAAGCTTTGACAAACTGGACTAATTTTGTGGTCGACCCAACGAATTGATCAAAAAAAGCATTTATGCTTTTAGACCTTTGAGTGGTGCTCATCCCCGCCAAGAAAATACTCCTCGTGTAGGCCGGTATCCACTTCTCTCGAATATTATACATTTGTTGTAACCAAGCATGATTTGTCAATTCATAATTATCCATCAACTTGTCCCAGCTAGCTTTAAACTCTCTAGGAGCTTATGCATTCTTAATTAACCTGAATAAGCTATCCTTAAATTGAGGATAACTTTGGTTGGCTGACTACAATTTCTCAAGAAATTTTCTATATATGTGCCATGAACAGAAAATGTGCTTTGTAGATGGGAATACCATAGATACAGCCTTTGTAATAGCTGAATCCTGGTCTGTGATGATGGCTTTCAAAGGTATACCACCAATGGCATGAAGCCATGTTTGAAACAACCACGTGAAATCTTCTTCACTCCACCAAATAATAAACCAGCTCCAAGCAATATTGATTGCTTACGATGATTAACTCCCATAAAGGGTCCAAATGGCATATCATATTCATTAGTACAATAAGTTGTGTCAAAGCAAATGACATCATTGAATATTTGATAATTCTTCTTAGATTCTTCATCAACCCACATACATGACATTAGTCGACGTTGCTCATCAACCTTAATATCATAAAAGCAGTCTAATTTGCTAGCGAATTGATTTTCAAAGTACTCCAATAAGGCTGGTGCACCCCCTCCATATCTTGACATCCGTTGAGATCGTAAGGCATTACGTAAGTCGACTTCCATAAATCTCAACTGATTACGTCCTCCTGCCTCCTCTATCATAAATTGTAATGATCTTGACACTCCAACACCAGCCTTCTGGAGACCTTCAACTATGTCCAATTGTGATTCTGATACCTTCCGATGAGATCGCAAGCAACGGGACTTAACAGGGCTCTCTAATCGATGTGAGTGTTCCTTTTTGAAGCATGTGACCTTCCACATCAAAGTACTTGATAAACGCTTGACAATTAGTGATGCAAAGCA
>JAXCLR010000105.1:33816420-33836016 GCA_035584095.1 Annona squamosa | reverse complement strand
TGATATTATAAGGGGTTAGATTTTAATTTACCAAAGAATTTTTCAAGAACCCAATTCACCTCTCCCCTCTTGGGTTTTGCCATAAACTCGGGGCCAACACATTCATCCAAAGTTGCAACTTGACTTCGATTGTGTGGATTCAATTGTGTGTTGGAAGCCTTACAATCATTAAAATCATGTTCAAGTCGCACTTTAAATTGCACTCCAAATTCATTTCTACATCAAAAACTTACATTTCCAAGAAGATTCACGGGAAGGGCTGAAAGTTTGCATTGCACTCTTCAAAATTCTGCACTTTGAATTGTGTTTCTTGAGCAAGCATATTTAGCTGACCTTGCAACTTGCAACGCAATCGAACTTGGCCTTCATTTGCCTTGAATAAGATGAAAAAACATGCAACTCACAAAACCGTTCAATGAACAAATAGGTAATAATCTTAGTTCCAATTCAGGCATATCAAAACTGAATTCCCATGGCATATGTCTTTCATCAAAGATCACAAGAACTTGAAATTCTTTTCAAAACTGCATTTGGAATTGCAACCCCTGCATTAGAACATGTTGATACTAGGTTTGAAAATTTGAAAGGTAGCTGACTTTGGCTAATCTCCGGCTTGTTTAAATTCCCAAATTGAGACCAAATCAAGCATGGCCATAACCCTTTAACATAGATACACTACAACCTGCTTTGATGCCAAACTTCTCTTTCACTTCAAGTATGGACATTTGTAACTTAATTACTTTATTTGGATGCTTCTTGAAATGATTGAATTGGGCTTATAGAAGTCTCTAGCTAACTCCAAACTGATGAGATTCATAATTGCACTGAAATTTTGAAGATCACTGAATCAAATGAAACAGAATTGACTAAGTACAAAATCAAACTCCCATTGACCTGTATGCTCTCAATAGGAATGATCTTCTTAGGTTTCCCTGCTTCAAGCCAAATGATAAATCATGAACTCATGCCTTGGATTTAAAAATCAAATAGTGTATTAGGTTTCCTCCCATTTAGCAATAAGTTTACTGTCCTCAATCCAACACCAATGTGATGGTCAACCAATTCCCACCCTATCAAAATTCATTCCATGCAAATTGTGCATTGGGATTTCGGCTCTCTTCTTAGCCTCCTCAAATGGATCAGTTAGTCTCTTCTCTTGAATTTTATACAGGCTATAGAAGAGTTGTTCAAGGTCTTTTATAAAAATGACTTCAATATACGACTTTCCAAGACTACGCATTGATCAATCAAATATCACTGCTCTCGGATTTTAAGAAGACATATTGGAGGTGTGTTGAGATGATAACTTTCAATTTTCTCTACCACAACAACCTTTACTCTTCATTGCTTTCTTCCTCCATGTTTTCGCTTTTTACTGGCTCTATCACCTGTTGAACCACATTTTGAGGCACAAGTTGCTCTATTGCATTGATTGATATATCTTCATTAATACTCAGAGTGACTTCACAACCCTGTTTCAACTCATCTTCTTCTAAATTTTCTTCAATATGACTGGAAGAAGTTTCTTGATGCCAACATTGGATTAGAGTAGCCAATTGCTCCACTTGTTTCTGCATGTTCTTATTAAACTGTATCTGATTTTGCATGAATTACATGAACATGTCGTCCCAAGATGGCTTATTTTTAGGTGGTGATAGCTCCTTTGTTTCATCTACTTGAAAATCTGAATGCAACATATTTTTTTATTGCGAGTCTCCATGGTTGTCCCATGCAACATGTGAATGACCAAGATAGCCCATGGATGTTGAGTAATACACACATTGAATTGATGAATGTGTCTCGCCTCAGCACAAATCGTAATAACTTGGATAAGAATTATCCATTCCCTATATTTGATTGTCAAAAACTACAAATTGAGCTAGAGGAGCCCATATATTATCATATTTGTTGATACCCAACATGCTTGATGTTGAAAATTTTGTATTTTACTAATGGTAAACATTTGAAGCCATTAAAAATTGCAATAAAAAGACTCTTAAAACAAAACTTCATTAAAAGCAAAAAAGGAAAAACAAAGACTATGTATAATATACACAAATTCACAAAAGACAAATGAAATTATCGGGTACTATATTTAAAGCACTAATCCCCGGTAACAGCATCAAAAACATGACGAGGTGCGTATATGTTTAACTAATTTGCTCATTTTAAAACAAGTATACGTACCAATCAAGTAATAAAGAGTAAGTAGAGTATTGTTCTCATGATGATTGTATTAAACAAACTAGCACCTTAATTTTAATTATCTTAAGTGAATTGGCAATTAAATGGCATTTGTTTTCAAAGAACTGAATTAAACCAAAATAAATAAAGTAGTTAATAACCAAAATAGAGTGGATATTGTTGAGATTGCTTTGAGATGATTAAGAAAGGTGGGGATATGAATTCATTAACTCATAGTTATGCCATTTTGGTCTCATTTAAGTTGGTTATCTAGAGATTACTAATCTAGGTTCATTATATTTATATATGTCTTCCGACACATACAAACCTAACTAAGTTTTAGTTATTTGCTATGTTCGTATGCACCTAAATAAAACAAGGTTGATAACTACATAACCTAATCAAGATTACATATGGTTAATAGGTATATTCTTGTCAGAGTTAGAAAACCTGTGTCATATATATAAATCTCATTCAAATCCCATTTTTCTAAGCATGAATTTGAATAGTCAATCAATCTACAAGGCTGCAAAGCTTGTAAACGCATTAAGCATGATATATATAAGGGTAATCTCAAGCAACATAAGCTACAACACAATTATTTTCACATTCAAGCACAAAGAAACTAAATAACATAATCTATGATATCAAATCCTACATATCTCCCATGACAAGAAGATTTAGCCCACAAATATGACTTCGATTCCCATTAAAATTAACTTTACAATCATTCCAGTCAAGGAGAATAACAAAAATGAAGAGAAAGATGAGAAGAGGAGATGGAACTCAATAAATTTGCAGGAATGAGCTTGTTCTTCATTTGCTCTTCTCTCCTTTTTTGAAGCTCTTGATTTTTCTCCCCCAAACACAACAGCCACAAGCCCTCTAAGTTATGGTCTTTAAACTCTAAAAGATATATTTGTACCCTCTTTCATTTGGAGTTCACATGTGTGGAATTTTTCACACAAGCACCTCTGTGGCCATGTCCTCCACCTTGTTAGACAGCCTGACATTGTAATTCTTAAGGCGGTAGACTTTGTGGCTACGACCTCCACCATGATGGAGATAGTGTGGCTCTTTTAATAGCTTCAAGTGATTTTCTTATTCTATCCTCTTTTTGCCTTCAAATTACATAGAAATTGCCCTCTTTTTCCTGCAAGAAAAGAATAAAAATAAGTAAATACATTTCTTAATATTGAATAAAATTAAAACAATAAAAAATGAGATGAATTCAAACTAAATGCAACCTAAAATGCATGAAAACCACACCAAGTGCAAGAATTACATAAATGATGAAAACTAATGTAAAACCTATGCAAATTTATATGATTCTATTAAACTTGCATTCCAAATGAGTGCAAAATGAGTGTTGATAATTCTATTTTCAACCATTATCAATACTAATAATATTTTACCCCAAATTCATATTACCCATACTTTAGCAGTTTATTGTCACTTTGCGGTGTTTGAATATTTTTTAGCAATGTTGTCAGAATCGAGCCGGTTAACAAACTGGTCATATGACTAGTTCTGGTTCAACTATTTTTGAAAATAGGATTAGACCGATCTACTAGTAATTCATGTAAAATATATCATACATAGATAAAATACAAGTTTAAAAATTAATATATAAAAATCTGTAACTATGATCATAATTTTAGAAGTTAGAAAATAGAGTGCTTACTTTCATGCTATTGATTATATTTTTGCCAACATTGTATTAATGCTTTAATATTTTTTATTGGTATTAATGATTAATTTGATTTTTTTTAAATTTATTTACCTAAACAAAATAAAAAACTAAAATAATCTTAGTTATATCATGCATAATTTATATATTGAACAAATAAAAAAATGTGAAATCGAAGTGGATAAGATTTGTAGCACACAGTTTCATCGAAAAGTAGAACCCTTGAACACATGAAGTGGAAAGCTAATTAATTAAGAAATTTCTCAATGTAACTAATTTCTAAATTAAAGAATTAAGAATTAAAAAGAAAAGGAGAAATTACTTATTAAAGAACTTACCAATGGAGCACAACTAAAGGGGAAAAAAAAGAAAGAAAGTCATGTTTTGATCCTTAGAGCAAAAATAAGTAAAAACCATTGGTTCTCTTAGAAATAAAAATGGCGTACAAAAATGCGAATAGGCTAGCATCACAATGATATCTGATCTTGTTTTCTCACACCATGACACTGTAGGATAAATAAAAATGGCACTAAAAAAGTCAAAATCCAAACACCACCATAAATAAAAATAGGGGAGAAATTATTCCTAACAATGATATACTAGTGCACATTCTGCAAAAATAAAAATTGTAGCAGAAAATTTTGCACAACTAAAAATCAAAAATTGCTAGTGGATGTGGATGATTATTATCATTGACAATGACCAAGTGGAAGATGATGTTGAGGAAAGAAGATGGCAACTGGTTCGGTTCTCCTTGCTCATACTTCTTGATGCGACCGTTGATCGTCCTCCGCATTGCTAACAATGAGCTCCAATTGGCACTTCTAGCAGTACTAGCAGCCATCACCACTCACCAGTCATCAATAATCCTTCTAATGGGGATCACTCATCAACATCAAAATGGTATTTTCTCAAAATCATGATGGGAAATGGAGATTGGAGAGAATGGGTTTTTACGAGGGTTTTCCCAAATGAAGATGAACTGCAGCTCTATTCTTTAGGGTTTTGATGAGGATATTTTTATATATAAATACCTGACCCAAACCGGGTTAACCGGACGGCTAGAAAATCGAAAATCAGGACGGTTAAACCAGTTTCCTGTGGTTTGTTTCTCTCAACCGGTAACAGGATAGGATCGGACATGTTAGGTCACCAGTTCCCGGTTGAACAGGTTGGACTTACTGATCTGATCCGGTTCTTACAACATTATTTTTTAATGGTATATATTGGACAGTTTGCTCATTGGAGAAAGGGGCCGGCAACCTACTCTTGATCTCATTTCTCTACTCCTTTTGAGCAGGTTTATTTGCATGAGTTGTAGAAAGATTTTTTTGTTTCAACTCCTAAAATAAAATCTAGAACATGTAATGAAGGATTGAAATTAACTAGTTTTATAAACAAAGTTGTAGAACTAATAGAAAATGAGAATTTCTTCATAAATGAACAAAGTTGTAAAGGGAAGAATAATAAGATAATGATGTCTCTACTTGGTCTCAGGTTTCTACAACAAAACATCCAATCCGCTGACATCCTTACTTTAAAAAGAAAATCACTCCATGTATTTATTTTTCATGGGAATGTTTGCAGTGGAAAAAAAAGGAACAAAGATGGAACCAAGTAAATTGCATCTAGAGGTTCCCTTGGATCATTCAAGTTCTTTCGAGACGAGACCCGCATGTCTCCTCCAATTTCTGGCTACAATTTTGATCCAATTGTAGTAGCTAGATGAACCAATATCATGACAGAAGTTGCATGCATACACTGTGCTAATCCCAAAATGCTTTTCCTTTAAACTAATATTGCAACACCTAAAATCAAAAAATAGAATTCATGAAATGGATAAGATGTGAAGCTCCAAGGTACTCTTAGATGCATGCCAAGATATTACAATGTTGAATGGCAAAATTGAGGACAAATCTATCAATTTATGCTGGCAATTATAGATGTAAGATCTAGTTGTTGGAATCTTGGACATACATATATATTAATTATATATACGCTATCATAAATAGTGACCTAATTTTTAAAAAGTGATCCTATAAAGTTTTATGGGCCTAAATCATCTAATAAAGTATGAATCTCCTATGTGTAGAAACTCTATAGTCCAATTTCTAATTTCTATTTTTATGATGGGCTAAATTAGAAATAGGAAAGATAGACTTCCTATATAAATAATTGTGGTCCCCAGGTTATGCACCTATCAGGGTTCTTTTCTACCATCCCATCGGTAGAGAAGAGGAGCCACCTTCTCCATAACCCTAGAGCATTAACTTAGAAGACCCAAAACCACAGAATTCAAGAACGGGCTGCATCCATGGATTCAGGTACGCTTCCGCTTATGATTTTAATTTTCTTAATGATTTAGCATGGAAGATCCTGGGTGATTATGAATTTAATCAATATGGTTTTCCCTACAAGTGGTATCAGAGCCAATCTTCATGTTGATTCATTGAAAAATTATTTAAAATAATTTCATATGAGTATGCTTTTCATACAGACTAAGAATCATCTATGGTTTACATCACTATTGTTTTCTGATTGTGGAATCCCGTAGGATTTTTAGATGGAATTTGGGTTATGAGGCAATTTTTCTATAGCCATGATCTTGCCGTCACTGGGTTACGGGTTTCCATATTTTCTATGGATTCAACATGCTTTATGTGGTTTTTCTATGTTAGAACATGGTCTACCATTAATTCGTGTTGCTTGGAAAAATTTGTTTTTCCCCATCGATTTCTACCGCCCATGTGATTTTGTAAGTGCCCATAGTTTTCCAGCATGCTTGCTTGTATGGATTCAGGCTTCATATGGATACGGCCGCTGTTTGAAATTTTTTTTTGGGTTTTCAATCTGTTTGGAAAAATGGATTTAAGTTCGTAAATTCAAGATTAATGAATGGTTTCAAATTTGAAAATCCAATCTATGATTGGACGGCTGCCCCTGTTCGTCTTTGACTGAGATTTAGACTTTTTTATTATTAAAATTTTTTAAAAAATAGATGGAAACAGAAAAAAAAACCTTTATAGATTAGGAAACCATTCAATTTCAGGCTAATCTGGCTTCTAGTTGGCTGCTGATTTGGCTGCTGCCGATTAGGCAAAACCGAATTCAGGAACCCATCTGGGACCGCTGTGGCTGGATGGCGATGGGGCAGATTGTTGCCGTCTTTGATTTTTAAAAAAAAAAATTAAAAAAGGGGCAGGTTGAGGGTTACCTGGATGCTGCTGCCGTCCATGGCCGGATGTTGGTCGTGGGTTGCGAATTGCGTGGTCGCCGAGTTTCCATTTTGAACTGGTGGATGATGGCTCGACATTGGACGGACTGCTGCGATTTGCAGTCGCTGGATGCTGCTGCTGGGCAGCAACGATGGAGGCGGGTGCGACTGGATGATCTTTTGGAAATGGTAATAGATGGTACGGGCAGCATTTGGGTGGCTGCTACAGTCGCTACCGTGGCCAGAGAAGAAGCTGTTGCTGGAGGCCAGTCGCACTGGCTGGCATGTGTCGGAGAAGATGATCCAGCAGCAATGGCAACAGGTTGTATGGTGTCCGGCATAAGCGGGCAACTGCAGAGGCGTATTCGACGGCGGGACATGGCGGGCGACAACATGGGCAGGTGGCTGCAGCAGCTAGTGGCGAGATGCAGCGCCAGTGGCGATGCCCGACAGAGGCAGCAGTCAGTGGCGAGATGCAGCGCCAGTGGCGATGCCCGACAGAGGCAGCAGAGGCAGCCGGTGAGGCTCCCGGTAGAGGCAGTAGAGGCAGCCGGTGAGCGGCAGCTGAACGGGGCTATGTGGCAGTGGTGGCGGATGGATGGGTAGCTAGGGTTAGGGTTTATCCCTGGGGAAGGAGATGAAGTTTTGTAGAAAACACCCTAGCCAAACAAATTACAGAAAAGCCCCTTGCCAGATGAGTTTTGCTAATAAGCCCTTCTCTCACGAACTAGGATTGGGATTATGCCCAAGCCTGTGGGCTCCAGTCTCAAGTGGGCCCGCCTGCTTAAGCCCAACAGCCATTCTCTTCTTCACCTGGGCAAGCCTATGAAACAGACCCAAGTGGAAGCAACCCAATTCCCAAGCCGGCCCAGCTATAGCCCAAGTCAAACCAAGCCCACTCAAATATCAACTTACCTGAGCTGGGCTTACCTCAAACCCGTCTATTGCCCAAATCTAGCTAAGCCCAGCCCAGCCCGTCTGAAACATGACATCAGTGGACACGTGGAAGCCTAATCACCGTCCAAATTGAATTGATCATATTTTATGACCCCGTTATCAGATTTGGACAATCTAGTAGTGGTTTTTTATGTTTTTGGACATTCTGGTTTGAATGGAAGGGTCTGATTAAGCCAAATATGTTCAAAAATATTAATTTTTGTGAAATTTACATATATGCATGCAATTTTTGAATTATATGTGCAATTAATTCATGTGGTTAGTTTATGAATATTTGAAAAATAAATTATGTCTAATCTCATGTGTTCATGATTTGTTGCTTTTTATTAAAATCTTAAATTAACCTATTGTTGCGCAAAATTCAATTTTGGATTTTTGGGTGTTTAAATTCAAATTGACTTATTATCATACAAAAGTTTTATGTTTAGAATTCAAAAGAAGTTCAATATTTTGGACTTTTTATTAAATTCAAATAATGGTATAAGTATTTTTTATAGATGTCTAATGTTTTAAAACAAATTGATTGAAACAACATGCTACCAAAGTAGCCTCTCTTTTGTAAGTTAATTTATTTTTAAGACATTAAGATAATTGTGTGTATGTAATTCATGAAAATATTCATCGGTCTAAAGGAAGATTAATATTTGGCCGAATTCCACACACACTTGTGGTAATAGATGTGTAACAATTATTTGATACTCTATGTGAATAACAAGTCGGTCCAAAGAAAGGCTTGTTGTTTGACAGGATTTTATTGTTAAATATTTGATTACTACACAAAAATATTATGGATATGTAATTAATGCGAATATTAATCGGCCCAAAGGAAGGTTAATATTTGGCCGGATTATATAGACACATGCGGTGATAAATATGTGATAATTATTAGACATTCCATGTGAACAATAATTGGTCTAAAGAAAGGCTTATTGTTTGACAGGACTTTATTATCAATATTTGATAACTGCACCAAGAATATCACTTACAAATTAATACTTTTGTCCAAAGACTAAGTATTAATGTTTTGCTAGGTATTTTGTGATGGGCTGTACCATTATTTGAATTGCTAAAGTTCTATATAAAAGTTATATGAACATATTATTTTGTTCAATTTTTGGTTAATTTATCTGCTTGTGCTATATCTGCTAATATTTATTCTATTTTCATGCTGAAGTAACAAAAATAAAATATTATGATCAGTCTTGGGGTTATGAATCTAAACCATGCACTAAGGATTAAATAGTTCACAACTCGTGTGGTTAAAAGTTTCAATAAGGAAAAATGAAAACTTTGAAAAGTGAGATTGTTAAAATTGTATAAGTTTTATGATTATAAAATATAAAATTTTAGAAATTTCAAGGAGGTATCATGTCCGAAAAGATAACTAATGCCAAAATTTATATGAAGAAAATTCTAAAGTATTGCTAAAGGTAATAAAGCTGAAACAAGTGCAATTCGTTCGAACTTAATTTCAATAAGATATACAGTTAAAGGAAATAAAAGGGAGTATTTGTCTCTTCTTACTTTGAAACTAAAGGCACTAAGGTTAAAGCAGATTTACTTGTACATTTAGTTTTGATTCTCCTAAACACAATCTGGTCAGTTTAAAGTTAATTATAACTAACAGAAGGATAAATGATCTCTTAATGAGCTTATTTTTATTGTGTGCAAAAGGAGAATAAGTTGAAGTAAGAATATACTAAAAGTACTCACTTGACAAGTACCTATAAGGACATGAAAAATGATAAAGAAACTACGGGTGACTCAATACAAAAGAAACTAAATAAGAAATTTGGCTATTACTTTTAACAGGCTCTTGGACACACAGAGGAAAAATTTTGGTTTGTTTAGTAGTTAATTTAGCCTTAAACCCAAGTCACATTTTTTTATAAATGGATTTGGTGTTGCTACTCATGTAAGGGTGTCCATGCAAGGTTGCTTTAGTTGCTAAAATGCCAAATGATGATGAAAGATTCATCAATTGAGGCGATAGCAAATCAAATACTATTGAGGCTATATGGACATTTAAGTTATTATTATTAAAAACTCAATTTTATTTAAATTCGAAAGAGACATATGGTATCATTTTTAAATGGAATTTAGTATCTATTTCTGTATTGAATAAATTTGGTTATTCTTATTCATTTGGAAATACTCAATTTAGTTCTTTCTTTTGATTTTGAATATTATTGATATACTGAACAATATCAAAACATAAATCCTATGATCCCATATTCAGTTCTATTGAGACCAAAAATGTCAATTTTTTTATGATATTGAGCTTCAGGGGAAGATATAGTTAAGGACTATGTCTTTAAAAAAGAAATCTTTAAGACATCGTTAATAAACAGGTTATTCCTGACAATCAAACTCAAAAACCTCAAGAATGTATGTCATTCAAGAGATCTACTAGAAGAAAGAGAATATGGTTTCTGATGATTACATCAGATTTCTCCAATACATCAGGATGACATTGGATTGGTGGAACGTGATTTCATAAAGTAATGCAAAGTAAAACCTCTCAAAAGTAGATTGATGTCATCAGTATGTGATTAAGTTCATGAAAGATAATGACAATTTGGTAGCTTGTTTCATTACCTAAAGGTATAAAGCTGATTAGTTATAAATGGATATTTAAACTAAGAAAGAAGATAATGTGCAAAGGTATAAGGTTTGTCTTGTTTCAATGAACTTTACTTAAAATGAAGACATAGATTACAAAGAAATTTTCTCTCCGATTTTATTAAAAAATTCTTTCAAGATAAATAACTTTAATAATGGGTTTTAACTTTGAGCTATGGTAAATGGATGTAAAGATAACATTTATAATAGACTTTCGGTTTTTAAGATAAAAACATCCATCTACAAGCTCAAGTAAGTTTCCTAATAATATTATTGCAAATGTCATCAAATTATCATTTCATTCAGTTTTGAAATGAATTCGATTGATGATTGCGTACACTATAAGTTCGATGGGAGTAATCATAGGTTCAGTGGGAGTAACATACAAATATATTGTTTCTCAACATCAATATAAGTTTATTGTATTAAATTAAGATATTTTTGTCAAAGAATTTTGAAACGAAATATCTTAAAAATATGTCTTTTGTATTAGGAATTTAGGTATGTCAAGATTATTCTCGATATATTCTTGAATTATCACAAAAGACCTATATTAAGAAAATACTTAAAATACTTGATGTGTAGGATTACAAATTCGGAAATACCTCCTTGCTAAGGGAGATAAAATTAATTTTGTCTAAATCAGTGTCCCAAGAATAATTATTTTAAATCTAAGAAAATATAAAAGACTCCCTATGCTTTAGCAATGGGAAGTTTGATTTATGCTCAAGTTTTGAATCTTAAGCTTGTATGCATTCGGTTACTACGTACATTATTAGGATGTTGGGCGGATATTTAAGTAATTCAGGAATGGATCTTTAAAAATCAGCCAAACAGTTTTTAAAAATATTTTTAGAAACAAAACATTATATGTTCACATACAGAAAGTCATATAAGTAAGAGATCATTTGGTATTGAGATTTTTACTTTATTGGATGCAAATATAGTTTGAGATCCACTTCAGGCTATATTTATCTGCTTGTTGAAAAAACTATATCAGGAAAAAATGCTTAGCAGACACTTATAGCTTTTTTAACCATGACGACAGAATTTATAGCATATTGTGAGACATCCAATTATAGAATACGACTACAGAATTTTGTCACATGGCTGCAAATACAGATAACATTGAAATACCACTTAAGTTATTTTGTAACAGTAAATTATTAGTCTAATATTCCAACAACAACAGGAGTTCAGCAATGTTTCTAGTTGTTAATGGAAGGATTCAGTAAAATAAAGTGTTTATAAAGCATATTGCGACAAACTCCAAAGTTGCAAATCCACTTACTAAAGGTAACACTTTATGGTCTTTCATGAGTGTATTGCTCATACAAGTGTTGTATCATTTAATGATATGCTAGTTAAGTGGGCATTCGTATTTATTTGCTTTTCTAGTTTGAATACTTTACTATGGTTATGGATATTTTCTGCAGAAATAAAATATTCGGTATTTTGATTTTTCAGTACTTTTGGTTTTAGTTTGATCTCACCAAATAAGGTAGACCAGTTGGAAATAAGCATGTTAGATCACATTACATGTAATTTCTATGCTACGCATTCATACTTGATCTATGTCATTTGGTTATGTTTGATATATGTGATCATAGATGGGTCTAGTTACGATAAATGTGACAAAGGCCATCTTGGTCCTATGTTGGCATAACTAATTGACGAGATTGTTCGAAGATGATTTTGGTATGATAACAAAAAGTTTTGAGCTCATAAGGTTATATATATAATTATAAAATGTATGCAGTCCAAGTGGGAGATTGTTGAAATTTTGGACATACATATATATTAATTATATATACGCTATCATAAATAGTGGCCTCATTTTTAAAAAGTGATCCTATAAAGTTTTATGGGCCTAAATCATCTAATAAAGTATAGATCTCCTATACGTAGAAACTCTATAGTCTAATTCTAATTTCTATTTTTATGATAGGCTAAATTATAAATAAGAAAAATAGACTTCCTATATAAACAGCTGTAGTCCCCAGGTTATGCATCTATCAAGGTTCTTTTCTACCATCTCATTCGTAGAGAAGAAGAGCCACCTTCTACATAACCCTAGGGCATTAACTTGGAAGACCCAAAACCACAGAATTCAAGAACAGACTGCATCCATGGATTCAGGTACACTTCCGCTTATGGTTTTTATTTTCTTAATGATTTAACATGGAGGATCCCAGGTAATTATGGATTTAATCAATTTGGTTTTCCCAACACTAGTCACATTTTATTTTCTACTACCAACTTCTAACAAATGGCAAAAAGAAAACAACAAGTTTTCCGGCTACTAGAATTTGAAAATTCTTTGGATCAAATTGTTTGACATGGGAGGTTCCGTATCCCTTGCTGGACATGCACCATCCACACTTCGGGTATGGCACCTTCTGCTGGCTGTCGTCCTACTTGCTCTACTTGGAGGGAGATCAATTGGTTCCACAATCCAACCCATTGGAAGCATCAAATTGTTTATCCGTATAGAAATGTGTGAACTTAATTGAAAAGTTCATATGAGCCCTTTTTGGCGGACTCCCAATCCACACATTCCGAAGGTGTCGCTGCTTGGCAATGGAGTCGTTGATGAGAGAGATGAACTTCACAAAGACGGTGTCATCCACGCGATGAAGAAGGGTGGATGGCGTTTCTGGCGATAATGTGAGGCACATCGTTCGAGGAGGCAAGATTGCCCTAATTATCGTCGATTGCATTAGCGCTGGAATCTGGCGTAGCACGCATGGAATCTTCTTCTTATGACCCATGCTTTGGATCTGATTAATAGAAAGCTTCAGTCGGACCAAACCGACACAAAGAGGGGGGAAAGCCAGATTGGGGCGTGGGAGACGAGATAGTATGGATGAAATTGCTATTGGAGCTTTGGGTTTCTATTTTTGCCACCATATATCATCGCATGGACTTTTTGTAGAAAGTCCCAGCTCTCCCCATTTTATAGACGCATCTTGTGCCTCTTTTATCAATTTACTCTGATATCTCACGTTTTGAGAACACGGTTGAACATATTGCAATGAAAACCTATTTTTCTAGCTTCAATTTTTTTAAGTTGTAGCTCCACTTTGTATGTATGTTATTTTGAAAATGGTTTTCCAAACGCCTGAATTTCCAAAACGGCATAGAAATGGCATGATTTTCCTAAACATCATTTTCACAACTGCATACAAATGACACGCTTTCTCTATCACGAGACAATCGTGCTTCTCAACCGATGAATTGCTCTACTGATATCCGGACCACATCAGTCCATGTGTTTAGCTGAACTTAGCTGAACGACCAATCTACTGGTGCCCAACGATTCAGCTGACTTTCCAGTCGACTGATGCCCAACGACTTTAACATCACAAGAAAGGTCGTTGCATATAAAAATACAGTCGTTGCATGAAAAAAAAATAATAATAATCTCACCACGATGCAAAGGCTGTACACCTTCACATGTGCTCGTTACTAAGGACAGTCCATCGCTACGGTTGCAAAGGAAAATGGCAACGGTATTTTTTGCATCCATCCATTTTCCTATCCTGCTCAAAACTTAGATGAGTAAAAAGATATAAATGAAAAGAAGTATTTTGTATATAAGGAATGAAAAAAAAATTATATAATCCAGAAAGGTTATATTGAAAATGAAAAATAAAACAAGCAGGTAATGTGATCCATCGGTCCCGAAGTGCTACTTGAGCCTAGTCATGCACCTTTAATAATTCTGTGCATATTTATTTGCATTTTATAAAAATTCATACATGTATTTAATGAGTTCTTGTGGTTTCATTTTTGGAGGCCTGATATGGGAGTAATACCATAACTAATATCAATAATTAAAATCACAGCTACGCAGCTCCTTCGAGGTGATAAACTGCTGCATGCACTTTTTCATCTTCTGCTGTATGGTTTTTTAGGGCAAATATTGGTTTCTCATTAGAAAAAAAAATTTTCATTGCTTACCCTAAAGAGCAAATGAAAAATGAAACAGAAGACACCTAATTTCATTCAAAAAGACTTCAATGTCTATGCAAATTCGTTCCTTAATACACTTAGATGGATAACCGAACTAGATCTTATCAGCTGAGTCAATTTGGGGCACAGAATCTGCAAATAGATGAGCCGCTTATTGCCGCTTCTGAGAACGTGCCCGAAGGATAAGTGATGCATTTTCGAAAACAAAAAACTGTGGTGAAAAAAATGTTTAAATGGAAAAAAAAATAATATAACATGATAAGAATAAGAATGAACAATAAAGAAAATAAAGTTAAACAAGATAAGATAGTTTACGTAAAGCCATGAAGAAATAATTGAGAAATAAAGTAATTAAATAAAAAGATGTAAAGAAATTATTGGAAATAAGATTATTATAGAAAGTTTAAAAAAAAAAAAAAAAAAAGTTTAGACGAAGAAGTTTTTATTTTGGTGAATGGCAAAAGGCAACAGGGGAGAGGAGATGTCCACTCTGTTTAGGATATTAGTTGCCTGTTCTATCTGCAATTCCATAATCCAATTCAGCACCAATTTCTTCGCTATGGCCTCTATTATTGGGTAATCAAAGACGCCCACTTTCGCTCAGCCTCTCACAGCAATAAACTCTCCGTTATATAATCTCCTCCTCGCCTCTAAATTCAACAATAAACAGTCAAAAATGAACTTCCGGTTATGATGATGTTATCCAAGGCTAAAAGGTATATATTTTTTTAAAGAAAATTTTACCTATAGATACGAATTTTATCCTTAATTCTATTTATATAATTTTTTAAAATTCTAAATATCTCTTTTTTCCTAAAATTTCACTTACACTCATGTCATTAAGGATCCTTTAAAGGGTCTTTTAGCACCCTTATAAAATGATAAAAATGATCATATGTAATTATGATTTTATAACTAAAAATTCACGTTCGAATAAAATTTTAGCACTTCTACAACTACAAAATCATATATTATTTAAATATAAATCTTTAGCTTTAAACAAACCAACCTTAATTTACATTAAAATTTGGGAATACTCATCATTTTACAGAAGTACTAATGGCCCCTTTACAAATCCCTAATACCGTAGATAGTGAAATTTTTTTTAAAAAAAATGCACAGATATATTTGAAATTTTGGAAAACTTGTGCAGTATACGTTAAATTAAAGATAAAATTCATGAATATGTGAAATTTGCCCTTATTTTATGGAAATATTTTTCTAGATACATTTAATTCATATACAAAATTTACAACTTTTTTAATATGTATGTTTTTCCTCAAAAATCCACATTTTGGGAGGTGAAAACGCCTTTAGTACCACCTCGAAATGTCAATTTTTGAAAATAAGAAACATTCACATATTGAAAATTTGTTAAAATTTATAGTGTGTTTGGAAAGTGATAAAACTTTTAATGAAAATTTTTTAGTGTAAAAATCTTTGAAATGTGAAAAAATAATATGATACGAGAGCAATAACGATGAAGATAAAAGAGAATAAAGTTAAAATAAATAGATTTATTGTATGAGTAATTGTATAAAAACAATTAAAAAGTAGGATAATTGTATAGAAAAAGTTAATAAATAATTAAAAATAAAATAGTTCTAGAGAGAAGTTTTAAATTAAAAAATTTTTAGTTTAAAATATTTTGTGTTACCAAACACCCTCCTCCGTAAATAATTAAATCCACTTGGAATAACATTTTCACGAAAAAACCAAAAATAAATAAATAAATAAATATAGACTTTTGACCAAAGAGATCATAACCCATGAACTTTCTCTCCTGTTGTATATTTGGAATTGGAAATACAATCGACTCAGCGTGTCCAACTGACACTGACAGAACTATTTCCAAAATACGACAAAAATCAAACTTGGCCAATTCTGGAACCATTGAGAACCTAAATTGTAGTCAATGCCAAAATCAATGTCAGGATTGGCCACATTCTAGTTTGAAAAGTCTCTCGCATGGACTGCTCCATCTGCTCATAGCTTTGTTAACATCTTCAAAAGTCTTCACTCCTCCATTGCTCACTCTTGATATCAACTTACATACATATCTACCGTATCAAAAGGATAAAAATGACCCCATAGCAGGGTATTGAATTGCAAGTCCAATTTCATTGTGGTGACCAATGCTTTTCTCTTGACATTATAGAATCATTCTTCTCTAGATACAATAGAATCATAGCGTGCTTTAATGTCCACCATTTCACCCCATAAACCAGTTTATGTAGTTCCCCCTCACAAGCTGCTTGTTTTATGCAACTAATCTGAATACTTGAGCAGCACACTTCCTTACCAATCTTTTCAAAATATGCATTACTAAGCCAAATAATTTGGACAAAAAAATAAAAAAAAGCCTTTTCCTTGTGGTTATTCGTCTAAATTGATCCCATATATTGTTGCCAAGATTAAATGTTATAAATGATTTATATTATGACAATTCTACAAACTATAGGTTTCACTGTCTGAGTCATCTTTTGTTCTATATTAATCCCATAACGTCATAGCGTTGCCAAGACTACAATTAATTCATGATTTTATTATGATAGGTCTACAAAAATAGGCCCAAATCATCTTTCCATTATACTGATTGCGTTAGCTTCTCCCCTCATCTTTGAAACAAGTCATCAAAAAACGTACACCATACACTAATATCCCTTCCACTTGACCCAGAAAAAAAGGGCCTTGCATCTTTATCCTCTGCTAGCGACTAAATTTTTATAAGGCAAAATTTTAAAATGACGCCCGGCATGTACACCATTTCCCAGCAGCACTGGATCCCATACTGATGCAAGGTACCTTAGCGAAAGATTCGATTTCAAATAGGTAGCCTCTCTGTACGCTTTTAATCTCCAAAATTATTCTAAAGAACATCAACATCTTTCCCAAAGTTTCTAATGGACTTGATCATCCATCTATAAGAAGCAACGAAAAGATTAACTGCAAAAGGGCTTCAAGAAACTCCTTATGTACCAATTCTGCTACGCACGAAATCCAAACAGTAAATTGTTGCACAAGGAAAGAGATTTGTGATATCCAAATTATTGCATGAACCATGAAGAAGTTTTTCTTTAAAAAAAAAAAAAAAGACGCCTTAGTATGGAACATTCAACTGAATTTCCCAAACGATAAGAATCCAGAACTCCTGAAGATAAATTCAAAACAACGCCGCTGATATGATGTTAGACATCAGAGAGAGCAACTAGTAGACATAAATAAAATAAATAAAAGACGCTAGTATGGAACATTCAACTGAATTTCTCAAACAATAAGAACCCAGAATCCCTGGAGATAGATTCAAAACAATGCCAATGATATGATATGATGTTCGACACCAGATAGAGCAACTAGTTAGGCACCAACTATCAAGAAAATAAGCATAAAAAAGCATGATTGACAACATAACAGGTTTTGTCGTTGTTGCATTTTTTTAACAGTGAAAACATCATTGTTTCAGTCCAACCCACGATTAAACGACAGCATACGATCTTACAACCAGGGAAGAACAAGCATGTGACAGACAACACAAAACAAAATAATCTAAAGAACGCAGGAACTCTCCTTTGCCCACTTCAGTTCACATTCTGCATGGCTCAAAAATCTCGTCGGTGTACAAGGCATACCATTCTACATGCCTTCTTTGCCCTGGTCAGAAGATGTGCCGTGCACCCCGCTTTTTGGAGGAAATTCACAGCACTGTCATGATACATTGTTTCAATTTTGCTAGTGTGTATCATCTGAGACAGTCCTATAAACAAGGACCTTTAAAATAATTTGATGGGTTTCCCAGTACTGAGATTTTAAGCCATGGTGTTAAGGGCTGTGGAGATTGTTGTTACCGTGAGACCACCTCCTGATGGTGCAAACCATGAAATTCCGGCCAGCCAAAAGACCCATCCTTGCTTTGGAAAACGCAGATCGACCACCACTGCTTGAAGGTAGACCACCTGCAGCAGGCTGCCCAATTGCTACATCCAAATGCTCCCCACCATTTTCCTGCACCCCTCCGCCGCCTCCACTGCCGCCACCATCACTCATACTCCCATCCTGCTGCTCAGCGACCCCAGTATCCAAATTCACAGCCAGAGATCCCCTGCTCGCCCTCAACCAATCAGCACCCTCGCATGTTACTCCTCTGCACTTCTTGACCTTTACCTTCACCAGATTCGGGCAACCACCAGCAAGTGCCTCCATTCCATGATCCGAAACAGGGCACCCCTTGATGCAAAGCTTCCTCAAAGCAATGCACTTGGCAGCAATGCATGAGATTTCTGCATCCCCAATTGTCTCACTGGCACAGAGGGCCAATCGCTCAAGGTTCCTGCAATTGCTGGCAAGCATTCCCAAGCTCAGTGTTGTCGGGTTCACGCCAATCAGAACCAACTCCTGGAGGTTCAAACACATCTTCGCAATTGCAACCAACCCTTTATCCCCAATCCTGTTCGTCTTCCACCCATCTATATGAAGCTTCCTCAAAAGCTTACATCGCTCCGCAACCGATACCAGACCAGAATCAGTACATTCGGGGGTCTTCACCAGATGCAGAATTTCGAGATCAGAGCAATTAGATATCGCCGACAGCCCGCGATCGCTCACCTGGAGCCTCTCGAGATGGATCTCGACGAGCCCTGTGACGCCACGCTCAGCAACAGCTTCCAGCAATCGGTCCCAATCGCCGGAGCAGCGGTAGAGTTTCAGGGCCTTCAAATTCTTCGCTCCTACAATGAGAGGCGCGAAGCACTGGCCGTTGATGAGCTCCTTCAAGCAGATAGACCTCAAAGACTCGGCAGATGCGCCAGGCAGAACCGGCTCCGCGACGTTTCCGTCTGTCAGCCCGCGGAGCCGCTTGATGGAGAGCTCCTCGAGGCTCGCCGCATGCTCGATCACGGCGTTGATTCCCTTCGCGCCGAAGATGCACATGCCGACGGACAGCTTCTTCAGGTTGGAG
>JAXCLR010000105.1:33762195-33781361 GCA_035584095.1 Annona squamosa | reverse complement strand
TAGTGATGGAGAGTGAAAAGTTTTAGATTGAAAAGTTTTAAGTTGACATTTTTTATGGATTGCCAAACGCACCCATACTCAATTCATCTGACAGCTATTCGCTTGAGAATTACTGCACTGCTATTATCTGTCATATATTTTTTAATAACTTGACACCTTTATATCCATGCTCAACACCTATGTATACAACGCTGCCAGCACCTGCTTTTATCGATCTTACTAAGTTGCATATATTTTTTGAATTTACACGTGGTTAAAATCTGGCATTGATGACGGTCCTTCAACCACAACTTACATGCTTTAGATCATTGCAATAGTATATATATCAACACATCACGGCTTATTACTAGCCACTAATTGGTTCTAGTCAAATACAGTTAAAAATTGTTTATTTAAAAGAATTTTCAACGATCTTCTTTATAATCTAATTTGTTCATATTTTAAAGCACCTCAAATTAGCCGTTTATATCAAATTTTTTTGTCAAAATGATTAATTTTGGTTAGAATATAAGCATTTGAAATTAACTAATGCAATTCTTTGAAATTTTAATTTTTCTACTAATTTATAATTATGTTTGTATAATCTACTCCCTTCATCAAGTAGGGTACATTAATTTAGGCTTATCTATGAAATTTCACCTAAAATACAATTGTATATATATAATTATTTCAATTAATAAGATATGAAATATATTGTGAAAATGATACATATGAATGTTCCAAGGGTAGTGACGTACCACACATTAATGGATCCATGGACATTTTGTAATTCAAAATTTGAAATTATGTAAATGTGTTATTAAGTCATTGTTCATAATCCAATCTGTTCATACTATAGAGTATATAAATTTTACCGTTCATCTCAATTTTCATATCAAAATAACTTGTATAGGTTAAGATATTGACATTTAAAATTAATTATTGAAATCTCATCTGATTTTGGTTGTTTAAAAATCTTCTAAACATAATTTTCATGATTTAGTCCATTCATTATGTAGGGTATGTTAAAATAAGCTTATTCCTGAAATTTTATGTAAAACACCTTCTACACATTAAGATATTAATTGAATAAACAATTACATAAAAATATCAAGAGGTGAAAAGAAAGCTCACGGACGTGAATTGCCATGACTTGACTTTTGGTATGTTTTTTGATGCATTGAAGTTAAGTATTTTAATCAATTATTTTTCATAATCTAATCCATTTAGATTAAAAAGCACAAAATTTAACATTTATTAAATTCTCTTGTCAATCTGAGTTATATGCTTTAAGATATAATGAAAATATCATAGATGAATATAAGCCCTTAATTAGGACCCCTAATCAGTCAAAAATTTTCATTTATTTTTATTTTTTCCACAAGATCTGTAAATTTAAAAAATTTCAATTACTATAACTTAGAATTTTAAAATTCCTTTTCGAAAAATTTGTAAAAATTTATTTTCATATCTAATTTTCTGAAATCACAAATTACCCTCCATTTTTCTTATAAATCTCAAACATAACTTTCGTGAATTCCAAATAAGTCCCTTTTTTCTCTAATATTTTCAAATTTACCCATTAATCCCCTTTTCTAAATTTGTAATTTAATCTTACTTTTTTAAAATTGCAATTTAGTCTTTTTTGTAAACATACATATTTTTCTATAACTTTATACTTATAATATACACACTGTACAAGCTTTCAATATACATTACATTCACTAAGTCTCAAATAATATAAGTTTCACAATTCTCCCATCCTTACAATAGATTTCATACCAAAACCTATTTCATTTCAAATAATTGAGGATATTTTTTTTCTACTTTTTCACGAAGTTGTTAAGTTGCTTCATTTTCAAAATATTGGTTATATTGAACCTTCACATACTCGACCTCTCAATTCCGAAGCTTCTATATCTTGTAATCCAAGTTTTTATAGGTCTTTCTTCATAATTTAAATAATCTTGAATTAGCAAAGCCTCTGCTGTGAGGATATGAGTTGGGTCCAATACATACTTTGTAAGCATCAAGATATGAAATACGCTATGAACTACTAGTAAAGCTGAAGGTAGTGCTACCCTGTAGGCTAAATTGCCAATCTTTTCTAATGCCTCAAATGGCCCAATGTATATCGGAATTAATTTACTCTTTTTCCAAATCTTGTGACTCTTTTGATTGATGTTATTTTTACAAATACATGATTACCAATTTGATATTTAGATCTTTTCTCTTACAATTTGTATAACTCTTTTATTGACTCTAGGCTGGGAGTATACATTATTGAATCACTTGCACTTTTTTCGTTATCCTTTTTGACAAATCAGTGGCAGGTTCAATTGGGTATCCTTTTTGCCATCCTTTTTGTTGACTCTGGGATGTGAGTACCCACATTTCGACTCATTGGATATCCTAAATAAGACAGGTTCAATCTTAAGGTATATACCCATAGGTTTGGTTTAGTTTTAGATACAAGTTGTCTACATGAATTTAGGTAGGTAAGTTTCAGATGTCAAGTATCCGAAACTGACTTGAATTTTATATAAAATACATAAATGACATGTGATATACCTTGAGTTTGACTTTTAAAGCTTTAAGACCCTTCCAAATTTTTCTTTCTCCTCAAATCCCTAGCCTTACACCCTTCAATTGTTTTTTTCCAAATCTTTTATACATCTTCATCATCTGTAGTCATTTTCTTCACTCATGATTGATCTCCTTTCCTCCGTTGCCTATTCCTCAAATTATTTTCTTTTTTTCCCTAGATCCCTAATAGTAGTATTCTCATGCACTATCATATGCTCCCCTTCTATTTGACTATCTTCTCCAAAATAGTAATTTTTGATTATCTTTTGTGGAGTTTTGGTTGTCATAGAGAAGAGAAAATTTTCACAGAGTAATACCTATCATTTATAACAGAGTTTTGGTTGTTTCTTGATCTGTCATTATTTTTGTTTGTAAGTAAATTTATAGCTCTATTTTTCCTTTACAATATTGCCTAATCATAACCATTGTGTTACCTCTATTGTTTGATTTCTACTTAGTTTGTACATCTAAATTTCATTTATATCATTTTCAAATTTCTTAATTTTTGTTATGTTTTTGAGTTTTATACTTGTTTGCTATTAATATGCCTTATTTATGATCTAACAAGAGTTGTGGTTCACAATTATTTGCATGGGTGGAAGTTTTTTTTGGATAATTTATTTTTTAGACAAATTCATGGTTGTTTAGACAATTCGTTGTTTAGATAGATTAATGGTTGTTTAATAAATTCATTAATTTTTTTGTTCATTTTGATAGCACAAATTTACTTAAATGTTCTAATTAAACTATGAGAATTTTTCTTATAGATTAATATTGGTTATTTTAATTGTGAAGCATATATATGTGTGAATGGCTTATAATATGAAATAGACTAAATTGGATGGTTCAATGAGTTAATATAGCTAATCAATCATTCAATCTTGAAATTTATTTATACTTGAATAGAATTCAAAGTGAATATGCATGCCAAAATTATAGTGGCAAGTTCTTTTAGGAGAATTGATTCAGAATAAGAACAGAATTGACCCACCTGAAAAAATAGGCTAAGGTAGGCCTCAAATCAACCTAGTCTAAACATATGGTACGATAATGATTTTTAAAAATAGGGTAAGGATAGCATAGACCTCTACTTGGACCTACTTG
Source organism: Annona squamosa (assembly GCA_035584095.1). Lineage (NCBI taxonomy): Eukaryota > Viridiplantae > Streptophyta > Magnoliopsida > Magnoliales > Annonaceae > Annona > Annona squamosa. The sequence goes on along the minus strand of JAXCLR010000105.1, from coordinate 33,777,692 downwards.
ACTCAAGTTATACCTCTACCTAATACCACAGTAATGGATGCAAGAAGTGAGTTTATTGATTATGACATGATAGACTAATAACGGGGGAATGTAGTGCTACTATCGAAGAGATTACTAATAAACTTGCATTAGCTCTAGGTGATTGAGAAGACCTCACAAAATTAGAAAATCTAGTATTTCATATGACTACATTACTATAGAAGAGTGTGGTAATGATACTGACGAGTTATGTATATATCTAATTAAAATACTCATTTTAACGCAAGTATATGTGCGATCAAATAATAAAGAGTGAGTAAAGTATCATTTTTATAGAAATTTTATTAAATGGACTAGTGCCTTAAAATTTGATTGTCCGGAGTGAATTGGTAAAGCGAGTGAAATTGTATTTACAAAACAAAAATTAAACTTAAATAATCTAAATTGAAATTAAACTTAACTAATTTAAACGGAAATTAACCATAATAGAGTAATTGTAGGAGAGTTTACCTTAAGATGATTAAGATAGATGTGAGTATGAATTCCTTGACTCATAGTTATGTCAAATTGGTTCCTTTTAAGTTATTGTGGAGAGATTACCAATCTAAGTTTATTTATATTTATATTTATCTTCCAACACATGCGAACCTAATCCTATTTTAGTTAATTGCTATCTTCAAATGCAACTAAGTAAGATAAGGCTAGTAACCATATAACTTAATCATGATTACATTGGGTTAATAGGTATATTTTTATTCATATTAACATTCGATCACTATAAGTACTTGGAAACTTGTGCCTTATATATGAATCTCATTCAAATCTCAATTTTTTAAGCATGAATCTAAATATTTAATCAATCTATAAGATGACCAAGCTTGCAAATGTATTAAGTATGATATATAAGGGTAATCTCAAGCAACATAAGTTACAACATAACTTATAAATTTCGTTAAAGTAAAAGGAAAGCAAAATAATATAGTTATAATGTTAAATCCTTCATATCTCCCACCATAAGGAGATTTTGCTCAATAACATGATTTCAACTTCCATAAAAAATAAGTTTATAATCATCCCAAGGGAGGAAAATAAGAAAGATAAGTAGGAAAAAGAAAAGAGGAGATAAAACTTAATGAACTTCAATGAAATAACTTGAATATTCGCTTGTCTTCCTCTTTGCTTGTAATCCCTTCTTTTCTCCTTCTCCACAGTAGCCATGAGCTCTGAGGATTTTCTTTAGTAAACCCTAAAAGATGTATTTATAACCCCCAAGAATTGAGCTTCACACATTTCGAAATTCACACGCATGGGATCTGGCAACACGGCGCCAGCAAGTTGATGCCAGGTGCTAACCTCTCTTGACGCCTGCTGACTTAAGTTCTCTCGAAAGTTCTTGAATGACGGTAGACTGGTGGCCTGGCCATGAGCATGTTGGATCCAGATTTTCCTTTTTATAGCTTTAAGTAATTTTTTTCGTTCCATAATTTTTTGCCTTAAATTTGCATGAGAACTACCCTCTTTTTCCTATAACAAAAAGTAAAAATAATAAATATATTCGTAAATGATCAAATAAAATTAAAACAACTAAAATGAGATGAATTTTAATTAGATGAACTTAAAATGAATGAAAATCATACAAGATGTAAGAATTACAAAAATGAAGAAAACTAACGCAAAACTTATGCAAATTTATATGTTTCTCTTAAACTAGCATCTGAACTAAGTGCAAAATGAGCCTTAATAACTTTAATTTTATAGAGTTATCAGATACTCATAATGAAGAAAATCTATTTCTATTTAGAGTAACTATTGAAAGTGAAATATCTAAATTGTGGTTGAATACCATGAATTATGATATATATATATTCCACATATAAAATGAAGCCTACGATCTGCTGGCAATATCTGAAGAGTACATATTAGTTGGTAATAAATGAGTTTTAGAATCAAATGAGATCGTAAGGGCAATGTAAAAAATGTATGAGACAAACTTGTTGCTTAAGGATTCACTTAGGAAAAGGCATTGATTATAGAGACACATTTGGTCTAGTATTTAGAAATGAAACATTTAGATTTATTAAGATATTAATAACTTATTTTGACTTAGAGCGATATAAAATTAATGTAAATATAACTTTTCTAACTGAGAATTTAAAATAAGATATTTGCATGACAAAATTAGAAAGATTTAAAGTGGAAGAAGAGGAAATATAAATATGTAAATTAAAAAATTCATATATGAATTTAAACAAGCTTTCTGTTAGTGTTATCTAAAATTTAATAAGATTATCTTGTCCTTTGAATTAATAAAATATTGTTAATCAATATATATTTGAAATTCTTTGAGAATAATTTGTATTTCCAATTTTATATGTGGATGATATATAACTTGATACTCACGATTTTGGTCCTTTACATAATATTAAGAGTTTCCTTTGTTTTTATATGTCATAGGAATTGAGCTTTGTTAAGATAGATATGAGAGAGTATCATTATTTAAGGGTCATGAATTTAAAATGCATGAGTTTTTGCAAAATGAGATTAATAAACAAAAAAATAAAGTTCATTCATATATTTCCACACTTGAAAGCATAATATTCACTCAAGCATCTGCTAGTTCTTATATTAGTTATAAGATGTAATTACATGTAAGATATCAATATAATCCAGAAATGAGATATTGGAATATAATAAAGAAAGTAATGTGATGTCTCTAAGAAATGAAATATCATAAGCTCACATAAGGCAACATTAATAAAATAGAGGTGTTGGGCTAGATTTGAATTTTACTAATTTTAACTGTTATTTCTAAATGCATTATAGTTGATAAAGTTTATTTCATTACTTAAAGTGTATCTTGATACTTTGTTATGAAAATTCCTATATGGTTTATTTCTCTAATTATAAGTAAATTACTTATTTAAATAAGTACATTAACATTAAGTATCTGCCGATGTGAGAAAGGATAAACTAATCATCTTATATCAATTATTGCTAGTAGAGTTGACATAATTGATGATTCCATAACTAATGTTTTAGTGCCTAGATCTATCTCAGGATGTATAAAGAACATCAACTTTATTGGATGCAATAATTAAAGATGTAATCAATATTGTAATGCATGGACCTATAAAAACAATCCAGGGCCCGTGGGCTATAGTCCTCATAATGTGATATTGTCCACTTTGGCCTGGTGGTTCAACTACAGGTTTTAAAATGCATCATACTATGTTTTCAACTTATATCCACTTATCAACTCCTAGTAACTCCATCGCCTTTTCAATGTGAGATTCAATTTTGAATTATTATAGGTCCACCAGTTTCCGCTTGGTTCATCCTTGAACCATAACTCAACTCAACTTAACTCTAGTCATTATCCGCTAAACTCGCCTCTAGGCCTCTACCCCACATCTACTAAAGGAAGTCTAATTTGATACCATTTTTAACAATAGACTTAGAAAAATGATTTTGGGTCCATGGGTTATACATCTCAATATGTAATATTATCTGATCTAGCCTAGCAACTTAGTTGCACAACTTTAAAATGTGTCATACCATATTTAACTCAAGATCCACTGTAACCCTCAAGAAATCTCTCTTCTTTTCGATGTGGAATTCAGTTCTTGGTTGTTACAGGTCGAGTAGTTTTCATCTAATTTATTCTCGAACCACAACTCAATTCTAGGCTTTTTTCTGTAGCCCTTACTGTCATTCGCTTACCTTTTTGAACAACATATATTGGAGGGGGTCTACTTTGATACCACTTGTAATGTCCAGACCCCCAAAAATTATCCTCAGCCCATGGGTTATGAGCCTTACCGTGTGATATTGTTCGTTGTAGCCTAATATCTTAGCCGCACAATTTTAAAATGCATCACATCATGTTTAATTGGAGACTCACTTGTAAACCCCTAGGAATTCACTCTACTTTTAGATGTCAGATTTGATTTTAGCCTATTAGAAGCTTACTATCTTTCATCTAGTTTATCTCCGAACTATAACTCAACTTTGGCCTTCCTTCTACAGCCCTGACTTTTACTGAAATAACTATCAAACTCTTCAAACCATATCTATTAGAGGGGGTCTACTCTGATACTATTTGTAGTGAATAAACCTAGGAAAAGATACTAGGTCTATGGATTATGGACCTCATAGTGTGATATTATTTGCTCTGGCATGACAATTTAGCTACACGATTTTAAAATGCATCACACCATGTTTCAAACTTAGATCCACTTATAAAACCCTTAGAAATCTATTTTCTTTTTTATGTGGGATTCTATTTTAGACTATTATAGATATTTTGAGATTTTATATTAATTGGATGATTGTTATTATTATCATTTTTCTTCTATTTCATTAATAATTGTGAGTGATGGAAATTAGAGTACTTATCTATATGACATTAATATAAGATTTATGCAAAATCACCATTAATGACTTAATTAAGTTTATCAATATGAACCACTTGCGACTAGCACAGGTGGTCAGAGGAATTACCTCTGTTAGTGCATGTTCTAGAATCAAATTCGAGTTTTTACGATTTTGGAGCTTTGTCTCCCCTTTGATATTTAAGAGCTTTTGATCTTCCACATTGATATTTAAAAGTTTATAATATCATTTTGAAAAATTGTATGAATTATCGTAGATCTTCATTGTATTATGAGTTGAGAAATGATGTAAGTATACACCAATTAAAAAAGTTATATCGATATGATAATGCATAAATGGGAGTGTGCTGCATATCATGTATAACTATCACGATCTATGTGAGTAAATTTTCTTAATACACGTGTAAAGGTAGGATTGCATATATAATGGCTACACGGTGTGTTTAGAAAGTGATAAAACTTTTAGAGATAAAAATATTTTATTGTAAAAATTTTTTAAATAGAGAAAATGATGTGATATGATATTGATAATTATGGAAAGTAAAGAAAATTAAATTAAATAGATTGGTTAATTGTATGGGTAAATGTGTGGAAATGATTGAAAAGTATGATAGTTATATAAAAAGATGTGAAAAAATAATAAAAAATAAGATAGTTATGAAGAGTGAAACATTTGAAATTAAAAAGTTTTATATATGGCCAAACATATTAGGCATATGTTTTTCAAATGAGTGAATCATTTGCTAAATTTCAAATATTAAATCTAAAGATCACACTTTACATATTTTTTATTTACTATTTTTATGTTAGGCCAAATGATAGAATATGAGAATTATCTATTTAAGGTAGCCTAAATAAAATAGTAACATTTGAATTTAAGTTAAGCGGACCTAATGTATATAAACACATGTTTAATTCTAACAAGTTGGTAGTCCTCTTCTAATATAAGCCATGATGGTCTGATCTATCTCTCTCACAACATCAATTATGTGATAGTTCATATCTATTAGTGCCTATTATAAGGAGAGATGAGAGTAAAAAGGTCTTGCACTCACTTAGTCTCGTGTAAATTATGATCCTTCCTAATATTCTAAGGTATGTACTAATTATGTGTAATAATGGATTAACTCTTTCAAAATTGATCTATGTAATGTTTACTAAAGAAAGCATGTTCTTTTAAATTTAAGAACCAATATTGACTAATATTTTAGAGCATCAAAATTATAGTCTTTTTAGTAATCATGTGTGAGATATTAATTTTACAAATAAGAATAACCCTATCAAAATAGTTATAGAAATGTGAGAACGATTTTGAATGAAGAAAATAATATTAATAAATTTATTTTAGGCTATAAGTTTTTGTAATGTAATATTTTGTTGAATTTAATATAAAAAATGTACTTGAATCCATTAACAAAGACCTACAAATGCCATACCTTGAATGATAGGGAAGGATGCATGATCTATGTGAAATCGAATGAATGTAATGTCTTCTCTCTCTATACTTTTCTATATAATGTCTGGTAGTGGATGAGAACTATTGGATTGCTTATATCATGAGAGAGGACTTGGTGTATAGAGTTTGCATATCATGATGCCTACTTGAAAAGCACTTCCACCTGTTTGTCCTGAATTTATGGCAAAATCCAAGAGGAGAGGGCTAAATTTGTTTTTTTTTTAAAAAAAAATTTTCAATGAATAAAAATTTATACCATTGAAAACTTTCCCCATTGAATAAAAAAATGTGAAGTGTGAAAGAGCAACCAAGATCACAAATAGTTGATACAAGAAGTTATAGTAGTTTGGGACAACCCTTCTTACTCTACTCTTCTAAGAACACACCTTTGGGTGTTGAATTTTAATATATCAACAAAGATACAATTAGAGACTTTGCTCTCTTCTAGATCATAGTTTTAGGTGACCTTTACATTCATTGCACATTGCTTGTCTTTATATGGCTTTGGTCTCCAACACCAAGCCAAATAGCAATACAATAAAGTAAATTATAAAGAAAGTCCACAAGTTCGAATTTTTTGACTATTACAATGTAGGTGGCAGCTGGTCAATTTTGGGTGCGACTTTACCTAAGTCGCATATTGGAGTCGAATTGGGGTACAACTTCTATCAGGATATTTCCTTTTCTTAGGTCCTCCTTTGATATAGTGCTCATCAAGTTCTAACTTCGACTTGATCCTCGACTTGACACAATTTGCATGTGGAGTTGACTTTGGGTGTTACTTCGCATGTAGATTTTCCAGTTAGTGAAAATATAAAACCCCTAAGTGGACTTGACTTGGAACTTTGCCCAAGTTGCTAGTGAAGTCAACTTGGCTACACGACTTCACTGCTCATTTGACATATTGAATGTCATGAAATATATCTCTTTGCTTCGATCTTCCAAGTCTTTGAATTGAGTTGACTTGGTCTTAAACTTCACCTAAGTTGCTGGTGAAGTTAACTTAGCTATGCGATTTTGTTGTCGATTTGAAACTATGAATTTCATTAAAGTTGTTTCTTTGGTCTTGATTAATCAAGTCTTGCAAATGAGTCGACTTGAACTTGGACTTCACCAAAGTTGCTTGTGAAGTCAAATTGGCAATGCAACTTTTTTATCCGTTTGAAACTTTGAATTTCATTAAAAATGCTTCTTTGGTTTTAATTAATCAAGTCTTACAATAGAGTTGACTTCAACATGGACTTCACCCAAGTCGTTAGCGGAGTCAACTAGGGTATGTAACTTCAATTTTGGTATCTATGTTGAAATCTTGCTTGGGTATTTCAGAAGATCTAGTTGAAGTTTGAGGTCGATTTTGTTCAAGTTGTAAGGTGGAATCGACTTAAGGTGCGACTCAATCTGTTCTAGCTTGAGTCAGTAAGAATATGTAACCTCGAGTCAACTTGGCTATTGACTTCACCCAAGTCATAGTCTGAGTCAACTTGGGTTTGCAACTTTACTTGTTTGCGCTTCAATCCTTGTAGTTATTCAACCTAAGTTGCATCTTGAGGTTTACTTAGGTATAAACTTGACTTAAGTCGAGTGTCTGAGTTGACTTGGATATGAGATTTAATTTGTCATGGTTTGGTATTTGAAATTTGTAACTTGAAATCATTTAACTAGATGTGTTAGTCCCTTTTAATGCTCAAATTTTGATTATTAATCATCAAAAAGTATAGATTGCCCTTGATTTTCTAGTTGAGTTCACAATAATTTTCCTTTTTTGATGAGTGACAAAACCATGTTTGAGTTAACCTTTCTCTTTTGATTTTCGTAATTTCATCTAATCATTAAATGCATTTTGTCAATTTTGGCCTACTCTAATACATTTCAATTATTGTTTAAAGACATGTATAGCATCTAAGCATATTAAACAACCAAGAGAGATGACACAACAAAAGATTATCATGCATTCATTCATTTGCAATATAGATAATATGCATTCAAGCAGTCAAAAGGTTTGAATTCATTCAAAAATTCCAAAAACGATCCTAGATATAATTTGCCCATCCCATATAGTAAACGATTTTCAAACTCTCTTTCTCCTTTTTTTTTCAATGATCAAAAACGGAATATAGGAAGCTTCAAAGTAATCTTAGATTTGTAAAAGAGGACGAGAGAAATATTGTAGGATATACGCATGGGAACAAAAAATTAAATTAGAAAGAATCAGATGGAAAGGTCAAGTCATATGGAGTGAATGGAGGGTTGGATTTGTATTAGGCTATAGGTTCCATAGCAACAGACTCTCCCCAATATGGTTCTAAGTTAGGAAGACTTGGGATAGGATGACTCCTCTGACTCCTGAAGCTAAATGATATTTGATCTTAGAGATTTCTACTTCCAGATGAACTTGTTTGGCATGCACTTGAGTCATGAACAAGTAGAGGGTCCTTATCTCTTGAGAGGTTCTAGACTCTAACCCTTGTAAGTGATCAAGTATGATGGAAACATCAAATGGAGGAGGTTGGGTAGGTTTAAGAGTTGCATGGGAGCCTTAGGTAGAATGTGATGCATGTGATAGGGGAGAGGATTGTTTAGGCAATGTAGGAGGAGCTTGAAACTCCCCCTTAACTGGAGCTTCTCTTACTTGCTATTCTACATGGAGTTTACCTCCCATTCTAGCTTGGAGCTGGTCTTGCCTAAAGGCCTCTATGTTAATTTTCATTCTTTGTAATAGGGCCTTATTGATGGCATTTGTGGGCTTCAATACTTCTAAAGGTTCTCCTTCCAGGTCCACTCTAGAATATCCTAAAATCTTGGTGATCCAATGACCATAGGAGAGAATACCTCTTAGATTTTCTTTTTTGACAATCAATGCATCCAAAAGTAGTTGAGGAAGCTAGAAGTGACTTTGATTGACCAATCGCCAAATAATCCTTGCCTCCTTTGGATTGACTGCATTTCTCCCTTTTTAGAGACTACAATGAACTAACAATAGCCTAATAACAGTCTTGCCAACATGTCCATATAGTGTAAGAATTTAGTTCCCTTACTAGATCCATTGCTTCTTCTTAGTTCATTGCAAATCATTGGTAAGATCAGTTCCTAAGTCTTATCCCTTCAGTGGCCGCTTCTAGAATGACTCTAATAATTTGAGCTGCTTCTACTCTGAGTTCCCCTAGTTTGATTCAGGTTCCTTTCACATAGGTATAGAAATGATCTTGACTCCAACAGTAGTAGAATTGTCAGGTTACATTAGGATATACCCAACAATCTTCCTTAAAAACTTAGTCCACCTTTGAAAATAAGCAATTCTTTTATGTCAAATTCATAATCTCTCAAAAAATCAAAATTGATGATCTTTCGAAGGAAAATTTCCTTTCATAAAAATGACTGTAGAACCGCCAGTGTTGTTAAGGTGTTATAAAATACTTCTTTGGTATTTTTCTCACTTGGGGCTTTGACATGGCTGTTCATTTCTTTCTAATTGGTCGCTCCTCACAAGAATCTAGATTTTCTTCTTCTTGAGGCATGGAGGTAGAAGGTTCATCTTCTTTGAATCGAATCCATTGACCGGTGGATGTGGTTGCTTCATCTCGGTGGATGTTTTGATGGACTCCTTTGCCTCCTAGGCATGTCTTCTCTTATAGTAAACTAAGATGGTGTTGAAATTGGTAGCTTACTTAGCTTAGACATGGATTTTGGGGCCATTTACTGTAGAAAGTGATGGAAATGGGATTAGATTTAGGGTTTTAAAAGCAGATGCAAGGATTTCCAAAAAATTGAGAAAGGAATGTGAGGGTGGATGAGTTTTTCAAGCTTTAGGAGGGAGAAAATGGGAGGAGAAATGAAGAAAATGAGAAAAGAGTGCATTTTGCCGCTAATCCATGCTAGCCAAAGTGATGCTTGTGAGGTCAACTTTGAGTCCTAAGTTGGGTTTGAAGTCGACTTGGGCTGAGTAGAGTCGACTTGGCTCCCCTGTCTTAAGTGACAATGAGTTTTCTACTCTACCCTTCTTCCTAGACTATAATGTCAATGCATGATTTCAAGCATATATCTCATATAGAAGTCATATTGCAACATATTTATGCTATATTTTAGGCATTAATATCAATCGTTCCTATTTCTTTTTTTGAAATGATGTAGCGAAAATATTTTACGTTATATTTTATAAAATGATTCAATGCTTAATGGTTAAATGAAAATATCTGCAATTTGATCCATAGTTTTGACATATTCTAAACAAATATTATGATCTTTCACATGTTCTCTAACGAAATAGTGCATAATATCTATACGTATAGTTCTATAGTATAATATTGGATTCTTTGTTAGAAAAATGACACTATTATTGTCACATCTAATTAACATATATAATATTCTATGTCATAATTCCTCAATCGTTGTCTCATCCAAAGTAATTGGGCATAACAACTACCGATGGTTATGTACTCGGCTTCCATGGTAGACAGAGTAAGACTAGTTTATTTTCTTGAAAACCAAGAAACTATCATTCTTCTAAAGAATTTACATGTTCTACTAATGCTTTTTTTTATTTACTTTGTAATTAGCAAAGTCCGTATTTGAGTGTGCAATTAAGTTAAATATTGAGCCTTTTGAATACCATAGACCTAAACTGGTTGTATCAATTAAATATTTAAATATCCTCTTTACAACTAACACGTGGGATTTCTCAGGGTACAATTGAAATTTAGAGCATATGCATACACTATACAATATATCTAGTCTAGAAGCAACTAGATATAATAAAGTTCCTATTATGCTACTATATAGTCGTTAATCTACTTGTTTACACTTTTCATTTTTTTCCATTTTGAATGTAGAGCTCATGAGTGTGCTTGCTTATTTACTATTTTGCATTCTGAACTTCTTGAGGATTTTCTTGAGGTACTTGGACTAGTTTATGAAAAAAAATTTACTTTTTTAGTTGATTTACAGTCTAAGGAAGAAGTTTAATTCTCTCATCATGTTCATTTCAAATTGATTCTGTATTAACTTAGAGAATTCTTGATATAAAAATTTATGAGTAGCACTAAATACTATATTATCTACATAAATTTATTATAGAATTAAAATATCTTTTCCTTTATATTTAATCAACATTGAAATTTGTAATCAATTATAAATTTATTAAGCATTTCATATCAACCTCTAGGAGCTTGTCTCAATGCATATAAAGCTTTTATTAGTTTATATACAAACTTAGATTGATTTTTTTTCTCAAATCCTGAAGGTTGTTCAACATATATCTTTTCATTAGGGTAACCATTCAAAAATGCACTTTTGACATCCATTTGAAATAATTTGAAATCCATATGAGATGTAAAAGCTAGTAATATGTGTATGACTTCTAATCTAGCTATGAGGGCATATGATTCTTTAAAATCAATTCTTTCATCTTGTGAATGCTCCATTGGCTACAAGCTTATCTTTGTTTCTTATAACTTGTCCATTCTCATTTATTTTGTTCCTAAATACCCATTTTGATCAATAATTGTGCAATCCTTGGGTCTAGGAACCAATTTTCATGCTTGATTTCTTTTAAATTGATCAAGCACTTCTTGCATAACGACGATCTAATTTTTATCATTAAGATCTTGATCAATTAAGTTTGGTTCTATTTTTTAATGCAAAATTTTCCTTTATATTTTTCCTTGAGCTTTTAGTTTTCACACAATCATGTCTCTTATAACTTGTTCAATTAGATGATCGTTTTTAAATTTCAAGTCTCTGGGGGGTTTGTAGGAAACATTACCTTCACTTACCTCTTGATTTGTATTTTGATTTGGTTTGGGCTTCTCTCACCCCTTATTTTCTTACTTAAAGCTTTCCAAAATCCTTTGATGTGTCATCTGTATTGCTAAGCTAATTCTCCTTTGGAGCTAGATTAAACTCATCAAAAATAATGTGAATTAACTCCTCTACTAATTGAGTTCTTTTGCTAAATATTTTATATGCTTTACTATTGGAAGAGTAGATAAGAAATATGACCTCATCACTTTTGGCATCTAATTTACCAAGGTTGTCCTTGTCATTATTCAATACATATCATATACAACCAAAGGCATAAAAATTTGAGATATTTGATTTTCTACCTTTCTATAGCTCATATAAGGTCATTTTCAAAATTTCTTTAATGGTAACTTGATTTAAAATGTGACAGGTTGTACTTACGGCTTTATCCTAAAATTTGTTGGATAATGTACTTTCATTTAACATAGTTTTGACTATCTCTTGCATGGTTCTATTCTTTCTTTCCATACTCCAATTATTATGAGTTCTTGGTGCAAAAACTTTATGGTGAATTTCCTTTTCAATACAAAATTCAACGAAATATTTATTTTTAAATTCACCACTATAATTACTTTTAATAGATATGATTATATTTTTCTTTTTATTTTGCACGAACTTAGAAAAACTAATAAACATAGATAAGACTTTGTCCTTGCTAGCTAATATTATTATCTAAGTGAACTTGAGATTTAAACTTCATTTTTTGCTAAAAAGATATCTTTGATTGTTTGGACATTTGATAAGTTTTACAAATTTTGTCCCTGTCATCTTTGAGCTTTGTTAAGCCTTCCACCAAGCTCTCTTTGCACAAGGTCTTCATATTTGACATGTTTATTTGTTTGAGTCTCTTCTGCCAAACTCATGGGTCATTATCAATCGCTACTAGACATTTACCATCTAATTTATCAAGGCATATCAAATATATATTTTCATATCCTTTTCCACTGAAGACTATGTGATATTCATCTAAAACATTGCTTATAAATGATTCAAATATAACTCTATAACCTTTGTCACATAATTGACTAATACCCATTAGATTATTGTGTTTGAGTCTTTCAACAAATAAAACTTCCTTTATGCATGCATTTAAAAAATTATAAACATTGGCTTTATCGCTTATTTTACCTCTTTTGTTATTACTAAATATAACAGTTCCGCAATTATAAGACTAAGATCATTGAATAGGGCTTTATCTCTTGTCATGTGTCTTAAGCAACCACTATCCATGAACCACGTGTTGCTTGCTTTTGTTATGAGACATACCTGTAAAAATTAATCAAATAGAGCTCATATCTTTGGTGCCTATCTCATATATCCATTTGGGTTAGTAAGCATTTGGAGTCTATGTTGTTCATATCTAGAAGGTACAAATCTAATGCTCTTTGGTAACTATACCAATTTAGCACTTTTATTGTGCAATTTCTTAGTTTAGCATTGTTAGATTTTGTGATCAAATTTGATACAAAAGTTGTGTGCCCATGAACTCATTGGGGTGAACTCCATGTACATGTTGGATGCTATGTTGGTCTTCTTACCTAGGCTACTCTTATTGCCATGAGGTACAATCACCTTGGTTTGGGGTCTAATCCATTTTAGAGCATTTGATTTGCTGACTTCTCCCTGCTTAAATGTAAAGTATCACATTTTCATCTACTAGTTTGAGTTGTCATATTAAGGAACATTTTGACACTCCCCTAGGTTAGAAAATTTTACCAATTATTCATTTAAAACTATATATTTTTTCTTTAGTTTCTCAATTTCAGCAGTAAGAGCTTTGGTTTCAGCAACTAGGTCTTTAACTCTCTCTACTAACTTTCCATTTACAATAATGGTAGAGTCACATTCTTTTTTTAAATGTATACTTGGTGTCCTATTTTTTTTGTTTCAATAAACAATGAATCATATGCTTGTTGTAATTTTTCTAACTCAGCAAATTTTAAACAATCTAAGCAAAGGAATAGATGGATTTATAATGAGAGTGATCAAGTCTAGAGATTACCTCTTCACTACTTATATAATTAGTTGAGGCAGTCATTCCTTCCACCAATTCTATAGCTGTAAGGTAGCTTAGTGCATCTTCTTCTTTGATCCTTGCTACACAGCAAAATCTTGCATAATTTGCAGCCTCTTGATTGTCATTTGAAAAGCTGCTTATTGATGATAAGTCTTCATTGACATATATCCCTTTGTCTTTAGGTTTTGAGAACTTTTAGCGTTGTTCCTTTCCTTCTTTTCTTGTCGTTCTTCGGACTTGTTTTATTCCGGTGTGATACATCAAGCTTGTTTTATCTTTCCTTCTTTTCTTGTCTTCATTGGACTTTTTTCCTCTTTCCTCTTCTGCTTTTCTCCTTGAAACCTTTAAAAGAGCTCACATTCTTTTCCTTCCCTACAAACCTTCTGAAATTTCTGGTGAGAAGGGTAATTTCCTTATCTTCATTTTGGCATGATGGGGTTGACTCTTGTGATCTTTGTGTGACTTTTAGTACAAGAGTCCTTTTCCTTTTGTGGTGTTCTACATTTCTCTTCTTCATCTGTTCATGAGACATGAGTGAGTTGATTAGTTATTCAAGCTTCAATGTGTTAAGATCTTTTGCCTCCCCAATTATAATGATCTTGGGGGTCCAAGATTCCAATAGGGCTCTCAAGAGCTTTATGACCTATTTGGATTTAGATGTAACCTTTTCTAGGCCTTTTAAAGCATTAGTGATTTTAGAAAATTTTAAAAATATTTTAGAGATGTTTTTGTATCATGCATCTTAAAATTTTTCAGCTCTGTAATCAAAATATTTAAGGGATGAGAAGTGCTCTCATATATTGAGGTTAGAGCGTCCCATATCTCATTGACAGTTAAATACAAAGACACTATTATATTCGATAGCTGTTAAGGCATAAGACAATGATTCATTGCCTTGGAGTTACTCCTTATGAATCTCACCTCCTTCTCGGTTCAATCGGAGGCTCTTTTGCTTGTGGGTAGAGCAACCCATGTTAGATAGCAATCCAAGAATCTATATTAGTTGCCATGATAAGTTTTTCATTTTCAACTTTCAGTAAATGAAGTTACTTTGATCAAATAGAGATGGTCATGTGAAAGATCGGCCCTCAACAAATGTAGGAATGAAAGTTAATTCGGATGTCATTGATAATAGATCTCTTTGGTGTAAAAGCAAAAACCTACCTTGATACTACTTTTTAGTCCTAATTTTATAGTGAAACCAAAGAGGGAATGAGTGAATTAGGTTATTTTAAAATTTCTTTCAGTAGATAAAAACTTAATCCCTTGAAAAGTTGTTCACTTGAATGAAAAACATTGAGAGTGTAAGAGCAATCAAGACCACAAATAGCAGACCAAGAAGTTATAGTGGTTCGAGGAACTGTCTTTACTCTACTCTTTCAAGAACACATCCTTATGCCTTGGGTTCGATTATATTGACAGAGATACAATTAGTGCCCTTCCTCTATTCTAAATTATAGCTTTAGGGGACTTTTACATTCATAGAACAAGTAGACGGTGAGACTCACTCTAACTATATGCAACTTGTCTTTACACGATTACAGTCTCCAACATTAAGCCAAGTAGCAATATAACAAAATAAGTTAGAAAGAAAGTCTACACATTACAAATTGTGTAGGGAAAATTCAGCACATGAGGAAACTTTTGAATGCTTGAGATTGATGACCTGTTGTAACTCTTATAGTGAAAAATGGAGTTCTTCCTCTTTGAGCACTTAATTCTCACTTGAATACCTGTTAGAGGGAAGGTAAGGGTTCAATGAATATTCTAGCTAATCTTTATTGTTGGCCCCGAGTTAATGGCAAAACCCAAGAGGGGAGGGGTGAATTGGGTTCTTAAAAATTTCTTTGGTAACTTA
>JAXCLR010000105.1:33710614-33736821 GCA_035584095.1 Annona squamosa | reverse complement strand
ACATTTCACAAACATGTTAGTAGCCAAGACTTACTCAAATTGATTTGTTAATCATCAAAACATGGATTTAGCTAGTTGTCCACATATTTCCAACAATTATGTCTTAATATCAACCTGAAAAATCAAGAGTTGTCTTGTTATGAATTAAAACATTCTTCTACTTTGAATCATAATTCATATTCAAATATGTGTCAACTTTTGCTGCCAAAGTGAATTAGTAAGAATCTCCGTTTGGGTGAAATTTTGATAATTCTATCACATATAATCCATTCATTAGTTTTATTACTATATTTTAGTTAAGAGAAAATATTCCAATCCATAACTTGCTTCATTCCCAAAATTAAGAATTATTGAATAATTTTATAAAAATTATAAAAGAATTATGTGTTTGTTACAAAGACCTACAACATTTGCAATTTAACATTTATACCATCTAAAATATTCTTCCAGCCTAGAATAATGATTCTATAAGTTCTCATAATAATCTTAGCCTTTAGTTCATAGATCCAAATGATTTTTTGAATTTGTGCACATTTTTATACACTTTTAGAAGATATGTCCTTTACTCAAATTCAATTGATATGATTTTTGATATTTTCGTAAACAAATAGTATTGACTAAATTGGATGGATTAGATTTAATATCTATCCTCAAGATAATCATCAAACTAGATGACCTTACCAGTTCACTTTGGTTGGTCAAGATGTACAGAAGTTAATCTCTTTAAATATTATATGTATTTTATAAAATGGGATCAGTTTGCAAACGGACCTAATCTTCATCCATATGAATGATGGAAAGATAATGCTATTAATTAGAAGTAAAATAATAATGGTGATACGTCGAAGAAATGATTTATTTGGATATATTATGGTAAAACAAAGTATAACCAGACTGATGCTAGAAAATTTTGCCTTGTGTTGAAAATAAAGAAGAAAGGATTCAAATACAATTAAAGATGAAAAAATTAAGATGGTCAATAATGGTAATTAAAATATGACATTGATCTAAAATGACATCCAAATAGACGTACTTGTATTACACACCTTACTATTGCATCTAAAACACCCTAACAATTAAGAATTACATCTAGCAAAAAGTAACTAAATGTGAAATTGAGTGATCAATATTAAACAGGGAAAAAGATGTCCACCAAGAGACGGGTGTAAGTGGACGGGAAATGATAATGCCATACAAACAAACCACTCCATTCTCCGTCACCTTTGCAAGACCATGCATGCAAAACAGAAAAACTACATATCAGCTTATAAGAAAAGTGAAAGTGAAGAGAAAAACATTAAATAGTGTTGCTGTGAGTGCGGCGGGTGCAATTGAGTTTGACCCGAATGATGAAACTCCATGTCACAATGTTGGTTGGTAAAATTGGTAAAAGGAGTATATGCTTGCTGGGGGGTATTGATTGTAAGTGACTTTGACTAAAATGATGCAACAGCTTTAGCGTGTATAGGTGGGAAAAGAAAAAAAAAAATGAGGGAATGATTCTACCATGCATGGATCCCAATGAGTGATGGGAATATGAATTTATGTGCTGGCGGCCACCCAGCACTCTCTATTTCCATCATGCTCTGCTTTCCTACAAAGAGAGAAGGCAGAAACCATTCATGGCTATGTTTTGTTTGGTTTGTGAAGATTGTGTGTACGGTATAAATGAAGGGTCCAGATCAATTGATTGAAATGTCGAATTCTTTAAACGGAAGGTTGGTGGACTTTGATTTTATATTTTTATCCTTCTGTTGCTGCAAGGGAAAAAATTAAAAATAAAGAAAATAAGAAAAGGAAAACGTTTTATCACGTATGTTATAACCCATTTGGCTATGAGTTCCATTGGTGCAAGGTTACTTTTTTGATGTCAGTGTTTTAGGGATTCGTTTCAATGCACCTCGTTGCAAAACTCATTTTTTTAATTTTTTTGAATTTTTTTCATAAAATTGTTAATCTAAGTGTATTTAACATGTTTATTAATTTTTACCATTTTTGGAGATTTTTAGATATTTTTTTGGATTTTTAAAAACTAGTGACATTTCGATAATTTTAAATTACTAAAAATGCTATCGATTTTTAAAAATCCAAAAAGAATATCTCAAAATCTCCAAAAATAGTAAAAATTTATACATATGTTAAACACTCCTAGATTAACATTCGTGTGAAAAGATTTTCAAAAAAATTTTAAAAGGGGATTTTGCAACAGGGTGCATTGAAATTTAGGTTAAATCATGCTCCTATGTTTTATATACACTCCCATAGATGCAACTCAGGTCACTCAATTTAGGTTGATATAACATGCGAATCCTAAACTAACTTTATTTATAAAATTTTAACTTCATTTGTACTTCTTTTATGAGTATTTTACAATCATATCAAATGATATTTTTTCAACTAAGCTATGATACATCCTTGTAAATTTCTTACAATATTCTAAGATACAACTAACAATATTTCTAAATTTCTCTATATGGTGGACACTCTCACACACCAAAAGGAGATCAATACCACCAACTATACTCACTTTGCTAATTTGCAGTTGTGGGATTTCAAACGTAGCACTCAAGCTCATTTGAGATGAACCAACTTACCACGACGGAAATTCATTTGTACTCGATGAGTTAGGTTTGGGTTGAATTGAAGTGGTGATTTAGGTGAGAATTCAAAGTCAACCCTATCTTAACCTTAATTTTTCAAAAAGAAGTCTAGCTCAATTTGTTTTGACTCGGCAATACAAGATGGAAAGCACATATCAAGTTTAAAAGATGTTTAAAATATTTGATATCTTTTACACATATTGTAAGTTAAAGTTATATTTTCATTGAATTTAAAAGTCATCAACTAAAACATTTGACTCATAAATAAAATTAAAGCATTAGTACAAGTTGTCTTAGTTAGGATTAAAGATCAAGTCTTTTAGTTTTGGGGTTCCCCTTTTATTTTGTGATTGACATGTAAGTGTTGGATTGGTTAGATAACACAACTTGACCCAAATTTTGGGTAAGAGATGTTAGTGTTTTATATATATTAGTGATCACTTCTGAACCATCTGGTCAAAAATTAGTGAGTCAAAGTCAACTAGAGGTCAATTTGAGCTAACTTATTTTTATGGGCACCTTATGTTCTCAAGTAGGCTCAGATAGTAACTAGGATTTATTTTATGATGTTCTATAAAATGACAACAAATATTATTGCTAGCAATTATACTGATTATTTATATCATTATTGATATGGTGTTGCTATTAACAACAATTCTTGATAAATTTTTACTAATGCTCTATAACCAATAACAAGTATTAGAACAATAGTAACTTATTTTTTTATTGGTATTGATACAACATGATAATTGATATTATAATCAAATACATTCACAACTCTTAAATTGTGGAGGGACATTTTTGTAAACATGACAAGCTGCGTATATTTCTAATTAACGTGCTTGTTTTAATGTAAGTATACTTGCCGATTAAGTAATAATGTATGAGTAGAGTATTGTTCCCATGGGAATTGTGTTAAATAGACTAGTGGATTAAAATTCGAGTGTATAAAGTAAATTGGTAAATTAAGTGAAATTACATTTGAGAAACTAAATTAAATTAAAGGAAAATTAACTAAACATGGGGGTAATTAAGAGTGAGAATTTCCTTGAGATGATTTTAGATAGTTGGGAGTATGAATTCATTGACTCATAGATATGTCAAATTGGATCTTAATTTA
Organism: Annona squamosa; assembly: GCA_035584095.1. Taxonomy (NCBI): domain Eukaryota; kingdom Viridiplantae; phylum Streptophyta; class Magnoliopsida; order Magnoliales; family Annonaceae; genus Annona; species Annona squamosa. The sequence continues at coordinate 33,733,101 of JAXCLR010000105.1, read as the reverse complement.
GTTGGTTATGCAGAGATTACTAATCTAGGATTATTTATATTCATATATGTCTTCTAACACATACAAATCTAACCAAGTTTTAGTTAATAGTTATGTTCCTATGCAACCAAGTAAAACAAGATTGATAACCATATAAACTAATCAAGATTACACAGGATTAATAGGTATGTTTTTATCAATATAAATATCCAACCACCATAAGTAGATGGAAACTCGTGTCTTATATATGGATCTCATTCAAATCTCACTTTTCCAAGTAGGAATCTAAATATTCAATCGATCTACAATGTTACAAAGCTTATAGACGCATTAAGCATGATATATAAGGGTAATTCCATGCAAGCAAAGTTACAGCACAACTACATATTCATTTCAGCACAAGAAACCAAAGTTAACATAGATATGAGTTCAAATCATTTATATCTCCCACCATAAGGAGATTCAACCCATAAATATAACTTTAATTCCTATTAAAATCAAGTTACAATCACCCCAAGAAAGGAAATTGATAAAAATGAAGAAGAAATGAAACTCAATAGATTTGCAGTGAATAGCTCGATCTCCCCTTGATTTTCTCTCTTTACATTGAAGCCGTTATTTTTCTCATCCTTTCTTAGCAGCCATAAGCCCTTCAAGTTATACTTAAGAAATCCTAAGAGAAGTATTTATAACCCCTCAGTTTAGAGCTTCACACGTGTGAGAATTCACACACATCACCTTTGTGGTCGAGACTATGATGCTTCTGGACAAGTGGACGACAAATCTCTTCTTAAGGCGGTGGACTGGTGGCCGCAGCTCCCAGTCTCGTGGTCGCGGCCACTGGCATGTTGGAGGTAAATTTGCTTCTTGACAGCTTCAAGCGATTTCTCCTCATTTCATCTTCTTTTTGCCTTGAATTTGCATGGAAATTGCGTCCTTTTCCTACAACAAAAAGTAAAAATAAGTAAATGTATTCCTAAATAATCAAACAAAATTAAAGCAATCAAAATGAGATGAATTTAAATTAAATGCAACCTAAAATGTATAAAAACCACACAAGATGCAAGAATTACACAAATGATGAAAATTATTGCAATTTATGTGTTTCTTTTGAACTGACATTCAACATTAGCCTTGACAAATCTAATTTTATAGAGTCGTCTAAACACTCCCATACCAGGGAAAATCTGGAAATCCTTCTATACCTAAATTTATCCGCATACATGCAGGACTTGAACCTATAACTGTCCATTGCAGACCAGAAAAGTCTACCACGCGTCGTAGCAACTACTATATATATTGGTTGCCAATTTTATTACACAAAATAAAATTAGTATAAAGTTTAGAGGCTCAAAACGTATAAGCTAATTTGCAATTATGCAAAGTTACAAGGTCAATATTTGTAAAATTTTTAGGATGAAAAGCTGTACCTGATCATGAACTTCTAGGTGGAACTTCGCTTCGACAACATTAGGATGACTTCTCTGCTGTCATCATTTCATGCAAGAGACAAGTGAATCTAAGAAGTTACAGTAGAAATCATGACTTCCATGTAAATTTCTTTCTTTTTTTTTCTGAAAAAAAAAAGGGTTGACTTTTGCCTCTCTCCATCATGCAAATTCTTCCAAGCAAACAGCTGTGTAACTGCTATAATTGTTGCACGCGGAGCCTGACTAAAATATAAGATTAAGCTTCAAAGGTTCGTCCAGCTTGTAATTGAAATTGAGGGAAACCACGCATGCTATCAAAAGAATAATTCCAGTGTCGGTACAAAAACCTTCAGAGCTCTAAACGTTAAAGCAACTCTTCCAAATTCGAAGGCTTTTATGCATCGAATTGCTTCTGGATTAGCAATTGATGTTATTAATCGTATGCAAGAAACATAGTGTTTGGCTATGTTGTCCGCACATGACAGATGTTCTTCTTATTAATGTACCTCTTACTTCTCAAAACAAATTGGTGAAATAGGGTATAGCCCGGTTGTATCACATTATGAGTGCGTGTGTATGGTCCGGCTTCAAATCCTCAGTGTAGCAAATGGCTCTATGTAATGTAATGAGGTAAAAAAAAATCTCAACACAAATTTGCAAGGGTCGTAACTCAAGTTGTTAAGTTACTCTTCTAAAACCATAATTACAAGCAGAGCTAAATGGAGATGGATTGTAGCATGTCCTCCAATCAATTTTGAATATTTAAATGTTCCTAGTAAAATTTTGAAGGATATTTTAAAATATTTTTCAAATTAAACCTTGTGTTTTGCAGTTATTGAAGAATAATTTCAACTGTTAATACTAGTAGAAGCAAAAGTTGGGGTATGTTGATTAATGACCTACCTGCCCTGCCCTGCCCTATTTTAACGGTATTGGCATGACATACCTAGTAATGAGTTTATTGATCACCAGAAAAATGCGTGGGAGAGGGATGAAATCGCATTGTGACAAGTGAATTTGGATTGCTGTAGATACAACGGGTGCCAATTATGAGGGAGGACGAGGAAGATACTGTCTTCTTATCAAAGGAAGTAAATGGAAATTTTACGGTGATGTTAGCTTATAGAATGCTTAAATATTAGACGGAGGCCAAGAAATCTTTTAACTAAGGTGGATATGCTGCATAATGATTCCAGTACTCCCATTTTTAAAGAATAATGGAATATAAAATTACCACCAAAGATTATTATTTTTAGTTGGTGTCTTTTTCTTGATATCCTTCCAACAAGATTTAACTTATCAAGAAGAGGAATTGGAATGGATACTGGACGTGGATTGTGTAGGAGAAAAACTAAATTTTCTTTCATCTATTCTGGTCCTGTGAACAAACAAATGGGGTTGTGAGAGAATTTAAATCATCTGTGAGCAGTTCAGTTCATATTATAGGGGCATAGGATATCCTCAGATGGATGGCAACAAAGGGAAAGGCAGGAATACAGGATCAATTAATCACAATTTGATGGCGAATTTGGTTCCTCAAAAATAAATAGTATGCACACGGGCAATAATGTGATCTTGAGGAGGTAGTAAATCGGTGCAAAGGACTCCTCTAAGATAGGAGCTATCCCATCGGGAGATAAGTATCGCCAAGAGAAAGGGCTATCTCCTCATGATAGCAGATAGATGATAATTCACAATAGGAAAGCTACTTGGGACTCTTCCCTTCCGCCTTCTATAAAAAGAGGATCTAGTATCCTCTCAAGAGCACACGAGAAAATCCTAGAGCTCTCACTCCCTATATTGTTGATATTTAGGTGGTGAGATTGAGGCTGGTTATTGATTCCATGATTATAATTTGTCCAGTGGAAAACTAAGTGGCATATAATTGAAGGCACAACATCAATCCCACTTTCAGAAACTTACCCTTTGGCCCAATCTCATTAGAGGTAGGTAATGCAAACCAAGTATTTGTCATGAAGACCACTATGATTACAAATTTAACTAAATTAATAGAAAACATAAAGTTAACACTATACAAAAGATGACATATAGTAATGGTCAGCCGAATTGAATCCACGGTGAGGTGATGCAGTTTGAATTATTTGAGTTTGATATGCATGAATAGAAAAGGGATAGAAAGAGAGAGAAGAGAAAGAAGAGAGGAGAGAAGAGAGAGCAAAGGAAATGAGAGAATTAGAGAGAGAGAGAGAGAGAGAGGAGCAAAGAGATAGTAAAGAGAGAGAGAGAGAGAGGTGAGAGAACAACTATAGAAAGAAAGGAGAAAATTAGAAGGTGAGACAAGTTAAAGAGAAGGGGAGAAGAGAGAGAGTAAAGAGAAACTAAAGAAAGAGAACTACTAATTATCTAGGAACAACTCAAACATTACAAACTAAATTGCAATTAACCATAATAAAAATTTCAACATAACAAGAACTAAAATGTATTTAAAAATAAGCAACTAATCTAGAAAGCAATAAAACTATAACTATAAAAGAAAATTATATTTTTACCCCAAAGATGTTAAAGACCACTCTTAGAGAGCAATCAACCTAACTTTAGTGCTTGCCACCTCGGATGTGTGTCCCACAAGGGGTGGGGGGCCCTCTATTGATAGATAGGCGTTGGTGGGGTTGGCTTCTAATCCCATCCATGTGGTATTTTCATTTGCCTTTGCCATTTGCCCTTCGCTGCCATTGTTTTTGCTTGGACGATGAGGCAGAGCAGCTGCTCGGTTTCAATTAGAAATGCTTATGGGTTTCTTAGGACCAAATTTGGAAAAGGGATGGTGTTTGGCTTGGCAATTTGGGAGGCAGTTGTCATGGATTTCGATTAAATCCATGCCAAAACAGATGATTTGGGGCATGAATTTTTTCACCAGCCAACAAGTTGCTAATGGAGCCCGAATGGTGCATACTAACGATGATCTGGATCAGAGGGGATTCTTTTGCTTCGTTTGAGTTTTTTACCGCTGCCGTGGCGCAGTCCGAAGTTTAGAGAATTTCTTGCTGTTTGTCTCCCACAAACAATTGGATTAGTACTGCTTGGATTTTTCAAACTACCAATTTTAGTTGAAGCTTAGGTGCTATTATTTGATCAGTCAGTTCTGCTGGTTAGATAAATTTCCATGGCCATTAATTGTTGTCCAATTTTTCTTTAATGTAAATGCTACCGTGCCATTTCTGCTATTGCTTTTTGAAAAATGGGAGCTCCTGATTTGGTTTCGGCGCAACGTGTGCTAGGGAAGATAATTGCTGGTGGTTTGGGAGTTGCCGGCTGCTTGATAGGTGCAGTTGAAAATTTTCATGGCCAGCAATCGGGTTTGCATTCGTCTTGTCGAGATGGGAGGAGAGGTTCTGCAAAATGTACTTGGAATTTTGCCTCGGAATCAGAGGATGAGCCTGTTGTGGCGTGTAATTGGATTTTTGGATAGCTGGTGCAGTTGCTGAAGTTCAAGGAGGCGACTGGTGGTTCTGGTTCATTGCTTATGGAGATGGGTTGGCTGCTGAAGATGGTGGCCGCTAATTGTCGCTACCGGCAAAGTGGTGGATGACCTGAGTGGAGAAAAATTACTGCAATCTGCTTGATCATGGACAACCAGCGTGTTGGATGCTCTTGATGGATGCTACAGGTGCAGTTGATTTTGGAAAGCTTGGACGGCTGGTTGTTGTCTTCTGATGTAATTCAGTGATGATGGATTTTTCGAACAAACTACCGGTGGTGGAGGAGGAGCTGCGGCCATGAGTCTAGGATTTGGGGAAGATGGAGCATTCAAAACTAGTGCTCCAGCGGTGCCCTTGTGCTCATGCCCCTTCAATGAATAATCACCAAATCAATCCACCTATTATATTAATTAATGATTCTGATAAGTTCATGTACGGGGGCATAAATTATTCCAAAATTATCTACTTCTATCTTGCGATGGTAGTAGTAGTAGTAATAATAATAATAATATATTAATCTCCTATTCAACCATACCTAAGTTCTTTAAGTTTACGGATAGTCTATGACATTCTTGAGCCTATTTATTTAATATATGTGATTTTATTTATCCACAAAATAAATTAGACTCTTGTTATTTTATATTTTAAAATAATAATAACAATGCAAAACTACCCATTTTGTACTTCATATTAAACATATATGTAAACATGTAGATGCTAATATACCTTGTCAAAATGTTGTATAAAGTTTTTTAATTTTAGACATTAATGGACGTTTTAAAATTATTTTTCAAACCTGTTTCAATTTCAATCTTCTTCCCTTTTATTTTATAGCAAAAACGTAATATAAGACAACTCAATTTATTTTTCTTATTTCAAAATATCCACGAATTAGGCTATACTTTAACAAAAATAAAGCTTTTATGAAAAATATAATTTTTATGAAATTTCACAAAAAACATATATTTAATTGAATCTTTTATAATTGAAGGTGTTAAATTGCTATTAAAATAAATGCAAATTTGTGAATTAGCACGCCTTTAACTTAAACATTGTTAATCCCTTATTAACGCAAATAATTAAAATTTAAAATCTTAGTGTACAACAAATTTTGAGGAGTAAGAAAAATCTTGATATATTGCTAATTTTAATAGTGAGATTTAGCAGTAAGTTTAGTTAGTTTATATGAGTAAGAATTTCTCATGATGCATATAAAAGAATAAAAAATGTGCATATGTGAACTAAATAACAAGTAGGCATAAATGGATCATTTGTAGCACGTCCAAGATAGGTACCATTCATATCAAGGTTGTGATAGTGATAATTGCAAATATAAATATTTTTTAATAAATCTTATTTTTGCTTTTCTTTCTTCCTTTCACCTCAACTTGTTCAAGGGTATTTGCATATATTTTTCTTTATTATTATTTTTTTATAATCTCCCCTCATCATTTTACGCAAGTCTGTACACTTGTTAGGTATTGAACCTTGGTTACTAGGACTTTTGGGTTTCTTTTTTTTTTTTTTTCTTAAACAAATTTTGAACTTACAACTATAAAACATAATGATAGTGAAAATTACTTGTTTGGATGAGAGACAAAAATCATATCATCTTTGTGCTTACCACTTTAGTTAGTGTGCAAGTTAAATCTTTAAGTGCTACAAATTTTACATGCATCATGGAAATATTTTACAATATATCTTAACTCAATACCAAGCATAGTAGGTACACTTGGATTTTATCTTTATACTTTTTTTTAGTTGTATAATAAGTTTTTTAACTTTATTTTTTCTCAAGTACACATATATATTTTTTATTCTTCTTTCTTTCATCTTTAAAAAACTTAATTTTTAGTATATAATTATTATATTTCAGAAGTTAAATAGTCCTATCAAGGAGTAAAGAATAAAATAACTTAGGATCACAACCTAATTCAAACACTATAATTATTGATTTTTTAGTATTCTTTCTTTGAAACAAGAGAAACAAACAAACAAGAAAAATAGTGTCTCTTAATTAGTGTTAAGTATAACGGTTTTAGTGAGTCGTTGTGAACTCAATTCATTATGGGTCAACCAGTATGACTTTTTCAATGATTTTATTAGCAGAAATGCCTTCGATGTATAGTTTAAGCCATTGACGATTTATCATCAAAGTAATTTCACTATTTGTATCATGAATTTTGATAGACCGTGGGGAAATGCTTCTTCTATTGAAGGGTTCATCCCACTAAGATCACGATTTTTCAGGAAATAAATATAACTTTGACCTAAATAACCATATATTTTTGTTTGGCTCAAAGGTTTTTCTAGTGATATGTTTGTCATGAAAAGCTTTCATTTTAGCATTATAAATTTAAGAATTTTCATATGCTTCTATGCATAACTCTTCTGTTATGTTCCCTTTGGAAGTGCACAAGTTGTAAATTATAGGGAATTTGGGACTTAAGACATTGGATTCAAACATTTAAATCGAATACTAAGTAAATAAGAAAGAGTAAAAATAAAGGAATAGAAAATGAAGAGAGCAAATCTTAGAAACATAAAACGTATATTAGAAATCAATACGTGAAAGTACCTAGGGTCTAGGATTTCACATTCAACACTTTCACTGGATGCATGACTTGATTATTTAATTCAAATATTAGTGTTAAAAGAAAACTATCCTTAAATTATTCTTACACTCTCTCAAAAACTACAAGGCATACTCTAATCATCTTAACCGTCTATTCTCATGGAATTAAGTCAATTAGAATTCATTAAGTCCCGTAGAAATTCATGAAATTCTTCAAAGTTATTATGACTATCTAATGGTCTTAGATTTACATGTTTAACATCTTGATTATTGTACATTAAATTTTCTCCTCTCAATTCCATCATCTAATATATAAAATCATTCCATAGTATATGCTCTTGCATAAAGCAAATATTAAGAATACATGATATTAAATTAACAACTAAGAACCTTCATAAATAAATCAAACCACAATATCCCTTACATTATACAAATGTTATATCCTAAATCTTAAATTAAAGCCTAGCATGTTTAAGATCAAAATAATATTACATCTCAAATCGATCTCAAACAAAATAAATGGAATCAAAGGAAAGAAAGAAAATGAAAGCTTATTGATTAGAAGCTTCAACAGTATCTTGAACGCTTCAAGTAACTCACTGTCTGGCTCCTTGCCTCGTGCTCTTCGCCTCCTCTCATTCTTAGACCTCAACCAAGCTTCAAGAATATTCTAAGATACCTTAAAACATTCCTAAGTATATAAAAAAATTCATGTTTTTGCAACTTCAAATTTTTGTACCGAACTTAAAAATAACTCAAATCTCAATTGAACCTCATGCTTCAATTCTACAAAAATCATATGAATTTTACTCCAGTTTTAATTGATTTTGTACATACTAATCAATAGTGAGTGTTTTATGCTAAACGAAACTAAATCAATCAAATATCGACTCAAATCATCATATTTAATCATATTCTCATCCAAATATCATTCTAAATATATAGTATAAAAGTGACATCTGTAATTCTTTCAACTCAAAATTTCCCCAATTCTAGTGATATTATAGTATTGACATTAGGCTAATCTAGATTCCACTAGAGGTATTGTTACCTTAATTTTCATAATGTTTTCAACTCAAAATTCATATTTCAATGTTGATTCGACTCAAATAATGGGAATTAAGAATTTGGAAAATTCAAGTTTGGGCTCAATGTGGGTAAACAATGGTAAACTCTTAGAAATAGGTTCATCAGATAATAGAATGTCTTAATCATTTTTCGTAAACAAGTCAAGTTGACTATTTGCTCTAGAAATCCTTCAACCTGAATGAGATTTTCATATATATGGGAAAAATTATTTCTTTTTAGTTAACTGATTGTGCATATTAGATACAACATTAACAAATTGGAGAGAATTACTATAAGTTTTAAAGAAAGCATAATTGGTGTCTTGATATGCCAATTTCATCAAGCGATTTAGGATGAAAATATGAAAATCATTAGCAAGTACATGTTCAAAAATAAATCTAACACCTTACTTGAATTCGCCTAACTTAAAGGATTTAAAATTCAAAGTATAGTCTATATAAAGGAATCACAAGAGTTCAAAGTGGGATCTAAATCAGCCCAATGTCAATACTCATGCACGTTTTACAAAAAATTCAATGAAAATTCCATAAAATTTATCACAATAATCATTCAAAGCACTTAGAGGTGCAATAAAAAAAATGCAACTTTTCAAACCCAACGACAACGCCAAAATACTTTTTATGTTTTCTCTAAAAGTGCTTGGGTCGTGAATTGTAGCATTTGAAATATCAATCCCGCAGAAAATTTTGGACTTAAGATGTTGGATTCAAATACTTATATTAAATACCCAAAGGATAGGAAAGAGTGAAGAAAATGGAATCACAATCCTAGACCTTAGGTACTCCTATATCTTAGAAATGTAAAACAGTGATTAGAAATCAAGATATAAGAATACTTAGGGTCTAAAACTTTTCATGCAACATTCGAAACAGATATGTGAAGTGATTAATTTAATTTCAATATAGTATTAAAGGAGAACTATTCTTAAATTATCCTTGCACCTTCTCTCAAAATCTACAAGGCATAACCTTAACTTCTTAATTACCTATTCTCATAGGATTAAGTTAATTAGAATCTATTAAATTCTATGAAAATTCGCGAAATTCCTTAAGGTTATCATGTCTATTCTCATGATTTTAAATTTCTAAAGTTTAGCATATTAATTAGTATGTTAGATTTTCACATATCAGTTCCATTACCTAATATAAAATTATGTCATAGTATGGGCTCATGCATAAAGTAAGCACTAAGAGTATGAGATATTAAATTAACAGCTGATATCCTTCATAAATAAATTAAACTATTATATCTGCCACATTGCACACATGTTATATCCTAAATCTTAAATTAAGGATTTAGTCTAACATATTCAAGATCAAAATAATATTATATCTCAAAAATCTATCTCGAAAAAATTAATTAAATCAAAGGAAAGGTATGAAAGAAAGAAAATGAAAGCTTAATGATTGAAAGCTTCAATAGTGTCCCGAATGCTTTAAGAAACTCACTGCCTCATTTTTTGCCCCATGATCCTTGTCTTTTCTCTCTCTCGGACCTCAATCAATTATCCAAGGATGTTCTAAGATACCTTAGAACATTCTTAATAGCTATTTATATGGTGCTCTTCAAAGGATTTTATGCAAAACCAATGCATTGCATGTCAATCGTGAATTTACTATACTTAAAAGAATTTAAGTTTGTGCAGTTCTAGATTTTTTTACTAAACCTGTAAATAATTCAAAACTCAGGTGAAATAAGTTTTAGCCCTTGTTGATCACTATTTTGGCTCATTTTGATTCTTCTAAATCATTAATTTGAATGGGTCTTAGTCATCATGCTTCATTTCTTCAAGAATCATACGAGTTTTGCTCTAATTTAATTTGACTTTGTACATGCTGATCATTGTCAATGTTTTATGCTAACAAAGATAAATCAATCAAACTTCTACTCAAATCATCTTATTTAGTCATATTCTTATCCAAATATCATTCTAAATATATAGTATGGAAATAACATAAAAAAAATTCTCTCATACTTGAACTTTTGTTTGTCCTTAAGAAAGTACAGAAGAATCAAATCACAAGATTTCAAAAAATTTTCTTTCAAAGACTTTAAGCAAAAAGTAAGTAGCAACCTTAAAAAATTAGTGAAAGTATTAATAAAAAACATTGCAACATGACACTAATTTAGAAACTCAGTCAAAAATCACTTTTCACTTAATTAACACTGTACACACTATTAAGTCCCTTTCATATTATTTATTTTAGATAATAATTAGAATGAGAATTGAGTATTTCAGATGATTTGAATCATATTTTGATTGATTTAGCTATGTTAACCACAAAACACTCACAATTAATTGGTATGTACAAAATCAAGTGAAATTTGAGCAAAACTCATGCAGTTTTTGAAGAGTTGAAGCATGATAACTGTGATACACAGACCCGAGTAAGTCTATAAATATGCCACATGTGCTATTTAAACGAATTATGGATTATTCATGATTTTTATGATTTAATGGTATTTTGCAATTACGGTTGCAATTAAGAATGGTGATTAAAACTAATCACCATAACCCAAAACGAGTCAAGATGACTAAAGGGGCTTAATGAGGATTAGGATGTGCTAATTTGGCATGAATATTTATTTTAATTTCTGTGATTTAATTAATGGAGATTAAAATGGGAATTATGAAATTATGTTGGAAATCGTAAAAAATTCATAACTTAATGCCTATAAGGCGAAATGAGATGAAATTTGAAAAGTAAGCTCATGACTTTAGGCTCAACCTTATGAGTGAATTGAATTAAGGCAAAAGTGATAAGATTAAGATGATAATTATTTGATTTTAATCTCACACTCTAACGTTATTTTTAAATATTCATAACTTGACATAGAAACGTTGGTTTGAGATGAAATTTGAAACGATTAAATAAAATTATAAAATATATGGTATGAGTGGATTGGATTAAGCTAAATCCATGAAAAAGTACTTAATTAGAAAAATATGCCTAGCATTGACTTTGTACACCCTAGCCACCATAGCATTTATATTAAAGTAAGTGAGTTAATGACTTATTCTAATGCTTTGCAATGTGTCAAATGGAGGTGAATGGAGCTGGATTTTATGAATTTGTTTAAGGGAAAAAAATCCATGGAAAATTTAAGGATTTAAATGCATTGGTTTAATGCTTAATATGTAGCTCAAACGAGGCATAGATTATGTGGCATGACCATGGACGTCTAAGGGCACTTTGGGCATGGAATTTGATTTTTAAAAAAATGCTAAAATGCATATTTAAATTTCCTAACACCTAGGTGAAGTAAATGGGCAATTAAATATGTGGAATTTCATGGCAAAAATCGTTGAAGAGGAAGTTTCATGGATGTTGCAAATAGTGGACAACAATGCATTCCATTAATTAGTGGATTTTAATGATTTTTGATAAATAGAAAATGGGAATTTTACTGGGATATAAATAAGCCAAGTCATCAAGGGATAAGATGGTATTAATATACCCTATCTACGATGTGTTAAAATGGGCCCCACAAGATGAAAAAAATATAAAAAGGGGAATATCCAAAGGGGGACATTCACATGTACAATGGGAGAAAATTCCCAAAATTTTCTAAGCATTGCGAGCAGCCCTTTGCACAACCAAAAACCAAAAAGGAAGAAGGAGAAAAGAGGAGAAAAAGAGAAGGAAAAAGGAGAAGAAAAAGAATGGGAACCAAGCCAAACAAGTTGAATTTAAGTTATATTCAAAATAAGTAAGTAAAATCTATGTTTTAAATCATTTGAATCAAGGTTTTCTCTCTCGATTCATAAGCCATGAATAGGATTCATAAAAAACTCTTAAAGTATGAGCTATGATGCCTTGATGAAGATAATGAATGATTTTTGAAAGATTTAAATAAGATCAAAAGTTCAAAAGAGTGAAAAGGGAAGTTATTGTTGAATTTTGAGATAAAATCTAACTTAAAAATTTCCAAAATCCTAAACTAAGTTTCTGTATAATTTAAGCATATTGATTTGTATGTAATTCATATTCTTTTAAATTTCATGTGTTGATTTAAGCATTTGTTGATGACTTTAGCAAATATGGAACTTAGGGTTTCAAGAAATGCCCAATTTTTCATTTTGAGCTAAAATTGATACAAAGAAGCGCTTAAATTGTTTATGGGTGAATCATAAGGTAAATTACCCTAAATTAAGGACCCTTTGGATGGCTAAAGTGGGCTGGATGAATTTGCCCTAAATCTGATTTTTTATGCTATGTATATGAGACGTCCAAACAAGGGCCAGAATGGGTGCTTTCTATATGATTTTTGTTGTTATTTTTAATGAAATGATTTATGAATATTATAGAGATTAAAATAACCTAAGTTTAAGGTACTTTGAGTGTCCAAAATGGTTTGTAAAGATTTTTCCTAAATCTAATTTTTTGGATATATGTTTGGACACGTCAAAACGGGTAAATTGGATGCCCAATATGCATGAAAATGTTGCTGTTATGGAAGCAAATGATTTATGAATTTTAAATATGTGATAATAACCTAAATTTGGGTTAAGAAAAGCATATTTAGTTGCTAGAAATTATAACTTAAAAATCTATTATGATTTAAGTTTTCAAAGAGGCGTTGAAATGATGAAAAATGGGTCTTAATATGGTTGTTTTAGAAATCATTGATAAATGGATTAAAAATCCAAAATTAAACCCTAAAATATATGTTCATTAAGGGGTTTAATAATGATGAAAATGGGTGAAAGTTGCAGTGTTAAGAAAATTTAAGAATGGGTGAAAGTTTAACAACAAAATTTTTTTAATTAAAAATTTTCACTCTCCACAACTATCCTATTTTTAATCGTTTCTTCACATTTTTCAATATAAGTATTTTATTTTTTAATTATTTCTACACAACTATCTATATAAATAACCAATTTGGAAACAAAATAAAAATCAATCCAATATTTAAAAAATATTATAAAGTGCGTATTAAATCAACCTTACCTAAAATAGGATAAAGTATAAGTTTTTTAAAAATAAAGATAAAGATAAAGTCATCCTTAAAGAATTACACATCATCCTTATACATTATAAAAATTAAAACTATCCATTTTGTTAATAAGGCAGCCATAGAAGCATGTCCTAGTAGAAACATGGAACCTTCTTCTACTACTCAAAACTTGTCGAAGAGTCCTATTCCTAGTAAAACATAATTATATGGAGTTATATTCCACTTTCGTTAACTACCTTGAATGATTTATGCTCATAAAATACTAGTTATTCCACTTTTGTCCTTTTTTAGGGGATCTTGCACGATTAACTCTGTCCTATTTCAAAATTGTGTATTTCATTTTGTATTTTAAATGTTCATAAAAATAACTCTCTAGGTTTAAGAATTTTGCAAATCTTATCCTTTATAAACAAATAAACTTTTATAATTTTTTGAACAAAATTGCCATAGCTTTTCATTTAGAAATTTTGCAAAATTAGACCTTTAAGTATGCAAAAAACATGAAATTAACCACTATGTTTAAGAGTTTTGTAAATTAGAACTTTCCTAGAAATGTGAAGGCAATTTTTTTTGAGCATTTATAAAATTAACATTTGAAGTCTAATGGTTTCTTTCAAATGTGAATAGGGGAAATTATGTCTAAAAAAAGTTATAAATGAACATTTTTATCAAAGGTTTAATTTGTAAAACTCTTTTAATTAGGAGACAATTTTTCAATTTTGTAAAGTTAGAAGGTTAATTTTATAAAATAACCAATGAAAAGTGAATGCATTTTTGTCCAAAAAAATTATAAAAATATTTTTTACACATAATTAGTTTGCAAAACTTTTTAATTTAGAATGTTATTTTGAAAATATTCAAAATATAAAATCAAATATAAAATTTTACAAAGCTAAAGGATTAAATCTAAAAAAACAAATCTTGCTCTCTTTTTGTGGCCCTTAATGGAGGTTAATACCCTAGACCAATTTCAAACCCCAAGTCTTTTTCGCATGCATATACACACACAAATATCAACTACTTAGTCATTCAAACATTAATAAATCTTACCCTTTCATCTCTGTTATATTGACAGTATCAAAGTGCCTACAATACAAGATCATGACAACAAAAAATATTTTGTGCAATAACTTTTCGTATAATAAATAAGTAAAGAAAAGTAATCTTGTTAGCTCAGACTACATAAATATTTTATTTGACCCACCTCAAAAAAATCCATTTACAATAACTTTTTCTATTTTTCGCATACTTGTTTATCTAAGTGTACTTAACATATAAACTAAGTTTACCATTGTTGGATATATTTGTATATTGTTTGAGTTTTTTAAACATTTATATATATGTGTGTGTATTTAAGATACCATTATCTTTAAAATTGTTTGAAAAATATATATGCATATCCAAAAATAGAAAAACTTGGTTTATATGTTAAATACACTTACATAAACAAGAGTATGAATAAAAAATGCAAAAGAAAGTTATCATAAATGGATTTTAGATGTAGGCTATGCAGAGTATTTACTTAACCCTAACTAACAAGATCATTCATCAATAAGTAATTATCGCATACAATATTATAAGTAGAAAATATTTGTTTATATGGTTTTTATTTGCAACAAACAAGTATTTATTGCATTATCTGTAGTTAGTTTAACTTAATTTTAGTTTTATATACTCTCATTTGTCGCCTTAGTCATATATATGTTGTCACATGGTAGTAAAATTTTGTTCCTTATAACCGTAAGCAACATTATTATATATAATAAATTGTATTACTGCATACATTGAATTTTATTTTTTTTTTTTGTGGATGCAGTAGAAACTGAAAACAAAAAAAATTATTTGATTTTATTACAAGGACTGGGCACGATAAATCATATATTAGCGAATAAAAAAGAGAATAATTTTCTTTCCAAAAAAATCTCTGATCACCAACTTCCTTGTCCCTTCTCACTCAAATTACCGTGGGTTGCATGTGCCTCAAATCTTCCTGCTTATTTGTAAAATGACACAATCATAGAAGGCAGGTAGTTGGAATAATTAACCATGCATAATAATGATTTACAGTCGCCAAAATTAATCAGGTGTGTACCTTCTGTAGAATGACTTATAAGAAAGCACAGCTGCAATTGAATTTTAATTCAACAGGTGGGTGGGCGAGGTTGATTTTCAAACAAGGTGATTAATCATGGCGAATTAGACCTTCCACATGACTTGCTACTTTGTGCATGCCACTCATGAGTGGAAAAGATCTTAGGAGCTAGTCAATGTGAAAAGCCTGAAGCATCCACTATGCATGCATGCGATCATTTTTCTTCGAATTATGATGCTTCTTGCTTATGCGTCGACTCATTTCAATAAAATATTCATTCGCCTCCAGTAATTCCACTTTAAGCAAAGGAATATGCTCCTTACTTTATTCTCTAAATTTTTTTATATAAATTTAAAAGAGGAAGCAACCCTTGTTTTTATGTTTGTACTCTTAAAACTAATTAATTAATTACTCTTTCCTTCGAAAATTAGATAACTTGAAGGTTAATGAAGATTAATTTGAAATCCACTATGTTGAATTTGACAAGATGTGATTGTTGTACTGTTGTTTTATTCCTGATTTAAAGTGTACAAAAATTAGCATACTTCATTTAATGACCACAACAACAAAAATAGATATATGCAACTAGATTTGTAATGCTGTTTTGCTGCATATGTTATTTTTATGCGGCAAATAGTCGATCGCTGTATTTCAATACTATATGCAACAATTGGGTAATGATACTTTGCTGTTTATGATATCATACGCTGGAAAATCTTAATTCGCTGTGTAAAGATGGTTGCATAAATTGATTTTTGTGGTAGTGAACGGCTCTAGGGTGGTTGTTATTTTAAGTTTTCTTACGTTAATACTTTGGCGCAATATATATGTGAGAAAGAGTGTTAACATGAACGTAGAGACGTAGAGACATAACGCCGTAATTCATCCGGCCTAGAAATTTATTTTATTTTATTTTTTTGAAATATTTAAACCCATGTGCAGGCACACTATACCTTTCTTTGTGTGAAATTTAGCAATTTACGAAATTTATTTAGTATTTTTTGAATCTTAAAAATAAATAAATTGAGAATGCACACCCGTTTTATTAAATTTTAAAATTCAGAATAAAATATTAAATAATTTTTCTAAATCACCGGATTTCACATGAAGAAAGGTATAAATGGCCCAAGTATAGCCACATATGGATTAAAATTTTTTTTAAATTAAAAAGGGTCTCGTAGCCGAACACCAACACTACAATTTGCCCCAGCCACATATTGATCAGCGGGTTTTGGGTGTGTTTGTTAACAACTAAAAGTTGTTAAGTTAAAACTTTTCAATCTAAAACTTTTCACTCTTCACAACTATCCTATTTTTTAATCATTTATTCACATTTTTCTATACAATTATCTTACTTTTCAATCATTTTTACACAACTACCAACGTAACAAACCTATTTATTTCAATTTTATCTGATTTATTCCTCATCGTTACCCTTATCATATCACATCATTTGACAATTTTTATCTCTACAACTTTTCATCAAAAATTTTATCCATTCCCAAACACACTCTTTATATTTGTGAGAATATGCAAACTATCTTAGCCAATATCTTAGGCTACGTTAAACACGGGCACATTTCAACATCACCAACCGTTAGTTAATATCATATTAAATTTTCATGTTCTTGGAAATTTTGAAACACCTTCACATCATAGGCTTGCTGTATAGTTATCATTCGTTTTAAGGAAATCATAGTCTGACCTAACTTTTATATATAAGAGGCCAGATCCACCAAGGCCACTTTCTCTTTTCGATAGAAGTGGAGTGAGAGTACCTTTATATAAGAGGCCAGATCAGCAGGTGTTATAAAAGTAGTAAACACCCATTAATATTTATTTTAGGGGCTGATCAGCAACATAAAATTTGGAATTTAAAATGTTTTGATTTTTCTCTTCTCCCAATATTTAATAATCTAAACTCCCATTTGAGACTATAAAAGTTATATTTTTTTATTATTATCTATATTTTTTCGCAAATATAACATATTGCTACCATAATAATCTCATTTTTAAATCTCAAATTCCATCCTAATCCAACCGCACACAGGTCCATTACGGAGCAATCCAATCCATGTTTTAGCATATATATGTTATGATTGATAGTGCAAGTGATACGTTTTAATAGTTTTATTACTGTTGTTAGTACTCATAAAGTACATTATAGATGTGATGAATAAGTATCTATAAAGTTTTAGCATTAGCATTTTAGGTTAGTAAAGTTTTTTATGTATATCCTCATTAGAATTTTTGAGTTAGCTTTTATCAAATTTTTATATTAACTGAACACGATTTATGGTATTTTCATTTTATTTTCTAATTATCCATTAGTATTATCTCACTTTAAAATACTTTAACCCCATAACATGTATCTAATATTGCTTGTAAATTAAAGTTTTAGCATGTAATTGCCTTCAACATATACATGTACATTAACACATATAGACGTGATTTCCATCCGGTTAGATTTTAATTTTAATACAAAATTATTACATCATCCTTTTGTAATTAAAATTTAAAATTACTAAACTTATAAAAAATATAATTATTTGAATTATACCTATGTAGATTCGAGTACTAAAACCTTGATATTTTCTTGATGATACAATAATATTAGGAGATCATTTTGTAGCATCCTACATTATATTAACGTCATTTAACTTTAGAGTAAGAAGCATGTCCTATTTGAAATTATCCGCAGCATCATTACAACGAAGATTATTAGTGTGTCATTTTAAAAATAATTGTGTTTCTTTTATTGCATTTTTACAAATATTAGTTAATTAACTCATTTTTATGACATATTCATTTTTCATAAAACCTTAAGCCTGTCCAAAATAAGCAAGTGGGAGAGAGATAGCACGAGGATGAAATGATATTTTACATTCTCAACTTTTTTTTTTCCCACTTTTAACATGTAACAGCCTTTTTTTTTTCACTTGCAAATATAATTTCTTATATCCCAATGTACAACAGCTACTTTCCATTCAATCTCGCCGGTAATCAAAAAATGAAATTTATATGGATTTTAACGCTGGTGATTTGCCGGGAGTTGAATTAATCAAGAGGCCTCACTGAAAGTAGAATGATTGTAAAAAGAAGATCAGCAAAACAAAAAAAGAGAGAGGAATGAAAAAGGCTTGTATCATCCAATCTACTTATTCTGCTGCAAGGCAGCCCGCTCTTTAAAAGGAGGCATAACAAAACAAAAGGAGAAAAGGCCCAGCCCCGTGATTCGATTCCAAAAAATGGTCCACACACCCCAAGCATTATTCCCGTTTTCCAACCACACCTAATTACTTACCCGCCATTAATAATTTAGAGTTTTAGACTGCGATAATTTGGAACATCTAACTCCTAAGCCCGGATTAATTGGGAAAATCAAGAAAATGGCATCTTTAACCCCAGCTTGGAGGGATTCAAGACAGCATGCACGGTTGCCAAGTGTGGGTTTGGTTGGGGGCCGATACAATCTCCTTTTAAAAAAATAAAATAAAATGGTGGCAAATTACATTGTTTAAGGAATTTCTTATGTAGAGTGGAACCGTGGTCCGGGGAAGGGTAGAGACAGAGAAAGACGTGAAAGGAAATGTACGAACGTGTGCCTCAGAGTCAGGCAGCGAGAGCGAGACTAGACGGCTACAACAATAATGACCTTGGAAAACAAATAACTACTACTTCAAAAGCGTAGCCGTCCATTTTCGTGCATCTATTTACTGTACCTGATGCAATATTCCTAACCAATACAGTGATACACACTGTCCATCAGAAATCTTTTTACTCTAGAGTTCGTTTGGTAATGGGAAAAATATTAAAAAATTAAAAAGAAATTGAGAAAGTATTATGATGTTATAAAAGTAAATAAAATAAAGATCAAATTTGCAGGGTATTCGTACCAAAAAATTTTAAAATTGATGATGATGCAGATGTAATGATAAAAAAAAAAAATCCAGGAATAATTAGATAGTTAGGTTACTATTACATTACATCGTAAGTAAGGTAGAAAGGGGAAGAATTTTCTTTTTCTTTTTCTTTGTTACAAATCCAGTTGCTAACAAGGAAAAGGAAAATTATTTTGTCACTTTTTTGTAGAAATATATACACAAGCTATATTTGATATTATAATAAGTATCTTTATAATTCTTACTCACACCACATACGAAATCAAATAAACCTCCACTATTCCAAGGGTAAACCCTAAAACTTCCACAATGCCGGAAGAAATTGTAAAACCTCCATAATCTTCCGTTATTTTGTCATTTTTAATATAAAGTTTGTTTAAAAATTAATAAAAATTTTGAAAAAAAATTTGTGTAAAAGTTTTATAGTTACAATTAAAAGTTTTCAAAATTAAACTTTGCAATTTAAAACTTTTCTTTTTATAATTATTCTAGTTTTTAATCATTTCTTCTTATATTGTTATACAACTATCTATATACCTAATTTATCTATTTTAATCCTTTTTTTTACTTCTAATCTTTATTCCTATTATATTATATTATCTTTTCTCATTTAAAAAATTTTTATACTAAAGATTTTTTTGTAAAAATTTTATCACTTTCAAAATACAAAAATAACCAAACATGCTCATAGTATGACATTTTAACTATCAAACTAATTATTTCTAAATTTGTATTACTTTTATATCCTCTTGTATAATTATCCTATCTATGTCATCCATACTTTCTTTATTCTAATCATTTATCTTTGTCTAATCACAACAACATTTTCTTGAAAATTTTTTTATACAATTTCCCGCCATTTTTTTCCCAGTATCATCCAATTGTATTAATATTTTCAAAAAAAAATTTTCCATTCCATTTTAATCTCCCATTTCCCAATTAATAACAATCTTAGTTTTTTATTTCGGATTTTATTTTTTCATTTCGAATATAATCTTTTATTTCCCGATATATAAAAATCGTTTCTCTCCAAATTACATCTAATTGGATAATACTGAGTTGGCCCTTAAATGGGGGGAAAAAAATCTCTCCATTGTAAGACTTGATTTCACAACAATTTCCGGAACTGATTGTGTTAATTGTGACGATTTTTTGAGTGATTTCCGTTGTCTAGGCAGCTGACTTTGGCATTCCATTCCGTGGGTATGACCCACAATTTTACATACTGTTTTGTTTGCATGCCTGCAGTTGAGACACGTGTGTGAGGCAGTTTTGAATTTCAGACCCGCCTTTAAGGCTCTCCCACTACGGATTGTGTTGGACCCCCTGCCTCCAATCAAGTGCTCTGCCCGGGATCTTTTTTCATACTCGTCCCTGATTTCCTTTCCATCATATGCCCTATTTACGTTATACCAGTAACCTAGGCCGTTGAGTTTGTTGAATATCGAATATAATTGGTAAGTGGGGAAATAATTGTTATTTTGGTAGGATAAAAATCAAAACTCGAGACCGTCATCCAATAAATATATTCATCAAAAAAGGATGTGTTGCGGGCATTTTCATGTGCAAAGATAATCCGCCACATAAATAGAATTGGGGGATGGACGGATGGCTCGTAAAACCAGACTGACATGGAAATGCGTTGGGTGGCATGAGAGTGTCATTGAGGTGAGCTGGCTTCCTGCTGTAGTTCCTCGTGACTTTATTTATTTTTGGAAGCGTTCCATCATCCATCCCCCATTTCATTTTCAGGCCAAATTGGCTGGCCTGCTCATATATGGTCCTTGGGAAATATGTTTGGTAACTGGAAGCACAGACAGCAATGGGACCTACCAACTTCAGAAATTTGGCCCATGTCTGCTTGGAAAGGGTATTAATAAGAACCGAAGAGAGAGAGGTGGTCACACGTACGGACACATTAGCAATATGTGTCTCATGGAAGTAAATTAAAATTTTTTGCGGCCACAGAAAGTAGATTAAAACACCACAATCCTCAACTGTTGCAAACTGCACAGCTAGCGGCACAACTGTGGCCAAGTCAATTTGGTTCTTGGTCCATCATACCTTGTCCATTCAGCTTCGATTCCAAATTTCTAACATCCAAGCAACGGAATATTTTTTTTATTCATGTAAATACAATATTAGATGTCGAGAAGAAAATATTAGATGGATAAAAAAAGAAAAGTCTCTTTAAAAAAGAAGGACGATGATGATGTTGATGATATATTTGAGCTATCTATGGACAAAGACAGTCTATATGACACCCATGAAAATTTATACTCATTTTATATAAGATACTTAGGTTAATTTTGAGCACTCAATATCCTATCCTAATTAAGGCATGTGTAATTTTTTGTATCCTATTCTATAAGGTTTCAGATCATTTTAGACTGATTTGGAATGACAACCATTTCAATTGACAACAGAAAATATATTCTTTTATTTTTTTTGCTTTTTTATGAAAATTTCATTCTGAGTACATTTAATTTATAAATATAAAGTTTTATCATTTTTGAACATTTTCGAAAATATGCACATAATTTTGGAAATTTTAAATGCAGTTGTATTTTTTGTTATTTTCTTTATAAAATGACTAAAATAATTCAGTATTTGGAATTTTAAAATATATCTCTAAAAATAGTAAAAAATTATATACACTTAGAGCAATAAATTTATTAAAAAAACATTTTAGACGAGTCAAAAATGATAATTACCATTGACGATCCTACAACTAATTTTTTCTTTAGAAAAAAAAAAAAAGAAGGATTCTATCCCAATGCAATTTAATTCAGCCAACATGGAAAACCTAGTCAAGTTGCACCCCTCCCAACGGCAGTCATGAAGAAAATGGACCGCAAGCTAAGTTGGGAGCACAATTCAGTGCACCTGGGTGCCTTCACCCTCAATGCACCCGGGTGCACCGCACCTATTTTTTTTATTTTTTTTTGAAAATTTTTTGATGAAGCTGTTAATCTAGGTTTATTTAACATATGTATCAATTTTTACTATTTTTGAAGATTT